>JAUCMU010000039.1:2729847-2748279 GCA_032275025.1 Enteromius treurensis
CTCTGAAAGATCCTTACCTGTGATACGTACCAGCGGGACGCCTTGGTTGTGATTACCTTCTGTGTTGCTATATGTTTAAATTCTGAACCGCTGAGGAAACCTGATTTGTATGGAACTTCAATAAAACCCTTATTTTGCACTAATACCTTCTTGTCTATATTCCCTGAGCGTGACATTACGTCACTTCTTAGTACCCTCTGTCGGTGTAAATGCAACCAGGAAAATGGTACTGGGAAATAGTTTGTGCAAAATGATACAGTACTGTACTTTCTGGAACTAAAATGTTGCAAAAGGCCCTATTAAATTTGAAATACATGCAACCAAATACTGAACGGCACAATAAAACATCAACAAAACTATCTCAGTCAGATCATCTCCTCACAGCAGCGTACGTGTATCACAGTATTTTACAAAGCGAATGGAAACAAAGGTCAAAAACAATCAAACGGTGCTCATGGTGTGCTTTCTGCTCCTTTAATGCAGTGGAGACACTACAACACGGACGCATCACAAACCAATCCCAGTGTGAGAGTGAGCGCTAAAAGAGCTTCCAATTTCCTTCGCAGCCCTCAGATCTGTGTCTCCACCGTTGGGAAGCAGGTAGAAAGCCCTTCGTGGCGTCTTCTCACCCACTGCTTAATCTCACCCGCAATCATGCTCAGTGACAGGCGCACAAAGCCAGACAGCAAGCACAACAAGGCCTTGCTATTATGTAACCAGCGACAGCTGGGCGAGCAGAGGAGGGGCGACCCAGCACTTTGTGACACCCAGACGTGACAATCAGGAAGAGGCCAAGGACTGAGAATGGAGGGAGGGGAGAACGTGGGGGGTGTCAGGGATAAAACAGGGTGGATGTGGCTTATGCTAATGCAGGAGGAATCAAAACACAGCCAGCGTGAGGGATAAGGATGTTGACCTTTTTCTTAGACGCCCATCGAGCAGACAAAAGCGTCCAGGCCTTGAGAGTTACGCTGCAGTTAATGCGTAGCTTGATAAGGAAGTCCAGATATGGGATAGCCAGAGCGAGTTATTAGATTGTTGCTCGTTTGATTTTTGACATATTTTCACAAATTATTATTATATTTCACAAAGAATTATAAAGTATCACATCAAATTAAAGGTGATATTTTGAAGAAGAGGATTTTCATAGAGGATTTTCTTGTAAAACACTCTGTTTATTATGTTTGTAGAAATAGCTAAACTACAATGCATGGGTCAAAGCTATGGATTTTTCTTTTATGCCAAAAATCATTTGGATATTAAGTAAAGATCATGTTCCATGATGATATTTTGTACTTGTGAGTTAGTTTAATTGTCCTGAAATGTCCTAAAATGCATTTAATTTTCTTATGCTATAAATATAACTCTTATTTTCGTATGAAGGGGGACAAAAGTGTGGAGGGCTTAAACCTGTACACTTCAATAAATATTATTTATTTATTTTTGTGCAGCTGGAAAGGAAAAAGTAAAAGTCTAGTTGCACCATATAAAGAGAACTGACTTTTCTTTATTCTCCAGTATGAAGTAAAAGGTGACTTGGTGCCACAGTGTTCAGAGGCACCCAAATGTTTGATTGAATTCCTGTCGCATTCCACATGATGAGGCGTTTCTTAGCAGCCGTCTCACAGACCTCCTGTGCCAGAGAGCCATGTTATTGGCAGACGCTCCTGGAGCCAGAATAGCAGGAGCTAATCAACAGGAAGCAGAAAGATTTGGCTGGGAATCCCAAATACTTGAGTCAAATGACAGAAATGAATGTGAGGAACCCCTGTCTAGTGTGCTTGGATGCCAAAAAGCGACAGGGGTTCCTCACAGGTCTTTACACCAGTGCAGGTCTATAAGAGTGAAGACGGCATTCATAGAAGCCATTACACTTTTTTTCATAATAATTAAATATAGCATTAATATAAAATTCCAAATGTAATCATAATTATTATTTTAATATTTTAATGAAATAATAATAAATAAAAGAAACAATTTTATTTGTTCCTAATATTTAATTTGAAACAATAAAGATTATTTAAATTCATAGTGCTGTTTGTTGCACAGCCTTTAGTTTATGCAGTAATTCAGTAAATAAAAAATCACCTTAGAAAATAGTAAGAATTGTATGGGTAAATGTGCTTAATTATCCTGGAGTATCTGAAAATATATTTAATATTCATATGCTATTAATATTACTCTTATTTTTGCATAAATAATCATTATATATATATATATATATATATATATATTATTTTTGCATAAATAATAATTTTATATATATATATATATTTATTTATTTTTGCATCAACGTACATTCATCATATTTTATAATTCTCATCATACACTTATAATTGTTTTATAAAAAAATAATAATATATTTAAAAAAATCTGACTATCAAAACAATTTTAATGCATGCATGTATGAGTAGATTCAATGCAAAACATCTTGGGATATAAAACTTTCAAACTCGACTAATGCATGAGTGCGCATATTCCCGTTGCATTAACAGAACTATCAATGTATCTAGAGGTCAGAGTACAGAGAATCCTGTTCCCCAGAGACTACAGTCTTCAGCTCGGACTGGGAGCGTTTCAGGACGCTTTCTTTGTCTTCATTCGACCGTAAGATAAAAACAACGGTTTATGTCTTCTATGTCATTATTTTAGCACCCCAAGTAGCTGATTCGGGTTTAAAAATCTAGCCTCATTGTTCTTTAATGGAGGTTTTTCTTACTTGATAACATCATACTCTAGTCCAGGTTTTCGGAGCGATCCTCGCTTCAATTTACTGTGTGTGCTTTCAGAGCCGAAGCACGCGCTGACAACCTTCGGGATTCCTCCGCGGCTCACTTGTGTGTATGTGTGACACTCAGGGGTTTTTAATGCAGTAAAACTACTCGACGTCCGCTCGCTGTATTTGAAATCGGCTTTCCGTAGAATATTACTTGGCTCGTTTTTTATTGAACAATGAGCACTTTCAAGACATCCCAACGAGGAAGGATTTTAATTAACTTAGGCACTATTTCGCTCATCTGCCCTGTCTCTTACACATACAATGCATTCCTGTGTCGCTCCGCGCGTGATGTGGCCGGGCCTGCCTGCTGTTCCTGTAAACTCCCGCCTTTACTAAAGCAAGCTGAAGCACAGAGAAATGCAGCTGAAGTCGAGCTGTGTGTGAGAGAAAGTGTGCCTCTCTACACAATATACTGAGAGTTTCACTGCTGTTTTTATATTAAGGAGGCCACTGTTGTACATAATGATTTTAATAATGTTTTAAAGTAAAGTTAAACGAATTGAAAGTCAATTAATTAAATGTGAACATGAATGAACACATTTATCGCACATGTGCCCTGATATTCTTCAAAGTACCTTGGAGAACAATGTAAATACTGTTTACATTGTACTCCAACTCCAACTGCTTTTACAGAATGATAACAAGACTTTTTATTTAAATCCGAATATATTTCTACAGAAACTTTTTGACTTTATAGACTAGTTCACTTAAATATGAAGTAGGCCTATCTGTTATTAGTTAGCTTTTAGCTTTTGCTATCCCAATGAAGACAAAATAGCGGTTTTAGCTCACAAATTTAACTCACTAGTTTTAGAAAATCATCCCTATTTTGCATCAGATCAGTAAATAAGCCTAAATGTAGAATATATCGTACAGGTCTTTAGGTTTCTAGCTAAAAATTGAAAACTTTATATGAATTTCGGACATTGGCGGCCTAAAATGCAAACTTTTAAAAGATCTCAGAGAGCAATTTGTTTGAAAATGAAATTGTCAGTTTGTATACTAAAACCATGCGAATTTGAAAAAAATTTGAAAACTCTGTATGTGAACATTTTTCGTTTCTAGTATCGTTACCGTTTGATTACCCATGCTTTCATATAAATAAGCACAATGTGAAAATTATTTTAAAATTCCACAGAATGACATTAAACTAGTTCAGAATGTCACAAGGGAGTAAAAATGCCAGATATTTCTCTTTTTTTTACCCTCTTTCTTTCCCCCCCCCCGGTGAATTACTCTTTTATTGAGCCTTTATATGTCTATGAGCAACAAAACCCTTTTTCTCTTTTACTTTTATATGTAATAAAGAATCCACAATCATATATATCAACGGGACTGTCAGTTTTCCTCCATTAACCTCAGTCACGTCTTCAAAACACTTTCTTTTAAAACTTTCTCCGTGACATTTATTAACACTCTGCATTAGAATTTAAAGGTCCAGAACCGAAAGTGAGCAATATATCTTCCGCTCAGTCTCGCCATATCTTAAAAGCTCGGTAAAATTTCATGAAATGTCAATTAATCCGAAGGCCTTTGCTGTTTTGCATAGCGATCTTAACAGGGGGCAGCAGCGCAGCTCCGCGTGAGGAGAGACCGTCGATCTCGTGGCAGGAGTTGTGCGGGGAAATGAGATTCCAGCAGCCCTAAGTGACAGTTTACGGTCTCTGATTTGGTTTGGGAAGAGATTGCCAGGCAACAAAACCAGCCTGAGTCCTGAATGAAACAGCCATCTGTTCCGCGGCCCGCTAAAACTGAATTAATTTCACATAATCCTGGAATTCAGAGCTAGATTGATGTCTTGGGTAAAACGCTGTAGTTCCTGGAGCCCATCTTCGTCTGTGTGATCTTATAACCTGGCCTCGTATTATTGTCTTTTTGGAGTATAGCATATTTGGCACCTCATGAAAAGAATTAGGGCATATTTGACATTTCCTTTTTTCACAAAGTACAAATCCTGAAGATCTCAGTGCTTCTCCCTCAAACAAAACACTAAGCAGACAAAGGGAGAGTGGGCCGGTGCATCTGCGGTGTAAATCAGGTCATACAAGACTAATCCCTTTGTGTATATGTCATGTTTTGAGGGTTTACTTCACAATCCAAAAACCAACGCAAAGAGGGCAGCTTTGAGCGTTTCACATCCGTTCTTTTGTAGCTTTAGAGGTACTTACAGTTACCCCCGTAACTCGTCCTGCGAGAAGGACATCTCAAATTGTGTGTCTTGTCTCGTTCTAATATCTTTGAAAGCAATCTGACTCAACAGTTATTAACAAACCTGCATCAAAAACAAAGGAAAATCCTGTTTAGGTTTGAAAGTCATGAGCTATTGTATACTTTTCAGCGGTTTAGTTTTGCATTTTAACTTGTTCTGTTAATTTTATGAGCCATCTGACTAAATACAAGCCTTTTTTAGGCCCTATAACCACCCAGAATAAAGTAATGAGCTGTAATTACCTCACTTTTACCATATTTTGCACAATATTTTGAATGTCAGATTGTCTGCATACCCACCTGAAATAAATACTACTTTCATAGGCCTACATACTATGGTGTTTTTGAACCATACTACAGTAAAGCACTTGAATTCATTTGTTGTTGTAATTCTATAGTTGCTGTGGTAATATAACAGCGATAGTAATATAAACAAAAAAATGAATGCTACAGAAAACTGTACTACTACATATCCCACATGAATATATCCTACCAGACTTAAACTGACAAAGTTATGGCTGTACTTTACTTAAATTGTACCATGTTTTGCATTTCAGCTCACCTCTATGTAGTAGCGAAATCACGCAGGTGTTGATTTCATGCACCTGCAGACTGTTGTGCTGCACTCATCCCAGGTCAGAGGTCACTGGAGATGTGGCATAGCAACCTGGAGCACATTTTCTGTGCAATTTCTGTTAAACGCAATGAATTGTGAGGCACAATTGCCTGTGGTGTGTCTGAGACAAACAAACACAATGACTGAATGAACCGAAGAGGTCGCGAAGAGACCGACCCATCAGTGAGAAAACAACGAGACAGGAAATGACGGCTCGAACCATAATAAACAATAGCAAAAATGAAAAACAGGAGTCTCCTGTGATTTAACTCCTGAGCTCAGATCTCAAGTCATGTCTCAAACTGCGCTCATTTTTGCTTTCTTCTCTGTCATGTTCATATTTTTAGAAGAAACACGTTTTACATGAAGGAAGCCAGAAAAAAGGAAGAAAAGGGTGTTTGGCAGGGCTGTGAGGAGGGTGTGCTATTTTGAGCGATTCTTTATAGTCAATTAATTAAATGGTGGTTCTACAATTTAGAAACGCATTGACAGCATAAAGGAAACCTCTATCAGGAAATACAGCGATGATGAGATCCATAAAGGATTTTAGACAGCAGCAATATCTTTCAAGGCTGTAATTAAGTGTCTGAGCATGTAAAAGCAATAATTAGACCGGCGCATACGACACTCAACACTGCCATCTAGTGGTGGAGGATGTAAAGCAAACCTTTATGATGACTGGTTTGAGTGATTGGCAAGTAAAAGAAAAGCATATGTGGCATTTGTGGTCAGCATTAATATGAGCACAACAAAATATGATCAAGACAAGAGCGCATGCTGCGTCTTTTCCATGTAAGATATATATTGCGATATATAGAGAGATTTTTAGAAGCCTAGATATGGCAAATGAAGACTGAATCACATTTTGACATTTATTAAGGTTGAAAACACTACTGTTTAAACGTTTTGTGGTTGTTAATATTTTTGAACATTTTTGAAAGAAGTCTCTTATATTGTGAAATATCCTTGTAATAACTGTTTTCCTTTTTAATATATTTAATGCATTATCCTTTAGAAATTATTCAAATATGCTGATTTTCTGCTCATGGAACTTTTCATGCTATTATCAGCATTGATAACAGTTGTGCTACTTCATATTTTTTGGAAGCCAGTACACAGTTTTTCTTGATACAATTCTTTGATAAAAAGTTAAAATGGAAAAGAACAGAATTTAATTGAATTATTATTATTATCGTTATGTAAGAATGTAACAGGCTTATTATACTTAAACTAAAAACTAAAACTTTTGTTACTTGAAATGATCTTAAATTAAATTAAATATTTGTATATTAAAAACTTAGCTTGGTGTATTATAATATTTTGTATATTTTTATTTTAGTGTATTATAATTAATTGTTTGACAGCACTTTTTTTTAATTAAAAAGTAAAATAATGGATTTAAGAGTAGTTTATGTAGCTTCTCACATCACACAGTCTAAACGCATCAGCCCTTTAATATGATTTATATTTAATGTAATTTTTATTAATATTAGTAATATTTATTATACATCCCATAAATACACATACACAGTTTTACTGAATTAAACACTTTTAAAAGGTCAAAACTACCGTCATGGTTTTGATAATAAATGACCTGTAGCTCACCAGGCATCCTTTCCAGATCGTATATTGTTTAATCAGATCCACCTGAATACAGCTTTTCTTATAATTATAACAAAATAATTACACCTGTCATCTTTGGCACCAAAAAACAAAAACAAAAACTACAGCACGAAGACCAAGAAACGTTATGTAACGTTACATGCATCAAACAACTGTGCGTGCATTAAAACAGCTGAAGCACATCTCAAATGGTGTTTGGCTAAAAGTCAATAGTACGATCAAACCAAAGCATACAAATTGGATCTCATGGCAAACGGCTCTGCTGACGCAAGATGCTGGGAAGATCCTCTGTGGCCGAGGCTGCTGGAAAACTCATAAAGTTGGGAGGAAAAATAGATGGGGCTGAATCTATAGGGAAACTATGATGGGATTTGCAATAACACTGAGACTCAGAAGACAAATTATCTTTCACAAGGACAATGAATACATATGAATGTTTTTTTTTTATATTTCATATTTCAAATTTTGAGAAATGCATTGTTTACCTTTGACAAGCATTATAAACTGATGACTCTTTGTTAAATAAATTAGAGTTTGGTGCTGTATCACATTTCAGCAGAAATGTCAAGTCTTCTCAAGGCGCTCAAGAGCGGTTCCTTCCTCTCTTATTGCTCAATGGTCCTGGAGGAAAAGGCCACTCACTGAAGGACCCACAGGGCCACTCGTCCTCCCTCTCTCGCTCCTTCTTAAATCCAGCACGGCACGTGAACAGCCACCCGTGGTCTGATTTATGGACCTCTCACTCGCTCCTTCTCTTCGTTCTTCCTGTAGACAATGAAGTGTCTCGTTATCTAAATTTCTCCCTGATTTACAGTCTTTTTTCAGGGCTAATAGAGAACAGAGTAGAACGGGGCCCGTGTCAAATGTGTTGATGCTAAATGAGCAGCTATATGGGAGAGATTTTCCTCCAGGGGAAAAAAAAATAGCTTATTGGATTCATTTTGAATTCCATATTCTTTAGTGATATATTTGCTTTTGCTGTAATTTGAGGAAGTAGGGCTAAAGGCACACCTTGCGGGCAAAATAATATACATGTTTTTATAAAAACATTTAATGGAGCACCAGAGTTTGTGTGAGAATAAATAGAAAGTGGTATGTTTAACAAAAAAAGCCATCCATATTGATACAAATAATCCATCTTCAGCAAAGTCTGTACTGTTTTTTATTCATTATTTTTCTAATGTCAATAAACATGGTCATTTTCATTCCTGTTTTTAAAAAGTTGAACTTTAAGGATCTTGTAATATATTACTATTATTATTATTATTATGTGATATGATTAAGATCTTTTTTTTCTGTTTTATATGATGGTTTCATTTAGTGCTCTCAAAAGACAAGATGTGATGGTAGTACATTACTTATACAACACATCATGAAGGATGATGTAACGGAGGTGCGTAGCCAGATTTTTAGAAGTGAGGGGAAATATGTATATATATATATATATATATATATATATATATATTATAATGTTTTTCTTATTAATCCCAATTTTGTGTGATGCCAAAAATGTTAGGACATTTTTTACATTTGAATAGAATGAAAACTAAAAGACTTTCAAATCACATGAGTCAATATTTTATCCACAATAGAACATATGGAGCATATCAATTTTAAATGGCCCATCTTTACATCTGAGAGACTATGCCTCCCTAAGACATCACTTTTACAGCTAATCATGTTATTTGTAACTCCCTGCACATGTGTACATATTTCACACGTTTAAAAGTGTAATTTTAACTCCAAAACGGAGGGAGTCATATATACTTATATACTTATATACTCAATTTGAGTTCATTGTTCATTGTGTGGTCAGTGTTCAGGTAATAAAAAATATAATAAATAAATACACAAAACATGTTAACATTTATTTATTTTAATTGAATCATTCTAAATCTAAAATACATGTAAAAGCGCCAAAGCAAAGAAAAAAAAGCAGAAAATACATATTTGGTGCATATATTCTAGTGTCATTGGGCTGCATTATTTTGTACTTACATTTATCTGCTTAAAGAAATCATACAAAGCCAATTTTCCACAAGATAATATGAATCATTAGGGTCTTAATGGAAAGTTTGTAATATAGTTTGTTTTAAAATTTCTCAAAGATACTTTTGATTTTTGAAATCACTCTGTTCTGTGTACTTCCCCTTTAAATCTCCATGAGCTCCGCTGACCCCGCCCTCTTTTCCGAAGACACTCTCAAAGGATCTTTTTTTAGCCGTATTCATAGTGAAACTTGCTAATTAGCACGTTATTATGAAAGGCGATTTGCAAAGATTCACTTAAAGACATACTCACTGCTTTTGTAGGTGAGGATGAATCATGACAGATTTGCGCGTACATAAACGCATTTCGGTTGATCAAGAATGCATTTCCTTCAGTACCAAACATAGCGTTAATCCTCTGCATCACTAAATCACTACTGCTATGTTCATGAATACATTCAACAACAAAACACCTCAATCGCTTAGGAGTCCTGCTTGTCTCTGTGTCTCGGTCTGATGACGGCTCACTCAGGGCGGGTCTGAGGTAGGACACCAGTTCAGTCTGTGTGACAAGCTGCTGTCAATCAACTATTGTGGGAGTGGCCTCTGTCGCGTTTGAGAATGCATTTGAGACTGGCTTGATTTCAGATGGGGCAACTTAGGCCCAATCCCAATTCTACCCCTTACCCCATACACGTTCCCCCTCCGTTTGGCGTGTTCACGTGTAGGGGTCAAAGATTTTTCGGGACCTCACTTCAAACGAAGGACTAAGAGAAATTTCCAACATGGCTGCTCACTCGAGCAAGCAGACACATACATGTAAGTAATCTTTGCCATTATTAAGGATTTTTATGACAATTTTTCACTATATGTATATTACCATCGGTCTAAATATAAAATCAACAAAACAAAAATGGTATCAAGTAGAATATGATAGTTATACAATGACTGGAAAAATTTAATATGAGCACTTTAATAAAGTCCTATAAATTTCAGTGCATAAGTCTTTTAATGGAAAAAAACTGCATTTCATTTGTAAAATGTAAAGAATTTAATTCCAACAAGTTACAGGTAATTTTATTGCAGTTACTGTTATAATCTGCTGGAGGTGCCAGTCTAGATTGGATGGCACTCCAGCCCCCCATGTACTGAGTCTGTGTTTTTCCATTCCTTGTATGATCTGTCACCTGTGTGCTCTTGTCTCCACCCACCTCATGTGTTGTCTTAGTAACCAATGTGTTCTCCGCCCCTCAGTGTCATTGTAACGTTCAGCTGAATGTGCCAGCACAGCTCTGGATGGCACTCCAGCTCTCCACAAACTGTGTTTGTGTTTATGTCTGTTTTCACTTATGAACTCATGTCTTCGCCCCGGTAGAGCTCAATCGTGCGGCCGACGATTCTCACGACAGCTTACGTTTCCCGGGGAGGGGGGTCTCCATTCCAAGATGGTTCATCTGATCTGGAGTCGATTCGGGGAAGCACAGGTGGACCTGTTTGCCTCCCGCCAGTCCTCCCATTGCCAGTGGTTTTATTCCCGAACCGAGGGGACCCTCGGCACGGATGCACTGGCACAAAGCTGGCCGCAAGGCCTACGCAAGTACGCCTTCCCCCCAGTAAGCCTTCTCGCGCAGACACTGTGCAAGATCAGGGACGACGAGGAACAGGTCTTGCTGGTAGCGCCATACTGGCCCACTCGGACCTGGTTTGCGGAACTCATGCTCCTCGTGACAGTTCCTCTCTGGCGTATACCTCTGAGGAGGGACCTCCTCTCTCAGGGGTACGGCACCATATGGCACCCGCGTCCAGATCTGTGGAACCTCCATGTGTGGCTCCTGGATGGGACACGGCAGACTTAAGTGCTCTACCACTGGCGGTGGTAGACACTATCACTCAGGCCAGAGCCCTCTCTACGAGACACGCTTATGCCCTGAAGTGGAGTCTGTTCGTTAGCTGGTGTTCTGCTCGTGTGGAAGACCCCCGATCATGCACGATTGGAGTAGTGCTTTCCTTGCTGCAAGAAAAGTTGGAGCGCAGGCTGTCGCCCTCCACTTTGAAAGTATATGTGGCCGCTATCGCAGCCCATCACGATGCAGTGAATGGCCGGTCAATAGGAAAGCATGATCTCGTCGTGAGGTTCCTGAGGGGCGCCAGGAGGTTAAACCCCCCTAGGTTGCCCCTGATACCCTCCTGGGACCTCTCTGTTGTGCTAGCAGGCCTTCAGTTGGGTCCCTTTGAGCCGCTGGACTCAGTCAAGCTTAAATACCTGTCTCTTAAGACAGCACTCCTGACCGCACTCAATACCATCAAGAGGGTCGAGGACCTCCGAGCATTTTTGTTAAGCGAAGAGTGCCTTGTGTTTGGGCCGGCCTACTCTCATGTTGTCTTGAGACCCCGGCCTGGATACGTGCCCAAGGTTCCCACCATGCCCTTCAGGGACCAGGTGGTGAACCTGCAAGCACTGCCCTCAGAGGAGGCAGATCCAGTCTTGGCATTGCTGTGTCCCGTCAGAGCATTGCGCTTGTACGTGGACCGCACCCAGAGATTCAGAAGCTCTGACCAGCTCTTTGTCTGTTATAGAGGTCAGCAGAAGGGGAAGGCTGTCTCCAAGCAGAGGTTGGCCCACTGGATAGTGGATGCCATCGTCTTTGCGTACCAGGCCCAAGATGAGCCGTGTCCCCTGGGCGTGAGAGCTCACTCCACTAGGGGTGTAGCATCCTCCCATGCGTTGGCACGCCGAGCCTCTCTGGCAGATATTTGTCGAGCTGCGGGCTGGGCGACACCAAATACCTTTGCATGGTATTACAACCTCCGGGTTGTACCAGTTTCTTCCTCTCTGTTGCAAAACAGTTAGGTGAGACTGGCTGGTGTCCTGCTTACTGCGCCATTCCCCCTCACACGGGGATGCGAGCGCTTGTATTCTCCCAACAGTGTCTCATTTTTGCAAACCCTGGTTGAGCATTCTCCAAGCACCAGCGGCAGTCAGACTCGGCGGAGCAGTCTGACGCTAGGCTAAGTTTCAGGTGTGTGCATTGCCCGGTTGGTCAGCCCCTATACTGAGCTAGGTGGCCACATGCCTGAATCCCTGAGGGTAATCTCATGTGATGTTGACTCCACGATAAAGTTTCCTGTCTGTAAACTTGTGTCTTTCCTCTGCCCGTCTCTGCTGTCTTGTGCTTTCCCCCTGCGGGCGGAACCAGACCCAGATGCCTTTTCATATGCGTACTTCCCGGGCTAGTTGATACTGCTTTTTCCACACATTACCTCCCTGCGGGCAAGGTGTGGTCTACGTAGCGCCCTTCCTCGGAAGGCTCGCTTCCCCGTCGTTCCGCCAAACTGTAACAACAAAAAGGAGAATCTGAAGCAATCCTCTTGAAGGTCAAAATCCCTTCCCTAGAGTCTATCTCTAACTCAGGAATGAACAGTTTGGCCTCTCCAGTTGCAAGGTATCATGGTAAGCGAATTTGCACTGAGGCGTTGGGAAGATTACGACCTTGCACAGTAATTGTCGGCACGCTAGCGCCTGTCCAGAACTCTTGCAGTGCTGTTGGTTGTGATGGGGGTCTTGGCTGTGGCGCTTTTCATATGGATGGTCACAGAGACTTCATGTCCCCTTGCCACAACCTCGAATCATCGCTGGGGGCCCAGGGACCTGGCTCTCGGCTCCTCAGCAATAGCTGATGAGTGGATGCACCTGCTGCCCTATTAATACCCGCTCAGCGGGGAGTGGCTCAGCATGCAAATTCCACTAGCCAATTTTCAGTGGTGTTTTCTCTCTATCAGAGCGAATCAGGGCTCCCAAGTATGAACCCCAGTCGGTTGTCATGACATAACGTCTCCGTTCCCTCCATCAGGGAATGAGGGTTACAATACGTAACTGAGACGTCAGCCTGACGGTTGAGATGCTAACAGATTTTTTCCAAGAGTAGAATAGAAGTAAAACAGTACTACAAATTATAAGAATGACAGATCAAATTTTCTGAAACTTAATAACGTATTGTCTAAGAGGATAGAAGTTCTGACATAATAAAAAAGTAAATGAGCATTTTGGAACTGTCATGACATTTTTTAAATAATAAATATTTTTGAAACATTCATCCATCGTTCCTTTCATTTTTGCATCATGGTTTACATTAGGTTCTTTATGACTCTGCCTACTGCTGTCTGTTTCCCAGTCACTGAATTGCTTTAATGTATCATTATTATTTTATTGATATTTTTAAACAAACAGAATGTTTTTCCAAAGTTGTATTTTGGGTACGTTCATGATGCTTTTAAAATGTGCAGATTACGTTATTTTAACACCTGAATAAAACTTTCCCCAAAAGTTGCAGTTTGGTCTGGTTTAATTTTCGTAGTAAACAAACATAATATAAACGTTTTTTTTTTTTGTTTTTTTTTACCACCTAAAGAAAACGTACCAGCTAGTATTTTTACAACGTTTTATTTTGCTTAGATTTTTTATTTTATTTTTTTAAACGTTTTTAAAATGCTCTTAAAATGTTGTACTACAACATTACCTATTTGCAATCAAAATACAACATTGTGAAAAGTTGTGAAAACGTTTTGTGTTTGCTGGGTAGATGTTTTTGTTAAGGGATTTCCTGGAAATTTTGAACTTTCTGCACAAAAGAGCCCTCTGGATTCGAGTATGAATGAAATAAACACTATGAAATGTTTTTTATGCCCATGCAACATCATTATTTATTTACTTTTTTATGCGTGATAATGCATCTTTCAAAAATGCATGGATTCACTAGAGGTCGCATTTATTCACTCCCTTGAGCCATGTGATGGAAATTGTTATCACAGATGCATGCATTTTATTTCACATCTTCCTAACTGTATACAGCAAACACCCATTTATACCAATGGGGCTTGGGGCCGGGACAATTTTTAAAAATAGGTCAGATTGGATTTATCTGAAAGAAGAATGTTACATACACCTAGGATGCTTCGAAGGTAAGTAAAACACAAGCTAATTTTCATCTTTAGGTAAACTAATTCTTTAAAATTACCAAAATAATCTTTAAGGAAAATATAAAAAAAAAAAAAAAAAAAAAAAAAATCCTTAGTGACTTTGCTGAAAATATCACATGAACAAATATGCTTATATTCATCTTAAAATTATTTTAAAACAATCCGTCACATAGGCCAAAACTGATAAAACAGCCCAAATACCTGATTTGAAATGTAACACTAAATCACAGCAGAATGTGTGTAACTAAACTTAAACTCATTGGACAGTTTATTGAGAAAGCATATTGTTATTGTACTGACTAAGCCTTGTTTCCTCCGAGGTTGTTTTTTTCTCTGTTTTGTCACTGAAGGAGTTTTGGTTCTTAGCTGCTAACGCCTCTGGCTTGCTTAGAACACGTAATTTGTCGACTTGATTACAAATATCCTAGGAATTCACATACCTGATTGAGAAATGTATTTGGGATATTATGCATGTCAAAAAATGCATTGAGAAATGCATGTAATCAATTGTAATGTATGATGGGAACATGAAAACATACTGCATACTACTATGATGTTGCAGAGCCAATGCTGCATGAGCATTTATTTTATGAAAGTACTTTCCCTTTGTTGTTACGTATACACATAAATCATTTCAGTTTGGATTTTATTTATATATATATATAAATTGTTGGAATCTATGCTGTTGTACAGTGACGCCAATTGATCAAAAAGCAGCACATACTGATGAAGCAGGTCGACCTAATTAAGGCGAATTGCCATTGTGTGCTGTGATTCTCATGTAAGGCAAGTGGGAAGGTTTTACTGACGCCATTAAACCAAGTCATCAACGGGAAAATGATTGAACTAGTTTACTCATCAAGTAGTTTCATATTCGTGTTACATTATCTCTCTCTCTCTCTCATTTGAATATCTGCATCCATCCTTCACCATCCCATCATGACTCCAGGTCACGGCTAACACATCAAGATTTATTCATGCTGACAATGAGCTCCTCTCTCTAATTTACTCATTGAAATTAACATGATTGACATGTTCATTTTATCACACTATGTGAAGCCCCTCCCTCCCCTCACCCTCCCGTGGCCGTGCGATCTGATTGGACAAGACAGGCTGTAATCATTGACAAGCCCATTAAAGGAGACTGTGAACAATTATCTTACTAATTCAGAAGATTCTTTTTAATTTGCCACCATATAATTGTCAATCCTCAAAGTATAATCGCTATTTTTTCCATGCAGTCTTCAAGTGTGCAGGTCAGGGAAGGGTATTTGTGCCTGGTAACCTTTATCAACAAATGCAAATCTGGAGGACGAATGTGCTTATCTGGTTAACTAAAGTGAATTTTAATTGTCATAATTTGTATGCAGAGCCTCATGGAGCTTTGCAGACTTGCGTGTATTATTTTTGATGTTGCATCATTAAAGTGCCTGTAACTTGTATGCAACATGCTTTAAAATAATGACATCACAAATGAAACCTAATGCTATGTTGGGAATAACATACTAGTGGGAATAAATACTTAGTATTTTTGCAGATGACAAGTACACTTTGAACTCACTTTCAACAAGTGAAATAAAGAAATTAAACACATTTTGTAGAGTGTGTGTTATTTTTTTCCAACATATTATAAACAAATAATACAATGTATTTAAGCAGCAAATCATATTAGACTGATTTTTGAATGATTGTATGACTTCAGAAGACTGGAGTCGCTTAATGATGCTGAAAATTCAGCTTTGATCACATGAGTAAGTTACATTTTAAAATACTCACATAAAAACAGTTATTTTAAATTGTAATAATATTTTAAAGTATTACTTTTCACTGTGTTTTTTAGTAAATAAATGGAAACAGGCTTCTATATATTTGAATACAAACAAAAGAGAAAAATAACAAATAAATGTAAAAATACCCAGCAGGAGTAATATGAACATTTATTCCTTATGGACTTCCAGTAGGTACATAAATAGTTACTTTCTATGCACAAGCAAGTATATTATTTTAACCCTATAATTTGTTTTATACTATGTAAAAGTATTTGTATGTAATATGTACATGTGCTACAACAATATAATGGGGATTTAGCTATTTTCAGTTGTTTTGTATTATTTTAGCCATTGAGACCACATCTATATTTTCAGGGGAACATTCCACTCTTTCTTTTTTCTCTTTTTCCACTCTTTTATTTCAATGTAATTTTGAATAATTTATTCAGGTTAATTTGTTGTTATCTGAGTGAAACTAGTAAAAACTAAACAAACAAAAAACAACTAAAACAAAATCAAGAGTAGGAAAATAACATGAAGAATGAACCTATAAATGGATGCTTCATTTAACCTTACTTTTCATGCAAATTACAGAAATGAAAATGTATGCTTAATGGATAAACATGAATTAGTGTTTAAATCTAATGTATGCTGTATATTATTTACATTTCAGTGAACATATCTTATAAAAATATATGCACATATAAATGTAAAAAAAAAAAAAAAGCCTCTGAAAGTCATTTCTGGTCAAATTTTGCTGCCACACAAACAGAACGCATGTTTGCTCAACAGAGGCAAGACTTACAGAACAGTAAGAAAACTGGAGAAAACAGAGGCTGTTATCTCCAGTGAAATCCAGGACCCAACCAAACATTTGAGGCGAAACTCTTGGCATGTAGAGTTCAAGAGGGGCTTTGTGGAATATTATTCCACAGATTCTCCATCCCGTTCCCCTCCCACTCACTTCACCTCTCACTGCAGGCAATTCAATTACCTCTCATGCAAATTACGGGCGCTCTCATTTGGAAAGCCACGCCTGGGCGCCTCATAAGACTTTCTTACTCCCCGATCTCCCTTAATTAGCCCACTAATGCACCCGTTTGTCATGCTTCTGAGCGCCTGAAAGCAGCATGAAGAATGGAGGCACTTCTGATGGAGGGATGATGACAAGAGACGGAGGAGGAGGAGGAGTGGGGGTGTAGATGGGGAGACGGACGAAAATAGCTCAGGACCCCAGACAGCAAAACTGAAAGTGTAGTGAGTGGGAAAATGGCCTTTAACATACGGATCAATAGCGCTGTTGTTGAGCATCGAACATCCTCTGTGTCACTGAATGTGTAAATGGGTTTAGACAAAGAGAACAGAGCTCTAAGTACACAATCCAAATGACCTCCAATTCACACACAATGTCCTTTACCGCTGCTTTGAGTGGATATTTTACACATTTTCAAAGTGTTGATTTGCAGTTGCTAAGGTTCCCAATTCTGTATTGAGAATTGTTAGCATGTTGAAATGTGGTTGTGGGGTGTTGTGAGTGGTTGTCAAGGCGTTGCTATGTGGTTGCTGAGGTGTTTACCTGTTTTGCATATTATTAGCACGTTGAAATTAGGTTTTGGGGTGTTGTGAGTGGTTGTCAAGCCGTTACTATGTGGTCGCTGAGGTTTTTGACTGTTTTGAGTATTGTTAGCACATTGAAATGTGGTTGTGAGTGGTTGTCAAGGCATTGATACGTGCCTGCTGAGGTGTTTGACTGTTTTGAGTATTGTTAGCACATTGAAATTCAGTTGGTAAGGCAGTGGTTCTCATTTCCACATCCCACTCTGCATATTTTGTATGTTTCTCTCATCATTTTAAAAGGAAGTACCCTGCAAAGTGGCATTGCAAGGACTGGAATTGAGAAGTGCTGTGGTAAGGTGTTATGACTGTTTTGAGTATTGTTTGCATGTGAAAGTGAAAAGTTATGATTGGTTATCAAGACGTTGATATGCAGTTGCTAATGTGTCCCGATTGTGGTTTTCAGTTGCTTAAATTTTTTTTTTCAGTATTGTTAGCATGTTGTAGTTGGTTGTGGACTGTTGTGACTTGTTAGGGCATTGATATTTTTGAGTGTTTTGATTATTGTTAGCATGTTAAAATGTGGTTGTGAGTAGTTGTCAAGGCGTTGCTATGCAGTTGTTCTGGTGGTTTTGAGTTTTGTTAATGTGCATGTTGTGAATGGTTATCAGGGTGTTGTTATGCGGTTGCCAAGGTATTATGACAATTTTGGGTCTTGTTGGTTTGTTGTAATGTGGGTGCTTGCATGTGATTGGTTGTTCTGACTATTTAGAGTTTTGTTAGCATGTTGCTCACCCAGCAAACAGGGGACGTCCCCCGGACATTGTAAACGTCCTCTTAGTGTCATGATCAGCTGGAAGGCCAGCTCTGGCCACTGGATGGCACTCCAGCGCTCCACGAACTCTGTGTGTGTTTGTC
>JAUCMU010000039.1:2757358-2794304 GCA_032275025.1 Enteromius treurensis
ATTTTCATCTGAGACAGCTCAAACATGCAATTTAGTCTGGGACTAGCTTAAGCCTTGTCTGTGAAACTGGGGGTTTATGTCCTCTAACAGAATATTTTACAGCATGGCCTCATCTCAGTGACATTATGAAGTAACAAAGAATTTCTAAAAAAAAAAGGTTTTGTAACATATATGATCAAAAAATTGCCATATTTCATATATAAGTAGTTAGCACAGAAAAAGACAAAGAAGTGAAAAAGAAATGTCTTATATATATATAACATATATATATTATATTATATATAAGATTAAAATATCAAATTAAAAGGTTTGCATTAAAAGTTCCTTTTTTAAACCATTAGGTGTATTAATGCATTTTAATAGACTAAATTACAACTTCATTATTGCAAATGCATAATTATTAATGTATTTTTATGAATGACAAAATATTCAATGGAAATAAATGCTTGCCAGTACCTAGCAGTACTGCAGAAACACATAAAACCACTTTGGAAATCAACTAATTGCATTTATTATAAATTATCCATTTTATTTATAACTTATTATAAATGTATTATATAGCATGTAATTAAGTGTCCAAAACTTCTCACATAAGTATATTCCTTTTAAGTATATTATGTCAACAATAAGTCTTCTTTTTGTAGACAGCTGGTTGATTTTCGTGTAATCCTAAAGCACTTTGATTTTATCTTGTGCTCCAACCATTTCTGTCTCCATAATTAACTTCCAAAGCACATTTCAGAAAGTGACCTGTCTTCTAGAATATATAAATATAATTAACCCTGGTTTTACATATAAGTGACGATTCTTCTTTTGTGCCGTGCGTGATAAAGCAGGCTGTTTTTCAGCGAAGGTCACTCAGCTCTCTGCCAAAGAAGCTCGGCTGATTCTGACACATTTCACAAGAGCTGCAGTCAAATGAGGTCCTGCTCCCTCTCATAGCTCTCTCTCTGACACCGGGTTACAAACAATTAACCTGAGCTGACACACGCCGGACTCACACTGGTGGGTCACAAGAATAATCTTAACCCAGCAGAAGAAATGAATTATGGTAGGATATATATAGAAAGAGAATGGCTCTAGTATTATGTCCTGAGCTGACACAGTTTTTCTTTTTTTTCTTAACTGTTCTTGACACATTATCTATTGCAATTTACAAACCTGATTGAAGTTTGAAGTTATCTGAAACAATCTCTGTGCGTAAGGGTCAAGGCCAGATGCTTCTCTATCTCTGATGGTATGAGGTTGCATGAGTGCGTGTGGCATTGGCAACTTACACATCTGGAAAGGCACCATCAATGCTGAAAGTTACGTCCTAAAGACAAAAATGAGACAATATTCCTATTCCTAAACTTAACTTCCTAAAGTCCCCAGATGTTTGCAGATTGTTGTAGAAAAAAAAGAGGGGATGCTTTACCGTGGTAAACATGGCCTTGTCCCAATTTTTTTTTAAATGTGTTGATGCCATTAAAATCAACTTATTTTCCCTGAAAATAATCAATTTTCTCAGTTTAAACATTTGACATGTCATTTATGTTCTAAACTGAAAAAAATATTGAAATTCGGAACTTCCAAATCATTGCATTTGGATTTTAATCACAATTTGTATTGTCTCAATTTATTTTTGGAATCAGGTTTGTAGATGACACATTTTTAATTTTATTTTATAATTTTTTTTTTTTTTTTTTTTTAAAGAATGAATGTAATATGTTTTTTTAACAATATTAAATAGTATGTTTCCCTAGCCAGTTCGCAATTTTTAATTTAGTTTAATTTGATTTTATTTCATGTGTAAAAAAATACAAATATTTCTACCTGATTTAATACACTTTTTTAAAAGAATGAATGTTTGCTTTAGCCACTTTTATTTTATTTAAATTTGATTTTACGTGGACACTTTCCTTGACATACACTACTTAGATTTTTCTGACGTCTGGTAATCTGACATACATCTCTTCTTAAGAGATCTCAACCATTTCTCAAACTGTGTTCACATTCGTTATGGATATAGTTCAGCAAGACGGGGTTTACCCCTATAGCCTATACACCTAACTGAAAAAAAATCATTTTTGAGTTAAAATTAATCACATGTAAACTAAAATAAGGGTAAAAATTTAAACTTTTTCAAATGAAAACTGAAAATTCTTAATATTTGAAACAATGACAAATACTATAATACTATGTAAATGATACACAAATAACAATGTGACTATTCATTATTAAATTATTTTTGGCTCCAAAATATTCCTAATCGTTTATTCCTGTTAAACGCTCAGAACGCTCCTAAACATCACTTCCTTCTCCAGCCTGACACTTTGACTGTTTGAGTCATGTTTGGGTCGAGCGGCCAGAAACAGAGGAGCAGGGAGACAGAGAGAGGCCGAAGATGAAGGGACGGCAGAAGAAAGGGGGTAATTACTGGCCCTTTCTTATGGAAATGCTAATGAAGTAGGAGAGAGGCCAGTAGACAATGGGGTCTGAAGCGGCTCGAGCTCCTCGTGTAAACAGCTTCCTGTCATGGAGCCATTTAGCCCTCACTTTTACTGACTAACAAGACATCTCCACGCCAACTACAAAAGAGCCGTCCTCATCAAAGACGCCAGCGGAGCTCGTGGCACGGCTCTCTTCTCGCTGTTCCCAGGAGGACGGATGAGAAAACTACAGCATCCCTCCAGATCACTGACTCTAGAAAGGACAAGTTTTGTTCGAGGAACTTTAACAAACATGATTATTTCCAACAACTATTTCCTTTTCTAGGCATAAGAAATGAAGAAATGATTGTTTAGTGTGTCTGTGTTATCTGAGGTAACTGAAGTGCTGTTGACACCAAAATGACTTACACATCTTACACACACACACAAACGCACACACACGTCCTTCACCAACCCTACCCACCATAGAAACCTTTTTGCATTTTTACATTTTACGATAAACATCATTTAGCATTTTTAATCATTTATTTCTCTTGTGAGGACCACCCAAAATGTCCTCACAACAAGAAATGTCCTCACAGGTTGCTTCTCAATAATTGGTCCTCATAAGTTTAGCAAAACAAACACACACACACACAAATAAAGTCGCACATACATGCAATGAAGCTCCTGACACATTCAGTCATCTGACTCATGCTGACATTTCATCTTTTATGAAGTATATCCTCTTCATCCGCTATATTTTCATATTAGACACCTGAGTGTGAAAATACACTGGAGATGAATATTGTTAGCAATTGCAACTGCTAGCACATCTATCTATCTATCTATCTATCTATCTATCCATCCATCCATCCATCCATCTATCTATCTATCTATCTATCTATCTATCTATCATCTATCTATCCATCCATCCATCCATCCATCCATCCATCCATCCATCCATCCATCCATCATCTATCTATCTATCTATCTATCTATCTATCTATCTATCTATCTATCTATCTATCTATCTATCTATGTGTCTAACTAAAAAGATTTTTTAAAAGCTTTTTTAATATATACAAATATTAATATAAATATATATATACAATTGTGTGTGTGTGTGTGTGGTGTTTTGTTTGAGTGTATGTAGCCATTTTATTTAAATTGTTGTTGTACAAGTTACTACTCTCATGTGCACATAATTTTGTTTTGTTTAAAAAAAAGTTCATGTTAAATTATTATTATTTTGTTCTGTTTTGTTGACAATGTTTTTGTCCAGAGGCCTGTTTCATAAAACAAGTTTACCTAATAAGCCAGGCTTATTTCAGTTAACTGACAATAAATCTGAATAATTTACATAAACCTGGCTTATTTGGTAATCTTGTTTTACTGTAAGAAACAGGCCCCAGGTTACTGGAGTTTAGCTGTAATGTTTCTCTTGTTTAAAAAGACATAAATTTTTTTTGTTTTCTTGATCAATTACTGATTATTTTTGTATTATTTTTTGTTTGTTTGTTTTGTTGACACGGCAAAACTCCTAGTTGCTGCACCTTAATTGTTTTGACATTTTATTTCATTTGAAAATGTGTTTATTTTTTTTTATCTGTCCATCTATTTTAGTGAACATAGTAGATCAATATAGTTCATTCTTACTGTGACAGCACTGAACTGAATGAAAGAGCCTCTGCCACATGAGCTCATTTTCTGAGCGGTGGGCTGTGATGGTCCTGCAGGGGGCGACGGCTCAGGTGTCCTCAGGAGGCGGAACGCTCCGGCCCACGGCTGTGCTGAAGGAGGCAGGATTACGGGCTGTATCTATTGTGCTTTAATGAGTGTCTTTGATGTGGCGGTGTTTGGTGTTTGTACACCTGGGCCGTGGCGGGCTCTGGCTGAGGTGGACGGGGGTGATCCAGCATCGGCCAGGTAACACTTCCCAGTGAGCCACTGCTGCTGGCGTGGGAAGGCAGTAAAAAGAGTCCTGCTAAGGGCCCTGCCCCCTTTGTTTGCCCTGGTTTATGGTTCACTGGCCCCCAGATCCTACACGGAGCCCCAGACAGACACGTCGAGCTCAGGCTTCATAAACTACAGAGCTACTGTATGAGATCTGTCTGTGACTCGGCCCAGAGCCCTTCATGTCAAGCATGACTAAGCTACTGAACAACAGTATCAGTCCTACTTGATGTAATGAGGATGTCTGAACAACTGAATAGGTACAGACTTCGGGATTGCTTTAACAACTGGTGAGAATTAGATGCTAAGTTCAAAACAAATAATAAAACCAAAACATGATAAAATAAAGGTTGTCATCCAGAGTTGCCATAATGAATATATATATATGTATATATATTTTTTTTTTATTATTTATTTATTATTATCTAATGTGACAGCCTTTTGCAATTTTGTTTATTTCCATTTTAGTTTTATGTATGTGTTTTTGTATGTATATAATTGTGATTAATCACATCGAAAATAAAAGGATTTGTTTACATAATATATGTATGTAAACTGTGTGTAATTATAATTTATGAATGCACACACATACAGTATAAATTTTGAAAATATTTAAATGTTTATATATTCATATTCTTACATTTTATATTATAGAAATATATTTAATATATAGACATAACATAACATGTACATATATATATATATATATATATATATATATATATATACACACACACACACACACATAATAAATATATAAACAGTATTCACACATAAGCAAAATTCACACGTAAACAAAAAATGTATTCTGTTTGTGATTAATCGCAATTATTTTGTTTGTTTTTTGCTTTGTTTTGTTGTGCTTAGTTGTCTTGACAACGCATGCGTATTCACTGCTGATGCGTTTCTACATACACTGTATTTATAATCACATTGTTTCCACGTGCATTCAAGAAGAACACCACTGACATTTAAATCACTTGCATTCAAAGCCATTCTGATACAGGAACCATCACAGAAAGAGGAAGTATGTTTGTCTGCAAATTAAAAATGTTTGCAAATGTTACAACATTTTTTTCTTTTTATATAATCTGTTGTGCACCATGAGAATGTGTGTGTGTGTGTGTGTGTGTGTGTGTGTGTGTGTGTGTGTGTGTATACTGGTGCAGCAGTGAATGTTTTAATTATGTTTTTCTTTTTCACATACTGGTGAGTGTTGACCTCAGTGAGACTCACAAAGAAAATCTGCTTAAAGAAACCTCTCTCTCTCTCTCTCTCTCTCTCATTCACACACTCACACTCACACACACTCATAACTTCACTTGTTTGACCACAAACAATGAATATATTCATACTGCGATAGGCCTTTAGAGCAGAGATGTCAGCTATTAAGATACGATAAGCCTATAAACCTATGAAAATATTAGGGAAAAAAAGGAATATGATACAATACTTAGGACACACCCTTTCCCCAAAATAGAAGTCAAAATCAAAATGTATTCAAATCATGTGGACCCCCGCGTTTTTAATAACAGGACCACTAAAAAATAATTTCACTCTCAAAAAAAAAAGTTCAGAAGCTGTCACTGGGACTTTACCTTTTTCAAATATGTGCCATTAAGTTGCTAATATGTACACTTGAGATACTTCTATGTATTTTGAGGTATCGATATGCACCCTTCAGAGGTAAATAGGGTACAAAGGTGTACTTTTTTAAAGGGTCAAAGAGACAGCGACAGCTCTTGTCTGGATGTCTGGACATTCAGAGCGCTGTCTGTACTCATCGTATTCTATATGCATTTGCATTTAGGCTACCAAAAATATCTCAGCACGTTATGGTAATTAAGACAACATCTTAATTATTTGAGGCAACACAATAAATTAACCATTAGATATCACCTAAACTAAGTATAATCTGGCAGTTGAAAGTGTGTAAATGAAAGTGCTTGTTTGAAACAGGAGTGAGCAGGTCTAGTGTGTGTGTGTTGCTGGGCAGCCTGAGCTCAGATTGTGCTGTAAATCAGTGTGTTGTCACTCTCTCTGTGTGCTCAGACCAGATCACACTGCAGTGAGATCACACACATGTTTCCATGCACACACACTTAGTATTAATATTAGACATAGAGACAACTGCTCCCAAAATATGGTCGACTATTCAGCGATTGTTATTCCTGCTTCATTACATAACTTATGAAAATAATAACTAGATTGCCTTTTAATTATTTATTATTGTGATGTGAACGTGACAGTGCAGACATGTACAATGTTAAGAGGATCTAATTTTCAAATTAATATATGCTGTCGTTTTCATATTTTCATTCATTTGTGAATCCTAAAAAAAAAAAAAGTAAGCAAAGGCAGCCCATTTTCAACACTAATAATAATCAGAAATGTAATGATGCTAGATAAATTCAGCTTTGGTCACAGGAATTTTTCTTTTTTGAATTTTTAAAAGATTTGAACAGATATTCAAATAGAAATGGTTATCTCAAATTGTAATAATATTTCATATTTTTGACTGTATTTTTCATCAAATAAATGAAGTCTTGTTGACATCAAACTTTTGAACATTTGTGTGAAATGTTTTATTAATTTACTCTTTATATTGGTTTGTGTCCACAACAAGAAGAATTTTAAAAAGAAAAATGTTGAAATGTAAAATTAGCTTTTTTTTGTGTTTTGTTTGTTTGTTCTAAAAGACCATATATAAAGCTTTCAACGTCTGAGTACCTCTTAAAAATTAATATTTCAGGAAAGGCATGTCTGTGCACATCATCTGGAATCGCTGTCATTAAGAGTAAGTGTCAAGCAGAGTTTGTCAAATATCTTCTATTGTCAAACTGAACAAGCATGTAATTTGATGCAATGATGGTCCTCAAGAGCGGTTGTCTGTGTGTCTGTGTGTTTCTTCAGCTCTCACCTCTCTGTGTCCTACAGGATGAAGTTCATCAGAGGCTTCTGAAGCAAAGCCGTCTTCTCTCCCTCACTCATTAGCATCCAAAAGGCCTGACGTCTATTGCGTGAAGGGGGGCGAGAGAGAGGGAGAGGGAACAATTACTGTCCCTCCAGCCTTTTTTATCCTTTTCAAAGGCCAGGGTGATTAGGAGAGGAAAGTTTAGATTTCCTGAACTTGAAGTGGCAACGCAGCAGTGACAGACGCATCTCAAGACTCAATCCACATCTGTCTGAGAGCGGGGGAGCACACACACACACACACACTGACCTGCACTGCTAAAAACACACTTACAATACAATCACTACTGTGCTACTGAAACCAAACCTGGCTATAATACACTTGTGAAATAATTAAACAAACAGATAATTGCATTTAGAAATTGTCATTTTATTTATTTAGAAACTTAAATTAAAGCTCAAACTAAAACCACAAAAATCCATTTTTTTTAATTAAATAAATCATACTTTCAGCGATACATAATATTCAAAATAAAATAATAAAATGAAATAAACAATGACAAATAATAAAATAGCAACAAAAAAGTAAAACGTAGTCTTTATTATATTAACTATATATAAGATTGCATGTATGTACTGTACACTATAATGTCATCTACTAAATCAAAATCCTGGGGTCTGTAAGATTTCATTTTAAAAGAAATAAATACTTTAATTCAGCAAAGATAGATTAAAGTGACAGTAAAGGCATTAATAATTTAATATTTATATTGACTGTTTCCACAGATATTAAGAAATCTACTGATTGCTTATTTTGGTTCAGACAAAATGTGTGTGTGTGTCTCTTTTATTTTCCAGGCACTGACTCATCTGACTGCCCTGTTTACTGATTTAGGCAAAGTGTGGAAAATATGCATCTTCTCTTATAAGTGTCCTTTTGTGGAGCACCAGGCCTCTGTAATATTTCTCACCGAGGTGAGAGGCTCCTTATGCCAGAGAGACACAGCATCTCTTCTTAACCCCTCCAACACCAGACACACACACACAACACCGGACACCGCAAATAATGCTAACTTCATCTAAAAATAATAATAAATAAATACAAATAATAATAAAATACTTTTGTTGTAACATCTAAATCTTTACTTGTCACACGATGAAACTCAAACACCAGAAGCACACACCAGATCCACACAAGCATGCAATAATTCTCGGTTTTCAATTTTATAAAACGCGTCTAGCAAAGCACAACACACAAAAATCTAACAGGAATTAAAATGATGGCAGAGGTTTTTTGCAAATGTTTGCTTTTGAGATGTGTTTGGGATATTTTGTGAGGCATTTTGCATTTTGCGTGTGCAATTCTTGGATTTGTGTGTAATGTTTTAAATAATAATGAATGAAAAAAAAAATGTGTGTAAGCAGCTGAAAAATGGGGCCAGATATTCAATTATTAGCATTTCTTTCCTGCCGAGAGATTCAATTCAATTTAAATCAGCAAAATGTTAGTTTTCTTTAAAAACAAGTATATATGTTATATCTTAATTGGTCTTTATAAGCCCAAACATATGATATATTAGTCAAGGGCTGAGTGAGCTGATTGTTTTCTCACATATATTTGTCTGTGTGTGTGTGTGAAACAGAAGCTCAGGAGCATGAGCTGATGTGTCTGATGACAGGCTATTTGTTTCTCTGTGAATCAGCTGAATCTGAGCAGAAAGGTGTGAGGGCCCTTCGCATTTACGGCCCCTGAGAAGCGCAGACTACAGCAACATCCTCCATCATCATCTCCAGGTGCAGTGCTGTTTAAAACACTTGATAATAAGTGACCAAAACAGTTCTCCCTAAAAATCTGGTCAACATTTGTGCAAATAAAGGTTGCATAATAACATTGACATAACATTGACATTAACCCATTTTTTTTCAATGCATTAAGATATTAGGTTAAATGTATAAAAAATTTTAGATGCCTTTTTCAAGTCATTTCCATGTGGCATTGCATATTATTTTCCCCCATAAAGAATACTCCATAAATGAATATCATTTTATAATCCTTGGAAAACATGTTTATCCAGTAATATTTATTAGAAATATTGTAATAAAAGCAAATGGATTTTTTATATGACAGCGCATGGCATTGGTTTAAACTTCTTATATTAAGTAACCTTATATAAAACATTTATTGACTATATATTCAAGACTACAAATTCAAGGCTAGGCCTATATATTAAAAAAAGAAAAAGAAACAATATGCTTATTTCTGCAATTAGATAGCCTACAATTAAAAAGAAAGGAAGAAGGTGAAATGTTTCAGCTGTAAATTAATATGTATTCTGTGTTTATTATTTCGCTGGCTGGACTGGAGTCATGCTGGATTAAGGAAATTCACACATATCAGCTTCGGGCCATCATCCACACTTCAGTCGATGGCCGCGTCCTAATGGGCGTCCCAGTAAACACCAGCTTTCTCACACGAGTATCTGGGACAACAAAAGATTAGCATTATTCGCAAATATACAACTGAGTTCAAAGGCAGACGCTGTCTCTCTCTTCCTTCTTTTGTTTCAAAAACGATTTCCCGAATAGAAAAAACAAGTTTGGATTAGGCTACTCTCCTGCCACGCGATGAAAATGTTTCCATATCAAATAATTCTAATAACATCACAGCAGGCAATGCATAGAATTATATATACAAAATAAAAAATAAAAAATTCGTTGATATATGGCCTAGGCTATATTTAAAAATATAATAGTATGCCCAATAAAATCAGAAGAACAGAAAAAGAAGAAGAAAAAAAAGATTTAATCTATTTTATTTATTTATTTGTAGCACTTTATTTTAAGGTGTCTTTGTTAATCACGTTACATATGTAGGCCTATCATTATAATAACAATTAATTACATGCAAGTAACCCTAACTTAACCCTAACCAGTATACCAATAGTTAGTTAATATTGATATTAAATAATATGCCATCTTAATAATAAAATGTTAATTATTATTATAATTTTATTTATTTATTTTTTTCATAAAAGGCCTATATCTTAAACGTTTTTCGTTGACTCTGGACTTTCAAATGCTTTGTAATGGGCCTCAACGTATGTCAAGAATACTTTCCGTTTTGTGGCGACATATTATCGGGCGCTATTAGGGCTCGATGGGCCTGGTCTGGCGCATCGGGTCACGCCCAATAACAGCGGGAGCTCTGAATTTCGGCCCTTTAAAAAGGCCCCGGCGCGTTAAAGGGCAGATTAAGACGCGCTGTCAAAGCATCGCAACCCAACGGGATTTAGTGATTTCGGACTTCTATTGATTTCATCGGAACTATGTCTTCCTCGAGTCCCGACCAGCGCCTGGATCACCTCCTGAGCGCCGTGGAGAGCGAGTTTCAGAAGGGCAGCGAGAAGGGCGACGCGTCGGAGCGGGATATTAAACTTTCCCTAGAAGACGCGGAGTTATGGGGCAAATTTAAAGAGCTCACCAATGAAATGATTGTCACGAAGACTGGAAGGTAAGTTAAGGTTTGAGGAGACGCACTAAAACGCTTACTTTTAATGAAAAAGGTGCCCTTTTTCATGAATAATCTTCCAAAATCCTAAAAAAAAAAAAAAAAATATCCGAGCACAATCTGTAAAATTTCTCTAGAAGTCGGTCGTCTTTAGATTTTTTATTGTGTGTGTGTGTGTTGTTATGGTTAAGAAGGTTTATTTAGGTCCAAATTTCTCAACCGATATTTAGTTTATAAACATTTTTGTGGTCTTGTAGGCGAATGTTTCCCGTGCTCAGAGCCAGTGTCACCGGCCTGGACCCCAACGCGATGTACTCGGTCCTGCTGGACTTCGTGGCGGCCGATAATAATCGGTGGAAATATGTGAACGGTGAATGGGTCCCGGGAGGAAAACCTGAACCACAGAGCCCAAGCTGCGTTTACATCCATCCAGATTCACCCAACTTCGGCGCACATTGGATGAAAGCGCCCATCTCCTTCAGCAAAGTCAAACTCTCCAATAAACTCAATGGAGGAGGACAGGTAAAGACACTCTTTATTTCTCAAGAAAGGAAAAATACATAGGCTAAATAAAGAGCGACACAAATGCAATTCTTTCAAATAATACTAAATTATATTCAGTATACATTCAGTACGGAATTTCATGCCTGATTTTTTTTATTTTTAATTTTTTAGATTATGTTAAACTCTTTGCACAAATACGAACCCAGGATTCATATAGTGAAAGTCGGTGGGATCCAGAAAATGATCAGCAGTCAGTCTTTTCCTGAGACTCAGTTTATTGCAGTCACAGCTTATCAGAATGAAGAGGTGAGTGTTTGTTAAATAAAGTCTGAGATGCATCATACAATAAATACATTTTTTCCGCGTATTAATTTGTTCTAATTAATTTTCAGATCACAGCTCTGAAGATCAAGCACAACCCTTTTGCTAAAGCCTTCCTAGATGCCAAAGAAAGGTATGCAGTTACTTGACATAATTTATTTAAAAATGTATTTAGATTTTATTGAACTGAACTTTATTTGTTGTCACATTAACAGAAGTGACCACAAGGAAGTACCAGACCACAGCACTGACAACCAGCAATCTGGATACTCGCAACGTAAGTAAATCGGAAGTTCATGAACAAATAAAAAACAGTGTCTCAAGCAGCATATCTAACATATGTGACTTTCTCCAACAGTTGGTGGCTGGTTCCTGCCCAGTAATGGCCCTATGGGCCCCAGCAACAGCCCTCCTCAGTTCAACGGGGCCCCCGTTCACTCCTCTGGCTCATACTGTGAGAGATACTCCAGCTTGAGGAACCACAGAGCTGCTCCGTATCCCAGCCATTACCCCCACCGCAGCACTACCAGCAGTAAGAGCAAATTAACCCTTTGTCAGGCCATTAAACACTCAAACATCCATAGAAACTTTCCATTTTCACAAAAAGGTTCTTTAGATTTTTAGAATGTTTATTAACACCAAGAAAAAAAGGGTTCTTTAGATTTTGAGGATGTTCTTCTTCTTCAAAAAAAATTCTTTGGATTTTTAGAATGTTCATAACACCAAGAAAATGTTCTTCACACCACCTTTTGGTTTTTCTAGGACCAGAAATGTTTTTATTCATGTATTTATTGCTTGTGTTGGGTTTGTAGATAACTACATGGACAACTCTTCAGGAAGTCTCGCCTCTCACGACAGCTGGTCGGCCCTGCAGATACCCAACTCCAGCGGGATGGGCACCCTGGCCCACACCACCAACACCACCTCCAACACCAGGTCAGTGCTTTCTACATCTGAACAAAGATCTCTCAAAGATTTTTAAAGTGGACTCGCTGGCTAACCATTTGTTTTCTGCCTTACAGCCAGTATCCAAGCCTGTGGTCCGTTGCGGGGACGACCCTCACCCCCTCTGGCTCAGCATCGGGGTCCATCACGGGCGGCCTGACGTCTCAGTTCCTGCGCGGTTCCTCTGTGTCCTACTCAGGGCTGACTTCCTCTCTGCCCGTGTCCTCTCCCTCCTCTATGTATGACCCGGGCCTGAGCGAGGTTGGTGTTGGAGACGCTCAGTTTGAGAACTCCATCGCCAGGCTGACAGCATCCTGGGCTCCTGTGGCTCAGAGTTACTGAGATCCATCAGACTGTGACTCTCAGGACTTGATCTGAGGTGAAGATACTACAGACGCTGGTCAGAAGTCTGCTCTCAGAGAGAATGCAGAAGAGCCTCTCGTCGTTTCGACAACCAGAAGGCCCGGGTGAAAGGAAACGAGTTGATTTTCTTAATTCTGTATCTGTATGGTGTCGTGGCACGAAGTAATGACGAGAGACAATCACTTAATCATAGAGTATCTATATTTGCAAAAACCGTAAGAATGGGGCCAATTATTGTTCTTAATAATATTATCTAAAGGATTAATAAGACCAAATTGTGCTGTTGACTGACTAAAATGTATATGTGTGTAAATAAATAGAAATTAACGCTCAGTTTCATGGTTTTACAGTACGTAACAGTAACAGTGTGCTTTGGAGAAAGATGGACTTTTTGTTTGAAATGGTGAAAACGGTTTGAACGGTGACCCTGCAATCCATCCTATAGAGAAATCATTTGTACATATCTATCTATTTGTATTTGTTGGACTCTTTATGAGTTTTATTTATGTCATTTTAATAATAAATTAAAGTTTTTTTTTTCTGTCAAACATTTGTCAGTACTTCCCTTGTATTTTTACACGTTTGCACATATTTTCTTTTGGTTTGTTACAAAGACAAAAACGGATCATTTTTAACTTTAAAACAGTTTTTCCTCAAAAGAAATCGATATCCATTCAGCAAGAATGAATTGATTTGATGACAAAAACTTTCATGTCTTTTTCAAATAAATGCTAGTTTATGTTAATAATTAATTCAATTTCTCTTTTTTTCTATAGCACTTATGAGGGGTCTGTACTAACCTTGCGTTTTCTTAAATATATTATTTGCATTCGCCTTGTTCAAATTAATCCATTTAAAAATCTTGAGATTGTTAAGAATTTTGAACTAAAATATCTTAATTGTTAGTAGATTAAATAGTCATTTTCTATGACTTATGGTAGGTTTTAAATATTTATTTGTTCAAATTATATTAAATATTAGCAATCTGAAAATATACATTTTTTTCAAGTCTTTCTCTAAACAGATATGTCTGACCACTTTAAGTCTTAATGTTTATTGTTATCGTGATGAGATATTAATTTCAGTATGCATAAGTTGAGTGAATTGGACAGCAGGTGTAGGATGATCGTGAACAGCAGCAGGTGTGTGTGAGTGAACGGCATGTGATGAGCTTCAGTCTCTCGCAGCGCTTCGTTACAATCTGCAGATCTGTGTGACACATGGTCAACACATCGCAAGAAAAAAGAGAAAATCAATAACAAAATGCAACTGATACCTACTTCAGTGAGAAAAGAAAAAACAACAATAACATAATATTCTATAAAGCAAGTGACACTTTCACCAACATAATATTAATGTTGCACACAATTGCATTTTTAACACATATTTCATATTTTCATTTTATTATTATTATATTATTATGTGTTTCAGTGGTATTACTAATAAAAATGTAAACAAAATGAAGCTACTGTTGCAACTGCAACTATAACTATTTATTAGTTTATTAGTAACTATATATTATACAATAAATTGTTTTATTATTTTTTAATTAGTATTGATACAATAAATATTAATAATACTAATATATTATTACTATTGATCCTACTTCTACTAATACTAATAATTTAAATAACAATTAATATGACAATACATAATAAAAAACAGCTTCAATGAAACAATAAGCAGCTTCAAAAATACTTCTAAACCACTGCTAATGCTAATAATACTAATTAGTAGTATAATATTTTGTTATCATTTGTATATGTAATAATAATAAACAATGTAATTGTAATACACTACTGTTAATTCTACTACTATTTAATTATTTATTTACAATGAATAATGCATGTTATTATTGTTTATTACTACTTCTTCTAATAATAATAATAATTACTCATAATGAACAAACTATTAATAATACTACTATATGATAAAATAAATAAATATATATCTCTATGATGTGTGTGGCGTGACTGAGAGAGCTGCTGATGTCTCTGCTCACTGACAGCGCTGGAGATCTATGCTCTGAGGCTGTGACTGAGCACTCAACACCTGAGCGTAAATGAAGCCTGGAGGGTCACACGGCCACGGGCAAACAATAATGAAGGAGCAATGTGACAGCCAGCTGTGTGTGTGTGTGTGTGTGTGTGTGTGTTTCCAAGGTAAAGAACACAACCCATGAAAGTTAGTCTTTCTAAACAGATCTCTGTTGACCCGTGGAGGATCTGAACTCTCACAGCATGAGTCCTCAAAAGCTCTTTGTAAGCCACATAAGATGAAGACTTCTGTATGAGCAGGTTTTTAAGAAGACAATTTTTTTTTAAAAAGAACAACCTGTGATGGTGCTGTCAGTAAAATCAAATTAAATACCTTTCATTGATTTTCATTTGATACTTTTATTCAGCAATGATGCAGTATATTTGGCCAAAAGTGATAGTAAATACATGTATAATGTGACATAAGATTCATATATATATCATATTATAATGATTTCTGAAGGATGTCACACTGGTAACTGGAGTAATGATGCTGAAAACAGTAATAATTTAAATGTATTATATATATTCACATAGAAAACAATGATATTTCAACAAAATAAAAAAATATCCACCTCCATCCTGATTATGCACTTCCTATGAAGTAGTCAACATTTGAAGTTGATCAAAACCTTTTATCAAAGTTGTATATAAAGGCTTTTTAGTACACTTAAACAGTATTTTAATAGAAAATAAGCAATTATGAATTTACATATGAATGTGTACTTAAATCCCTTTTAAATGGGCAAGAAATGCTAACTTAATAGTTTCAATTCTATTTGATGATTTGAAGTATATTATGTCTGTAAAAACATGCACGGTACAAACAACTACACAGAAAGAAATACCACATAAATACAGAACACATAATCAGTCAGAGAATGGCTAATGTATCATAAACACGCAGCATCTTCTCACTCACATGTATTGTTAGCAGTGATAACAAGCAGACTGTGAGCGTTTGAGCTCTATATTACCAAACAGCACACTTCAGAGCACAGTCCTCACAGCGAGGAGTCCAGCAGGCCTTCCTCTCCTCACCTGCGTGCCAAACACACTTTCTAGAGCGTATTTAGAAGACACACTTGCCAGAAAGACAGAGGTAAAGACCAAGTAAAGTTATTATGAACAGGGATCAACACAGGCAGGCTGCCACATGTTAAAAACAATAAAAGTCTATAGAAAGTCCACACACTTCACAGAAACAGAAACAAACTGTGTGTGTGTGTGTGTTGCTAAGAGTTTGCAGATCCACCTCACACACAAAGAGCTCATTCATACTCAGAGACTCATCAATGATCAGGGCTAAAAGGGGAAGATGGGCAGAGGCTCTCCAATCTGTGAAAAAGTGTGAAAAAAAGATTGCGGAATACTTTAAAAACAACGTTCCTTAATATCAAATTTGCAAATCTCATCCTCTACAGTGCATAGCATGATCAAAAGATCCGGAGAAATCCCTGTGCGTAAGGGACAAAGCTAAAGACCTCTGTTTAATGCCCATGGTCTCAAGCCCTCAGACGAGTCTGACATTCCTAAATGGGCCCAGGAATACTTCCAGAAACCCCCGTCAGTATCCATCTGCAGATGCCAACCAAAGCTCCATCATGAAAAAAGGAAGCCATATGTGAACATGGCCCAGACGCACTGTTGTGTCCTGTGGGCCAAGGCTCATTTAAAATACACTGTTTTAAAGTGGAAAAGTGTTTTATGGTCAGACGAATCCGACTGTAACAATCTTGTAGGAAATTACAGATGCTGTGTCCTCTGGGCTAAAGAAGAGGGGATCTTCCAGTGTGTTATCAGCATTCAGTTCAAATGCCAGCATCTCTGATGGTATGGGGGTGTATAAGTGCATGAGAAATGGGCAGCTTCCGTGTTTTGGAAGGCACTATGAGTGCTGAAAGGTATATAAAGGCTTTAGAGCTACGTAAAGTATAACTTCTATTTCAGGCAAAGCTTTGAGTATTTCAGCAGGACATTGCACATTACATCAGCACGGCTTCGTTGTAGAATAGTCTGATGCTGAATCGTCCTGCCTGTAGAAACTCATAACCTCAATGCACAGACATCTTCAGACTGTTTTGAAAAGAAGAGGAGATGCTACATCCAGGTAAACATGCCCCCATACCTGTAATAGGAATCTCAGTTTAAACAGTTGTTATTTTTCATTTATTTATTTATTTGGATCCCCATTAGCCACTATCATAAGTAGTGGCTATTCTTCCTGGGGTCCATCATGCGCACAACAAAATTACATTGATCCATAACAACAAAAACCACTACAAAAACATAAAAACCCAGAAAACAACAATCCACTCAGTGCTGTGCCATTATATGCTTCTTCAACATTTTTTTAAACCTCATTTTACTTATTGAAACACATGTTATGTCTGATGGCAATTAATTCCATGTTTTCATTCGTCTATACAGTCTGTTGCTTTGCATTCGTTTTTTTAAAACCGGAAGCAAAAAAATATCCTTTTGATGCACACCTGGTGTTAAAATGATGACTAGCATTACTATACAAAAGTTGACAGTAAAATACACTTGGAACTCGTGAAACAATCACCCTATCCTTCACCAATAACCTACCTAGAGTAGTGTGCATTTTCATAATATTAACCCTTCTATTGCAGTGCAAAATTAGTCATGCAGCTTTATTCTGAACTATCTGTAAAGGTCTTTATTTGATGCGCTCGACCATACCACTGGACAGTAATCTAAATAAGTAAGAACCATTGCACGCACAATTTTAGAGATACAATACTGTGGCAAAAATTGTACACATCTCTTAATAACAGATAAATCTCTTCCCATAACAATTACCATATTATCAATCTGTTTTGACCACTTTAACCTACTATCAAGAATAACTCAAGAAGCCTTATTTCCTCTACTTGTTCAATAGGCACGGTCTTTCGCAGACAAATTTCATTGAGGTTTACATTTAAGTTTAAAATCTGATCCAAACACAATACTTTTGGTCTTAGTCGAATTTAAAACCATCTTATTATTCCGTACCCAGTTTACCACTGATTGTAAATCCTCATCTAAGTCAGCAGATAATTCTTTAATTGATGTCACCGGTAGATATAATGTGGTATCATCTGCATACATAACTGCCCTTGCATGCTTTAAAACCAAAGGAAGATCATTGGTAAAAATAGAAAATAACAATGGTCCTAGACAACGTCCATGAGGCACACCAAATTGCAACTCTTTTACTTCCGAAAAACTTCCATTGTAGAACACACTACGCCTCCTACTAGTCAGATCACTTTTAAACCAGTGCACAGTGTGAGCAGTAAATTTATACCATTTCAATTTATCCAGCAATAATTTATGGTCCAGTACATCAAAAGCAGGGCTAAAATCCAACAATACTGTCCCTACTAAATTACTATTATCAATAAATGTCCTAAACAATTATCAGTTATCGGTGTTAATGCTGTTCCTGTTGAATGTCCTACTCGATATGCATGTTGAAAATCAGAGAATAAACTATTTTCCTTAAAGAATAATTGAATTTGTTCACAAACTATCATTTCAAACACTTTACTAAGAACTGGTAATAAACCTATCGGTCGACTATTAGCACCACTAAAACTCTATGCTGCATTTTTCTGTAAAGGAATGACCTTTGCTTCTTTCCAAGCTAAAGGGAAAATCCCTTCATAAATACTCACATTAAAAAGGTGGTAAACTGGTCCTGCCAAATAACTGGCTACTTGCCCTAATGTTCTTCACTGTATGTTTTTTTCATAGGCGCATGTTTATCCACCAAAAAATAAAAGAATCTTTCAAAAGCTGCTAATGCATCACCAGGATGACCTTCCTTGTAAACATCAGCCCAAAATATATCGTTTACATCATTGCAAAATAAGTCCTGACAAAATTTCTAATATGATCTTAATAAAATACTTTTGGTCTTCCTTTAGGGACCTTTGTTTTTTCTAGTGATCGCAATTATGATCACTACACCCAATAGGAACAGATGCACCCTTAGAGCGCATTTCCACAGCATTGGTTATGCCATCAATGTTCTACCGTGAATACAAAATTGGGATTTGAAATTCTTTTAGTTTTCATTTTATTCAAATTTTAAACAATGTCCCTGCATTTCTGGAATTCAGGTTGTGTATCTTTAAAACACACTCCTCTAGTGAGCAGTGTTAGTTTAGTGATTTTCCCGAGGCGCAGAATAGCAGCGCATGACAGTGAATGTTCCAGATGCCTTGTTTTTCATCAACGATTCCACAGCGTCTTCATTTCCCGGTATCGCTGCAGTCAGTGCAGATGAGTGCATGGCTGGGTAAACACTTGGGTTATAACGGAGAGACTGAATGCGAGGGCCTGTGGATGAGTTATGGGTCTCTGCTGCCAAAAACAAGTCGTCAAGTCTGGAGCGGCCCATCGTGGAGCAGTGTTTGCCCATCATCTCTCTTGCCTTTCACCCCCACACAAACCCACCTCGCCCTCTGATGTCTGTGTGCCTTCGTTAATGAAGAAATTCTCGTACCTGGGTGAGACATAGCTGTCAGCTGAGCTACTCCAGCTCTCTGTCCTGGGACGAGCTACATACACCCACCCAAAGCATTACAGATGACCAGCTTTACCACGTCTCTCAGAATAACTGATGAAACATCACAAAGCAGATCTCTTTAGTGTTTCTGTGGTTCCTCATAGACAGCTGCAGTGAGACAAAAATAAAAAGCAAACGGAGACCTCTGAAACTCTCTCTTAAAGGAATAGTTCACTCAAAAATGAAAGTTCTGTCTTCATTTAATCACCCTCCAGTAGTTCCAAATCTGTATGAATTTCTTTGTTCTGCTGAACACAAAGGAAGATATTTTGAAAAAGGTTTGTAACCTGGTTGTTTTGGGTCCCCATTAACTTCCAAAGTTTTTTTTTTTTTCTTTTTTTCTTGAGAAACTTTGGGCACGCTTTAGTTTGGGGACCAATTCTCACTATCATCTATTAACTATGACCATTGACTCAGTATACTCTTAACTTGCTGCTTATTAATAGTTAGTCAGGTGTGTTGATTTGAATTACTAAATATAGTCACACAGAATAACGCATTAATATGTGCTTTATAAGAAATAAACAACTAAAGTGATAACATATTTTCATATATTGATACATTTCCAGTGTCTGCAATACAAAAAATCAGATTATGAAAATAGCCATTGCTAAAATAAGTCCACTTTTAAAAGGTGTATTTATTACAGACAAAATATCTTTGAAAATATTGACTGAATGTTATGCTTTCGGACACTTAAATGCATGTTAATGTAATAGGTATTAAATGTATATGGGTAGTTTAAAAAAAAATATGACTGTGTCCTATGTTGTGACCTGAAATAAAAAATAACATTAGAAAAATGTATCTTCATTTTTTAAATTACTAATAGCAAGGTTATTTTTTTTTTTTTTTTTTTTTTTTTTATTAATTGTGATTAATTGCATCATAATATAGGAGTTTGTACTGTGTATATTTATTATGTATATAAATACAATGACATGTATGTAAATATATAAAATATATATATATATATATATGTGTGTGTGTGTGTGTGTGTGTGTATATATATATATATATATATATATATATATATTATATTATATACTGTATGTGTGCACATGCTTAATAAATAAACAAAGAAATGCATACAATTTATTTTGGATGTGATTAATTTTTTGACAGCACCAGTTCAGATGGTGATAAGTGGTATCTGAAATTTGTCTTCTAAAATGAACATTTTTCACAGGCTCCTATGTTTATGTCCAGTTATTTTACTTTGTCATTGAAAAGAAGTTCAATTGAAACCTCCACATCAGAGTCTGACAAAAATGCTCATTTTAGAAGAAAATTCTCTCTTCATTTCTAATTTGTTTTGATGAAGTTGACTTTAAATTTAATATTAATATCACACTAAACTATAATATTACATGCTTTAGTATGTTTGTCAACATCAACATACATGCACTTGTTTAAAACACAACAAGAGATTATAATAATACATTTTAAACTTTCAAGTTGTAGCCGATTAGCATAAGCAGAATTACCATAGTTTCTCACTTCATTGTTAGTGAAATTACTTTATGCAATAGTTATTGTTAAGGAATTATTAACATTAGTGTGAAGTGTTATTTATTTTATAGATACAATAAAAAATAAAGACACACTTGACAAACCTGTTTATGGGAAGAATAATTAAAAAAAACTAATGAAAAAGCTTTTAGGTTGTAACTGACGAGATGTCTATAGGACACTAAAATTTTGATCTTTTTCAAAAAAGAAAATAAATAAATAAATGTTGTGGTCGTGTTAAACATCATCCAGTGTTTGTCTACCATTTTGACGAGTGAGCTGTGAAACTGTCTACAAGAGGCAAAGTTACTAGTAAGTTTGGGAGACATATGTGCCATTTCACGTACAACAATCAGCTAATGCAGCTGACAGGCTGAAGGAAGATGCTCACTGACGCTCTCACCATCATGATGAAGAGCCGCTGAAGCCGGGAGAGCTGTTAACAAACGGCACACTCTGCTCTGAACCATTAGCAGTGATACAGAACATGCTATCAAGCCTGGGTGAGGAATAACTCCTGCTGATGTGAGAGAGAGAGAGAGAGCGGTGCTTTTCACTGTTTAAGAGACATGTGAAGTAAATAAAAGAACACTGTTATGTAGAGGACATTTTACATTTAGTCATTCAGCAGACACTTTTATCCAAAGCCCCTTACAAATGAGGACACTGGAAGCAATCAAAACTAACAATATAGCAATGACACGCAAGTGCTATGACAATTCTCGGTTTCTAGCTGATTCTTAAAGCTGCTCAGAATGAGTTTGGAGGTCATTTAAAAGTCTGTGAAAGTGACAAAAGTTTCAAAATAATTAAAAAATGTATTTAATTCCTGTGATCAGAGCTGAATTTTCAGCCTCATTCCTCCAGTCTTCAGTGTCACATGATCCTTGAGACACATTTCCTTCTTCCTAGTTTTTTTGTAGCACACTATACTATATGATTTCGCCCCCAATAAACATTCTGTCTGCTTCAAATGTTTTTTTTTTTTATTTTAAAGTTTATTATGTGTTGATCTGCTGCATATTTTGTTTTGTTTTTTGTTCAGGCATTTTTTGTTTTGTTTTCTGTTTTCAGAAAAACAGTAATGAGTAATATTTCTGATATGCTGATTTGATGGGCAAAAACATTAATTAACAGATGTTTACAAAGCTTTATTTCAGCGAAAACGTTTGTACAGTAGTAGCCTAGATTCAGTAAACTAAGAAACAGGCTTTTCTAAAGAGCAATCAGTATTAATAGCCTAAATATTCTGTGAATAATGTGAGAAAAAATGTTATATGGTCCCAAATGTGACTTTTCATGTTAAAGTTTTCTCTTGCTGGGGTCAAAGTGCTCCCATAAACCAAATACTGTTGGTGTGGATAACATTGTTTGTCTTCTTTGTGGTCTATTAAAAAAGTTGCTTACAGTTGCAGTAATATCGCACTTCTGGGTTCTGTAAATTAGCCTTGTGTTATCTTTTTTAAACCTGTGAACTTTAAAACAGTTTCATGTAGGTTGTGTTTTCTATCATTGTTACTACAGTAAAACTGTGCTAATAAGCAAATAATTAAAGACATTTGAGAAACTACACTATTTATTTTGTAGATGTGTAAGGTGGGTTTACACATGTGTTTGAATGTCGCCACCTGACGGCCAGGAGAGGAGTAACAGTTCATATAAAAGCCAATCATTTGGCAACACTGCCCTCTGGTGTTGCTTGGTGGCACTGCTGAATGGGTTAAACGTCGTTTGTCATTTTCATAAAATGGCAAAAATTTGCTTGACATTCAAAAAATGCTTCGGGGAAAGAGAAAAATAATCAAGTTTTATTTTAGTTATTTTTAAATAAAACAATTGACGGAAAGTTTGCGTTTCATGGGGACAGAGAACTTGAACATTTCAGTTTGTAATTTAAGAAATGTATGTTGTTTCAAAACGATAACCATTTATGATGCTTTATGTATCTGCTTAGTTGTGTGCAGGGTTTGTTTTTCAGTTCTGACCTCTTTTGTTCTTTGTCTCCTTATCGTACACTTATCGATTACCATCAAGTGTACGGACATTAATTGTTAAAAGAATTGTATTGTTAAATTTGCCCCCAGCCCTCTCTGCTTAACCGGTCAAGGACAACTAGTATAAAAGCACCTGCTTAATTCATAAATGTCACCATCATAATAATTTTTCTCTTAAACTATCAGAAGTTTTCAGTCAAATCTTAAATTCAACTTTCAGAAGTAATTACATAATCTTACTCCAGGATAATACTGTGGATGAAGACAACACAACAGTGATACAAGTTGGGTTTGAAATGATTTATTTAAAAAAAAAAAAAACCAAGACATTGTGTATTACAACACTTCAATCATGACAACGGTGAAACAGTCATATAACCAAAAACAAACTCCTCTAACAGCTAAGATGAGCCTCGTATCATCGATCGTTCATGCGGCTCTCAGCTGAACTTGGCTTTGGAGAAGTCCATCTCTGGATGCTGAGCCATAAACCTGCAAACACAGAAGAATATCAGTAAATTCAGAAGAGCAGACTTCAAATTAAAACAGAGGTCTGAAGAGACTGAATGGATTTCTTTAGCCTCAAGCTCTTATGTCGAGTGGAGGACATAATTATCTACCAGCCAGTTTAAACAAACCAGGGTTCGTACTGAAACTGCAAAATAAATGCCAGGAGTCAAGTAATATTTTTTGATTTTCAAGGACAAATCATAATACACCTGTGTTACCATAACCAGGGATTATCAGAGATGGATAAAGTATTTTTTAAAATAAAAATAAATAAATATTACATTCAACCTTTGAACTGCATCGCCAGTAAACATTCAGAACGTTACGAGATCGAAATGAAGGCAAAATAAACCAGATACATAACGAATATAATAATATAACCAATACCAACAATACAGCTTCAAGCAGCGATTCAGGGGTTGTAGCGCAGAGCGGGAAGGTCAAACATAATAAAACAGAACAAGCAAGAACGAACTTGGAGAGAACAGAAATTGAAATGAAAATGACATCGAGAAAGCACAACATTACAGGCCAGTCGAACCCACAATACGACAGGCTTCAGGTTTCTGTGCTTCTCTTAGCCGAGACACAATCCACAGGCTCCAGAGGAGAAGCTTAGGAGTGAGAATGAACTCACCAAAGCGTGACTTAGCATTCAAGACGGATTAGCATGCTAAACTGACCTACAACTAAAGCGGTTTACAGTTAATCTGATAGTTGACAGGTCAGTTTAAAATGATTTGCAACCAGTTAGCATGCTAACCAATTAGAATAACTCGGGCACGGTCCACTTTGGAGAGGTATTTCTTGGGAACTTCAGTGGATATCAAGAATCCGTTGAGTCATTTCTGTGCGGCTTGATTCGATCCCATTTTGGACAAAACTGGACAATTTTTCTCATTTACTACAATATGTCTGAGATCCACATTCATGGAAAATAAGAAATCTCAGAATTGGCATAACCCAGGGAACAAAATCTGGATTTTGAAGTGTTTTTGAAAGAATCGTTTTATCGATTTGGCCGAGAGCAATCGGGTGCACAAAGTTTTATTTTTCTAGATTTAGTGATTCAAGAGTTATTACCATATCAATGTTGAATTTTTGTACAGCTGGTGATGCTATAGATTTGGTCAGATCGCTGTTCATGGCCATCTCTACAACTGGGCCAATTTTCATAATTCTCCTATATGTTGTTCATAGGACTGCCGTAGACTCCCATTGGACAGAAGAAGAAAACATATAGATGCAATAAATATTATGGAAAAAAGAAAAAAGCAGATGGATTTGGAATAAAAATGTAGGCCTATATTTTTCTGTACGTTATGTAACATTTATTCATGATAAACTTAATTTGCCCAATACAGTCCTTTAGCTTAGGTCTACGGTTAATATAATAAATTAATAATGTAATGATTTCTAAAATCATTTCTTAACAATAAAACAGTATTAAATATGTTATTATAAAATATATGTTTTAATAAAATATTAATAAATCAATCTCTGATAATCCCAGGTTGCTATGGTAAAGCAGGTTTTGTTTATGCATTAAACTATGGTGATGACATGTTAACTCGTGGGAACAAAACTGGTGAAGCGAACAGGTCTCCTGCTCACCGAAGTTGCATTTATTGATTTACATGAAAAAAACAATCAATCAAATATAGTGAAATATTATAACTTAAAATTACTTTTCTTTTTTAATATTTAGTAAAATGTAATTTAGTCACACAATCCTCCAGAAATGATCTTAAGCTGTAAGTTTTAGTGGAAACCGTTCCAGATTTTTTTTTGCAGGAATCATTCAATAATAAAAAAAAAATGTAAAAAAAAAATTATAAATGCTTCATTGGTTTAATGTGTGCTCACTGAATAATGTCTAGTATTTTAAGAGGCATGAGGGTCTGCAGGTGTTGTCTCTACGACATCATTTCCTGTTTTTCTGGTCGCATCATACGACGGTGTGTTCTTACTTCTTCAGGATGTCCTGTTTCTTCTGCTCCTCAGAGGTAGGCAGCCCCATAGACTTCTGCCTCTGGTCGTACATCATCTTCTCCACCATACTGCGCGTCTCTCCGTCCAGATCCGACAGCTGAGCACATAAACACCACACGAGACACAAGAAAGTCATTAATCACTTGTATTGTAAGAATCAAATCTGAATTATTTCATCAAGCTTGAACGAGCTGAAAACACTGCTTCGGTAACGGTTAGTTCTCACCTTGGAGTTCTCTGGGCAGATTTTCTTGGTGTTGAGTACAGGGTCTGTGGTCACTAACCTGCTCCACCACTCCATTTTGTTTATCTGGAGTAAATGTGGGTCATTAGTCATCCAGGCACATCGCAATCTCATATCAACTCCATCTATGCATGTTCTCTAGGGCTGTCAACAATTCTTTGAATTTTAAATATTTGTCAAATTTAAAAAAAAAAATCCACATTCGACACAAAAACATAGCATTCGAATTTTAGGTGTGCGTCAGGCTGCTTCATCAGTGGCACATAAGATGTGATGATGTTGTTAAATACTCGTGTTTTTATTAATCCATTTAATTGAATCCACTAATGGCGTTGCTACATTGGTCATTCGAAATATCGCGGAAAAGCGAACATCAATGTAGTTTACATTTTGTTCCTAATTGTTTAATCAACTTAATTATATATGGTTTATTATACACAGCTTTTCAAAGATAGTTGCATAATTTCATTATGTGCATTAGTAATATTTTGCTCGATGCGCCCTCTTCTGACCTCAAGAGAGAATACGCCAAAAGCTTATTTCCCCCTAACCGAAAAGATGCCTTTTAAATTCAAATATGATTCAAGTATTAATGATATTAAAGTAAAAAATTAATATTTATTTCATCCCTGATGTTCTCACCCATACCTTCTCAAAATGGATGGTGACCACTTTCCCATCTTCTATGAGCCAGGAGCTCTCCTCCACCTTCACCTCATTGTACAGCTGTCCATCGATCACAGGCGGATGACCCTTTAGCCCCACCTTCAGGGACCGCCGCTGTACATCCACCACCACATCCTTCCCCTTCAGACGGAAGCTCACGTCGAACGGCACAACCAGCTGCAGGAGGTGACGGACCAAACAATCATGGTTTTATATTGTGACATTGTTTTGAAGCTGAATAAACGCTTGATACTATTTGCATAACAAAAATTCTAGATTCTTAGCTCGTTTTGTCTGTGCAGTTAGAACATGAAGTAACACAAAAACATCCGATGTATTCTTAGTGATCATTCAAGTTTACTTTCTGATCAGAGCATTTAGAGATCGAAATGAAGGCATTTGAATAAATCAGATACATAACCAATATAATAATATAACCAACAGTATTAATATTAATAACAAAAACAAAAATTGTATAAGACTGTGGGACGGATAAAAATGGTTTCTAGTAGGCCAGGTTTTTTTCTGTATTCATGCACAATACAGTCTAGACCTATGGTTAATATAATAAATTCATATTGTAATGAATTCTGGGTCATTCCAGCTGGAATCATCAAATGGTCCCCGCCCGACCCCCTCAGATTTGTCTGAAAAAATCCATGTGATGGGTAATTTTCAGATCTCTACTGTACGTACTTTTTTCACAAAAAATCGGTTCAAAAAAGTTTGTTTTGGCATCACAGTCTGAGTGACCATGTTCAGACTGAAATATCTCCAGAACTAGTTGTGCCAGGTCCATGAAATCTTCTGGGATAAGAGTCTTAGTCCAGAACTGGTTGGAATTATCCATAGGCATCCATATTTTTGCCAAATGTTACAATGGAATGCATTTATGACGGACATCGGGAGAACTGTCTCTGATTCACCGACATTCAATGGAATGCCACAGAAGTACCTAATCTTGATGTTCTACCCAGTCAAGTGAATAATATTCATTTTCATTGAGAAAGCAGGGCAATATGTTACTTGTGTGTATGACCGGCAATGGTGGGTTGGTATCATCAGAGACGTCTCTGACACAGCAGGACATTCAAGTGCTTTTTTTGAATCCCCATGGCCCAGCTAGAGGCTACTTTTGGCCAAAAAGGGAAGAAGTCTGTTGGGTGCCTCTCCAGCACATCATAATAAAAATTGATGTGCCAGTTACTTCCACTGGACGATGCTATGTCATAAAAAACAAAAACAAACTGTGGATTCAGACACTTTCACGAACAACTTTCAGTAACTGTTATGTAACGCATTTATTTGTGTTGGGGGTATACATTATTAAAGTGACTCATGTCTGGAAGTAAGTTTTTTGTATCCCCATACCAAGTTGAATAGCAAAAGCGAACAATATGATCAGTGACGAAACTCTGAGTAAATCAACTCTGAAAAATCATTACAGAAAAATGAGGCAAAACCCCATCCTAATTTTTTAAATATTTTATCAATAACAATGTTTTCCCAAAAAAAAAAAAAAAGTTTTATGTTCACACCTGGTGTCATTCATGGGAAATATTGCTCTGAACATTAGTGTAAATTATTTTTTTTCCATTTTTGGACCTTAATACCTCAACATCCATCAGGCTCTATTGTCTGATATCAGAGGATGTGAAAGACATGGTACGTATCAGTCCTTATTTACCAAGTTTGATGCTTATACATTGAAAATTGAGATTTCTATGGATATCTGAAAACCCTTAAAATTATAGTAGAGGGCCAGCATTCAGATGTAAATTCAGTAACAATGCTGTGAGTTGTCATTCATGCACTTCTGGACTAAGACTCTTATCCCAGGAAATTTCATGGACCTGGCACAACTAGTTCTGGAGATATTTCAGTCTGAACATGGTCACTCAGACTGTGATGCCAAAACAAACTTTTTTTTTTTTACAGATCTTTTGTGAAAAAAATACACACAGTAGAGATCTGAAATTTTGTATATGATCTATTAGGCATATTACCCATCACACTCAGACAAATCTGAGGGGGTCAGGTGGGGAACTTTTCCAAAATTTGAGGATTCCATCTTAGTTAATAATATTACAATTTAAAAATAATTTTTCTATGTGAATTCATAGTAAAATGTAATTTAGAAAAAACAAGACCTACATCAACTTCAGACAGCGTCTGAGTCCAACGGTAATTTGAAAGGTCTGCTCCATTTCCAGCATTGGGCTTCATCTTGTCTTTGTCTTTTTCATCTTCCTCTCCTTCCGAGTCCGACTGAGACACACATCAAAAAGCATTAGAAAATTATCTAAAGCCGCTCCAAAACACATAATCAGTTCGCTTTTCACTGGTATATTTAACACTAATGAAAAACACCCCACTTACCCCTTTTTTGTCTTTTTCTGATGCATCCCCGTCTGTTTTCTCGGGTACTTCTGCAGTTTTCTTTTCTTCTTTTGTCTGAGAAATAGTGTAAGTTACAGATGAATCATTTTGAAGAGAGAGTTTAATGAAAAGACACTTAAGGTTGAGTAAATTATTCATTTTTGGGTGAAATATACCTTTGAGGTGTAATAGTATTAGGTTTGTGCATATTTGGGTTTATTGGGTAATACATAAACAGGAAAGAAATCATTTTTTTGAATGTTAATGGTTTACATGTGCTCTCACTTGGTTTAATTGAGCCTGGAGTCTCTCGGCCTCCTCGTCTGTGAGCTCTTTAATTCTGGGCTCCTCCGTGTTCTGCTTCCTCTTCTTCTCCTCTTCCTTTAGTTTAGCAGCTCTGTCAGCCTTCTCCTGCTTCTCCTTCTCTTCTTTGGACTGTTTCTCTTTATGGACTTTGAGGGCAAGCTGATTGTGATGAGCAAATACTTCTTTAACCAGCTACAGGACAAAAAAAAAAAAAGAACGCAGATCAATCATTGGTTGGTGCTCAATGTGTGCCAAATTTAAATAATAATAATAAATTAATAAATTGAATGACCAAAAATTAAAAAAAATAAAAATAAATTTCAAACTGTTTTTAAAATGTGCCGTGGCTTTAGAAAACCTACAGTGTTGTATGGACTTTTTTGGAGCTTGGTAGCCTAAATAAAAATTTATTTGAATTCTGTGGAAGCTTTATAATATACAGGTCTGCAAAGTCTAAATTATTTAAAGTTAAGCCTCTTGTGTTCACCAAAGCTTAATTTATTAGCAGTTTTTTCAGGATTGATTTAATAGAAAGTGTAAAAGAAAAACACTTATTTTAAATAGTACTAGTAGTTGTATATATTTATTTAATGCCATGTCAGCATCTTAAGCTATTTTTATAGCAAAAACGTATTTGAAATCAAAATCTTTTAGTATATTTTGAATAATTAACTTAAATAAATATATCTTATTAACTATATTTTACTAGTACTACACAATATATTTATCTAAAATATTATATTTTCATGGTGATGGCAGGATTGGGTGAACTATTCCTCCAAGATTTTATATATATATATATATATATATATATATACACACACACACATCAAATATTCATGAAATATACAGAAAGGGGACATCATGATCCAAACCTTTTCTGGGGCTCCAGCCTCTCCTCCTGTGAAGAAATCTGTTTTCCTTCTTAGAAAACTGAAGAATGTGTTCACCAGCTGTTAATTAAAATAATGACGAATAAATGAGATTCCAAGATTGACAGAAGGTATATCACTAACGTCTCACTGGAATTGTCTATTACAATAGGTTTGATTTTAATAATTTGACAGAGCAAAATACATGTTACAACGTTACACAGTCCAAAAACGTAGTGAGCTGCATAAAAAAACATGATTTTGTTTTTAATAACACAATAACAAGCAAAAAAGCTGTCTGGGTAATGTTAGGCTGCTCGTTGGGTTTTATAACAGAACCGTGAATCGCCACATTTAGAATAACACCAAGTACAGTACCTAACACAACATCTGCATAAACAATATATAACAACGTATTAATGTACCTACAGTCCTGCCAAGCCAGCAGTAAAACAAGTCAAGTCTTCTTTTACAAATAACGTAACGTTAAAAATATCTTTATATTATAAGCAGTCATCATGCATCAGTTAACGTTAGCTCGGCTGCTAGCATGTGTTGACATGTTACCTCCTGCACTCCTCCTTCATGCTGCTGCGCCATGGCCAGCAACATCCCGTCGAATTTCTCCTCATCATCGCCCATTTTCACTATTTACTTCAGATAACAGACGATAAAGACTATATTTTGTGGCGTGAGGCTAACAGTCACGCTATCACCGGCGTGACGCCTACAGTACTTCCTAGATACAAGGACCGCCCACATTTTCTTTAGAACCAATCGGAACCCTCACATTTGAAGGACACACGCACGAACTAATCAGCTGGCATCTTCGTGAATCTGTAGCGGGTGAGGCGGGTCTTAGCGAAGACAGACGAGGCAAGACGAGCTTCTTGAGCAGAACCTTCTAGAGACCCTTCGACAGACAGAATGATACACTCCACAGTACACGAATGGATATATGGGATTCTCTTTATACTAAGTTTAAGAAATGTTCTTTACAAAAATAAATATAAAATATCTAAATACAAAAATGTATGCATTTGTGTGTGTATGTATACACTCACACACACACACACACACACACACACACACACACATATATATATATATATATATATATATACATACACCTCTGTGTGTATTTATACATAAATATAGACAACACAGTGCACAGAACATTATATTTCAGTTTTTTATTTATTAGGTAATGAATGTATTGGCCCTAATTAGATTATCAGTTACATTTGTATATGGATTAAAAAGTATAAGATTAAATTAACAGCATGGTCATGATGGTGGTGGTGATGATGATGATTTACTATGTAGATAAATCTATGAGAGTAAGTTAGGTAGTAATCTAATTAGATTAGTCTAATCATGAAATTGCGTAAAGTGTGAATATTAAAAGAATAATGTGTATGTTTGTGTATGAGTTCATTTGCAAAAAAACAGATAACTTCAACAATTTTCAAAAAGCATGTTTTTAGTTAATGTGAAACAAGCTGCAGGTTATTTTGATTAGGTTAAAAATAAAAAAAAGGCTAACTAAACAGCTAACTAAAGTGTGTGTATAGGCCTATATATATATTTATACAAACATATTTTTTGAACAAAACACTTACTGTTGTTGTGTTTATTTTAACATTATTTGCTTGAATATTTAAAATCTCCTTGTTCAGCTTGGCTGCTTCTTACCACAAATGCTGATTAATATGATAATAATTTGAGGTGAATGACCGAGAGCGCAGCCTGTGAGCAAGATAACAAATCACTGGGTTTGTTATCTCAGACTCTTAAAAGGATTTAGCGACTCATACAATACATGCTAAAATAACAATTGAAAAATTTTTCATAACTTTTCAAGCTGTAGAATATAGCCTCTGTAACCACTAATAGCGAATAATAAACAGTAATATAATCTCAATAAAAAAGAAGGGCAAAATATTTTTATCTGTTATGATTACATTATCAGTCCTTATTTAGTGACATACTGAACTTTTGGCCCAAACTCAAGCCCAAAACCAAGATAATATCATTCTATTAGTCCTTGGTGTTAGACTGCATTATTAGACTGCAGCATGATAAATGTCATTAACCTCTGCTTTCCCTGTGCTGACCATGATTTAAGGTTTGACTCGTGAACCTTACCGTCTCCACGTGGAGGTGAACTGTTCTTGAAAGTGAATGGTCCAGTCCAGGTCAGAAAGGCCAAGGCTGAAGATTAGTCACATGCATATTACATGAGCTGCTATAAATAAGCCTTGGAGGACTGTCACAATGACAACAGCTTCACATCAGCTTCAGATCAGAGGAAAATGAAAGAGTACCTCTGCGAACGGCATCCTCGTGGGATTCTCTTCAGCATCCTAAGCCGTGAATCTGAGTTGGCACACTTTGGTTATCCAGACACACGCAGCTGTCATTGTAAGCGTTCTGTGTGCTTGAGAAGCCCAGAGACCACCTGTCGTGCGGCTTTTGGGGTCCTGATAAATACCATTAATTTTATGATGAGCTTACCTTCCTTTCAAAGCCTGGCCCTCAGAGAGCGGCTCTTCCTTACTGAGGAGCGCTGGGTGCCGCTCTTCCTCCTGGGTCTTGCTCAGGATTATGTCACTTTTGAGGTGAGGGTCGTCCCGGAGGCCAGCATCCTTAGAAACATACTGATGAACGGCCGGCAGAAATCAGACGACTGTCTGCCCACCCTGGCAGAAGTGCACAGGCTAAGGACGTTCCTGAACAAAGTCTGGAGTCTGGATCTAAGTCCCCAAGAGTATTCATGTCTTAAAAGTGCAATGTTGTTTAGTGAAGGTGAGTTTTAAAAATAAATGCATGAATAAGGAAAAAAAAAAAATGCTTAAATATATTGAATGTGCACTTCAAATCTAAAAAGTGTTAGATTTGAACACAAAGCAAGGTATTTTGAAAAACGTCTGTAACCAGGCTGTTACAAACTATATAAAGAATAAAGAAATTCAAACCGGTTTGGATTGGAACTACTCGAGGATGAGCAAATGATAAAAGAATTTTCATTTTTGGGTGAACTGTTCCTTTAAGTGGACCTATAGAGAAGTCCACTTTCATAGCTAATGCTAGTTAACACACTTAAATACACTTTTGAAAAGTGCAGTTTATACTACTTTTGAATGAAATAATAATTTTGTTGCAAGTTCACTTATGACTAACATACAAAAGCACAGGTTACTTCATTATAACTGTATGTTCAATATGGGGTCCATGTTCTTAAAGTTGCTCTGCTGTATATAATCAGGTATACCTATTATAAGCATGTCATGTCATGTTTAGTGTGGTTTCTGGTGCTATAATATTTGAGAATTGGAAGTCAGGATGACGTGTGTGTCATCTGTGTATTGTCAGATGCTCCTGGACTGAGAAGCTCAGTGATGGCAGGACTGAAGGAGGAGGCACAGAGAGCTCTTCAAATGCTGACCCTTTACCATCCTCACCCCACAGATCACCGCACATTCACAGACGTGCTGTTTATGGCTCGCGCTCTACAGATAGAGGCCCAAAGCCTGGTGACAGAGCTGTTTTTCAGACCTATTGCCGGCCAGATGGATCTCCACAAACTCCTCCATGAGATGATTGTCAAATTGTTTAAGGACTGCAGAAACACGTCCTAAAACCTGTGAACAAGATAACATTTTTGAATTTTCGGTTCCAATGAAAAGATCAAGTCACTGTTTCTTTTTTTTATTTTAAAGTCAGCTGTTTTTCTAAAATGTAATTTTATAAAGTCTTGAAGAGGTGTCAGAAGCTGCTAATGTTGAAGTCATGTGATCATGGTGAAGCTAGTTTATAGCATTTAGCTTTTTACTTGCTTAGTTCACCCTAGTCTCACGTAGCCAGTCTGGAATAGACCTTTCTCACAGAAACCGGAAATACGCAATCGCAGGGTATGTAGACTTCCTGTGTAATGTCAACACAGCAGAAAGCCGGGGTTTTTTTAAATGTAGAGATTATACACAACTTCCCTCACGGGTTTGCCAAAGTTCACCTTTGCCAACGTGACAAGAGTCGTGGAGGAATACTCTGTTACAAAGGAGGAACAAACTGGATAAAGGATATACATTTTTCCATTAAGAGTTTATCACTTAGACCTAGGGCTAGGGTTATGTATGGATAGTATAGAGGACATGTACAACTTTATTAAAGCAATAAAACAGTTGTGGTCGTTATGCTACAAACAATATGACATTCATCTTTGGTCCAAGTGAACGTCTTGTGTGTAGCAGCTAAGGACGATAGCCTAATGTTAACGTTAACTGAATGCTGTTAACATATATGTATTTTGTTCTCTGGCAATGTCTGTGTTTATGTTCGTGTGTTTGCTTGTCATAGTATCAAATGTAGTAGAGGGGCAGGTTTTTGTGAGGGCTAGATGCTACCTGTCTCAGAGGAAAAACGAGGAGCCTCATAAAGAGGTTTTCGTCGTCCTTCTTCGCTAGCAGGAAAGGAGTGGAAATATAAACAAGGCTGCTTTTGGGCATTGCAAGAACAGCCCAGTACGCTACAACAACTCTTGCTCAATGCTTGCGCCATCTTTGTTGTTTACCTGGTTTCCGGCATACCGGGCCGGAAATAGGTTTACTCAGGAATTGCGTATTTCTGTTGCAAAATACGGAAGTTGTGAGAACTTTGCTTTGTTCGGCTTTGTTTCTCGGCGGACCAAAAATAAATGCGACACTCGCGTCCCCCAAAATTCCGATAAAATTCAGCCAATCAGATGACGGCTTCGACATTCCTGAAGTGTTTCCAGTTAAGTGTACCATATGCATCAGACGTTTAGCCAACGTTCCGTGGGCGTGACGTCTGAGGCTGAAACTAAGTTCACCCCAAAATTCTGTAATTAATTACTTACCCTCATTTTATTTCAAACTCCTGATCTTCGTCAGTCTTCGAAACACAAATTGAGATATTTTTGATGAAATTTCGGTCCCTCTGTAGACAGCAACGATCTTTGCACATTCAAGGCTCAGAAACATCGGAACAATAATCCATGTGACATCAGTAGTTCAACTGTAATTGTACAAAGCTATGTTATTAAATAGTCTTTGCCCCAATTAAGTCCCCTAAATTTAATAATTTGACTCCTCAGCTTCGCCCTGTAGTGCCACACAGATTCATTGTTTACGTTACATAGCATATATTATTTACGCTTGTAAACATAGGATAATGCGGAGGAGACAAATTATTAAAGTCTTTTTTTTTTTTTTTTGCACACAAAGTATTCTCGCAGCTTTGTTAAATTTTGGTTGAACCCCTGATAACATATTAATTAATTATTATTATTATTATTTTTCATTGAGTCTTTAAAAACGTTTTTGCTAAAGTGTTTCATTCACCTTTCATACCTTTATAATACAAAATGTGTGCAGCTTTATGTTGTTAAGGAGTTGTTTTGTTTCTTAAAATCATCAATTGTACATCATAATCTTTTTTACTATTTGTCTCCACCTATTGGTTGTTCTCTGTAAAACAATGGCTAAATGTTAAAAATGTCTTAGCAATGGATTTGTTTCTTACAAAAATGTAGTGGTGGACTGGAGTGGCGTGGATTATTGTGATTTTTTTAATCTTTAATAATTTGTTTGGACACTCATTCCCACAGCACCCATTCACTGCAGAGCATCTATTAATTAGACAGTGATGTAATGCTACTAAATTTCCCCAAATCTGTCGAGGATGCATTATTGATGCCCTGAGGGTGAGAACAATTTCAGCAAAAAAAAACATTTTTGTGTGACCTGTTCCTTTAAATGTCCTCTGAAGAGCAGCGCCAATATGAAAGCAGTGTTGTTATTGCCCATCTGTGACAAGAGCTTGTCCAACCTGTTGCGTTTGTTTGCTGTTGTCACAGCTCATGTTTTATATGAGCAGACATATAAAATCATGTCTTCGGGCTTATGGCACAACACAAACACACCTTCATTTAACTAATAAAATGTTCCTTTTACGACTTAAATTTTTCATCTGCACAATATTTTCCACAGTTACATTTACAAATGAACAAAGAAAGCATCATATTTCTCAGGTTTTCCCCTCAGGTATGACAAGCTTGAGTTTCGATGCTACCAAACCATGTGGTGTATGATGAATCATACACCTGATGATTCATAGAGACATCCTGGATGAAGAAACGTTTTACAAACACACAAATTCCCCTGTATTCCCCTGCAACCCCCCAGGGAGGCTTCATTAAACAAGGGTGTATTGTTGTTAAACTAATACAGCAGCGACAGTAAATACACCGTATGTCGATTAGAGTATTATGCTTAATCAGCTCCAGACTTATTTGATATTAAACAACTGACAGACAGAATCAGACTGATTTATAAATGATTGGCTCACATAGAACATGGTTAAATTACAACCACATAACCATTACTGTGGTCTAAACAGACAGATTCATAAGCCGCTGACTCCAAAGGTTGCATAAGTCATGTTGCTGTGGTTAATGGATCGCTGTATGCAGGTTAAGAGTCGTTGTGGTGAAAGTGCTATAAACACTGCTCTGGTCTGTTTAGGTTAAAGCCTAAATGATTAGTGCACATATCAAGAGAAAGCTGCCACTGTAAATGTCAACAACATAAAAAAATAAAGGCTCTAATGGGGGTTTTACAGTGATGTCAGAGAAGAATCTTTCAGGTCTTCAAAAGAATCATTAATGTCATTGTTTCAACATGTAAAAAAAAACTTTTTAAAATGGAAATGTAATGGAAATGTGGAATGTGGATTTACTGGAACCATTAGTGCCAGTAAAGGAGCTGTTTTTGAATCGTTGACATTTTTGCAGATTTACTAAATCAAGAAGAACTGAAATATCACATGGTTTTAAGTATTTAGTAGAAGCACCCTTTTGATCGAATACAGCCATGAGTCTTTTTGGGAAAGATGCAACAAGTTTTTCACAC
>JAUCMU010000039.1:2798481-2839528 GCA_032275025.1 Enteromius treurensis
GTCGTTTACGAATCATTTAGAAATGGGGTAAAATTAAATCTATTTTTGGAGAAAACTAAAGTGTTTTTTGACCTTGCTTAAGAGACTCATAAAGCAATATCAGCAACCTTTAAAATGGCATAATAGAGGCACTTTAAATTCTGCATAACTGAATTCCTAAATTCTTCCTAGATTATATTCTATAAGTAATAATGCAGGTGAGACCTGTCTATTGTGTCTCCCGTCCCAGCCTCAGGTCTGAGGATGTAGAGGAAGAGTCCTCTATAGGACGGCTGGCGGAAGGCATCCAGACAAGCAGCCACCTTCGCCCCCTGCTGGTCCCATGCGGTACGGTCTGAAGCCTGATAGCATGCTGATCTGCAACAGCATGGTATCTCTAATTTACATCACATTCAACTCCAGTTGAAGTGCTGATCAGTAGTCTGTAAAGTCAGGTACCTCTGCTGGAGGTCCAGGGCTGCTGCTAAGCAGGGCAGATCAAGAATAGTATGCAGTAACTCGATGGCTGTATCTGGAGCTATCAGTGACGGGAGCAGCTCCACAAACTCTGCAATCAATCCTGAACTGTTCCATGCCAAGAACTGGAGAAAAAAAAAATCACAAATTTAAAATATCACTTCTTTGTATTCTCCTCAAAAGAACGGATCAGCCAAAATGAAAATTAGCTGAAAGTTTTACCCTGAAAGCCTGTGAGGCTAATTTGACTTATTACTGGCTTACTTGTGTCCAAACAGCTGATAAAAACATCACAACTCTAGTCTATCCATTTACATCTTTACGTGGAAAGGTGCATGAACTAATCCTCAATTGAATAAATTAAAACAATCGTAGAGTCCTGTGTATTTGAGAGGACGACACATAATGGACCTTTTCACTGGAGGAAGCCTTATGATGGATTATGTAGTTGCATTTTGGGCAGAAGCAACGGTTCAAAACAAAAATGCAAAAACAAAACAATGATTTATTTTCTGTTTGTTTCTTACAAACATACAGCTTTTCTCCTCACAAGATGTTAACTGATGGACTGGAGTTGTGAGGATTGTTGTGGTGTTTTTATCAGCTGTTTTTGACTGCAGCAGATTGATTGATTTCTCCTAATCTGTTTTTGATCAAGAGACAAACTCATCTACATCCTAATTTTTGCTACATCCCTTTACAAATATTATTAGCCAGCCCACCTTCAGGAGGTTCGGGAAGCTCGGTCTGTAGTTGGCCACTCTGTCCCGCAGCACGCTGGCATTGAGAAGACAGAATTGGACAAACTCGAAGGCAAGCATGGGCTCGTTAAACTGCTCGGCGGGACAGTGACTGAAGAGTTGGCAGAACACAGCCTCCGAGTCCACTGCAGCAATCTCACCTGATATTAGAGCATGTGGACATATTAGAGCCATGCGCTGCTGTAAGTGCTAGGGACACGGGTCACGTCACTCACTGTGGTTGAGGTAGAACTGAGCGATAGGCAGCAGGGCTCGAGTATAGGCGAGATCTCCATTCAGTCTGCCATACAGGGCTTTGATGCAGGGGAAGGCACGGTACACGTAGGAGGGGTCCTCTCCACAGATGATGTCCATTATTGACACTGACTCTGAAATACACTGTACAACAGATACACAGAGTCACCATTTATATGCTGCTTAACTTAATCATGAGACGATTCATCAATAACACAGTGGAAAATCCTATTCTATATTGCATTAGTCTCTGATTTAATACTGAAGCAATCATTACACATTATATTATAAAACATAATTTATGTGAAGGGTTGAAAAATAAACATGAATTTTAGGCTGTGTTTACATGACTTGAAACATCCTAAAATAATTGTATATTTATTTGATAAGGCACTAAATTCTCTAGTTTTTTTTTTCTGCATTTTTTAATCATGTCAGGGTTACAGTGATCAAAATTGTGAATTATGCTTGATTTAACACACCACCATTCAAAAAAACTTTTTTTTTTCAGTCAGATTTGACTGTATGGATCAAAAAAAGACATTTATAATGTTACAAAAGATTTATATTTCAAATAAATGCTATTTCTTTTTACTTTTCTATTCATGGAAGAATCCCAGAAACATACACAATACAATTCAATGTTTTTCACACTGATAATAAAAAAATTTGAGTGGCCAAAAATATTTCACATTACCGTTTTACTGTAATTTTGATCAAATAAAAAAACAATGAAATTAAAATTCAGAAAAACAATGTATTTGGTACTTACTGCTTTCTGCAGCTCTGTATCTGTCTTCTTCAGGGCTTCTACATATGAAAGAAGAAGAAAGAAATAAACCAACACTTTCTCCAACAGAGTGTAATAATCCTTCTCTGATCTACTCACTTCTGTCACTCTGTTCAATGAGACGCTGAGAGTACTCAAAAGCCTTCTCTCGGAGTCTCTCTTTGGGAGGAAGTAGTCTGCTAGAAGAGGATGTCGCTGACACCATGGACATGACTGAACTGTCTACCTCGGAGCGATCATCTGCACCAAGAGCACAAAACATTATAACACAGTACACTACACTAACACCCAGAGCAGGATTTGAACAAGCACGTTATCTGGCAGAGCTGAGCATATGACGGGACATGTAGGCTATGTTTGGAACAATAGTGTGCAAACTAAGAACAATACCCACGTGGCTTCCTACATTTTCCAAAACGTGCAGTATACAAAAAGCACGAAATTCAAAAGCAGTGAATTTATTTTTCAGAGGTTTACTGGACGTCACACAAAAGTAAACATGGCAAGATCATGTGACAATATGTGACATCTCTGTATACTGTGTCTCATGTGCTATTCAATTAAAAAAGTAGGCTGTATACAGTTTATTCACCACAGTATAGAGTACGTATCATGCTAGTAATTAATTCCAAACATACCCATAGACTCAGAATCAATTGGATTAATTATAAATCACAGATCAATGTCATTGAGTAAAGAGAGTTTCTGATTGCGCAGGACAGAAAAGCACACTGGCTGTAGATCGATCACATCAGACTTTTGGCTTGCAGCTTACCTTGGTGCTGTGAATGAACGCCCTGCACTTTTATTAGTAGAGCTAGCGAAGATGAAAATCCCAAGTTATTTTATTTTAATTGAATGAAGTATACATTTCATATGGGACAGTTTGTAAACAGTGTTGTTGTGGTTACAAACGTTTTCTAGTCATTCAAAAAAGCTGAAATAAAACAAAAACGATTTAAGTTGAATGAAAATATATAAAAGGTAACAAAATATCGGCAAACCCACCTAACAAAATGACTGAAATTAATACTTCAACTGAAAATATAGAAATAAAAGCTAGCTCCAAAATATTAGCAAGTAATATAATAAGTGATACTAAAACTGATCATAAAGCAAACCAACTGCAGCAATGTCTCTGTTTGGGCTACCTGATTCTGTGTTTGCGGACCCGTCTGTGTCGTAAGTGAGCAGCCAACTCTTGATCATAGAGAAAGTGTACATATTCATCCACTGGTCCTCGGTGTAGCTCTGGCCCAAACACAGCACAGTGAAGAAGTCACCTGTTACCACCCCATCCACCTCCGTCAGTGGAGCAGGCTGATGAAGAGATGTTGACAAGTTCATGTTGAGAAGTTAATTGAGATCACTTAACAGTACCATTGCACCTGGCCCAACTGACTGATGGTGAAGGTACTGATGAACACAGAAAAGCATCACTCCCCACCTGACGTGTTCTTGGTGCACTGAAAAATCCCCCAGAAGACATGGAGGCTCCCTGCTGCATACTGGCATAACGCAACCAATCCACCAGCTTACGGCTGACCAGATTCACCTGATCTGGGTTTAGTGAGCAAATGATTCATGTTAACATCTTTGCATTTTTCCAGATTGTTGTATTTCAGTTATGCCTTTCCAATGTATATGAACTAGAGACTAGGGTTTAAAAGTCCAAACATATTTAGAGAAATGTAGTACTTGCTCCCCAACGGAGCCTCTGAAGTGAATGGGTGCAGTGCAGTCAAAATGAGAGTCTAAACAGCTGACAACAACGTCTCAATAATCCACAAGCAATTCACTCGACTCCCAGGGCCAGTTGCTTAAAAAACGATCACACTACAGAGCCTCTAAAGGGACATGGTGATGAAAAGAAAAATGAGATGGGGAGAAATAAAAAAGCTAATGTCTTGCATTCTAGTTTTGCTTTGCATTTACAGAACTACTACTGACTGGTTCGTCTGATGATTGTGCCAATCAGCACTAAAAAAAATGTAAATATTGATATTGACAGCTATTGGGGGATACACTACATGTTAAAAATGCTGTATTTTCTGGTTTTATTTTTTATTACGGTTTAAGTTTTATTGAATTTTTTGTTCCTAAAAATCAAATCAAATGTTTCCTAATCATACTAAAACGTTTTGAACAACACAAACTGAGTATTTAATGCAGATCAAACCCAAGATTCGATTTTGGGATCTAGAATGCAATTTTTTCACGATTTGATCCAATCCGACGGCCAAAATCTGATCAGTTTACCTTTGAACAGTTAGCTCCAGTCCATCGATTAACTAATTGATCTTGTCCTCTTGAAAGGACAACAGGATAGGTATTTTTTTTAAGCTGGAGTAAGTGTTATTATGGATTTGTATATTGCCCAGAAGCAATGATTTCAAGTTAAAACAGCTGTTTGGACTCTCATTCTTATCTTCATTACTTCTGACACTTGGACCCCGCTCTAATTCCTAGCTAAACTACCAAAACAGGACTGTGCTCCTCAAATGTGATCAACTTTACCATCTGTGAGAACCTCTGGATAAACAGTGCTCATTTTAGAGAGAATGGGAAGCGCATGTCTGGATATCTGCCCGTCGGCCAGCCGAGACTCCAGACTTTTCAGCAAGTGTTGGCAAAGAGGCATCACATCTTCTTTATTTCCAGCCTGTGAACAATCTGATGATTAGTTAAGATTAGTTATGAGCAGAACACAAGCTGAGCATTAACAGCACACCTGAGCCAGAACAACACTGGCAACGTAGCTGAGGGTCCTGCTGTCGTGACTGAGATCGGAGCAGAGGCTGTGTACGCTGGGAGGAAAGCTATCGCGGATGATGGAGGAGGACAGAACCTGAAGCTGCTCTGGACACGATGAAGATCGAAGAACCGTCTGCAGCTTCATCACCAGATCTGATGGAAGCCTAAAGATAGTGGAGGTGTTCAATTATAGACTTAAATGCTCCTAAAAGGCAAAGACAAAGGGTTTCATCCCTATGTGCTGTTTAGATGTATTTCACATGAATAGGACTCACTCTCTGGCATATTTAGTTGCAGAAACTATCAGATTAAGCCTCTGGAGGGAGTCCACTGTGTCTCCACTAACTTCTTTAGCGTGGAGCAGTTTAAATATGCGGCCACAAAACCTCTGCAGCTCTTCCTCCTTTATTTCTCTGAAAGGCAAGTTGACATTAAGTAAAATCTTTTTCATTGTGAAGAACATGTCTATCAGTAACTGTCCAGTCATGTGATCTATCTATTCAGCGTTTGACAGTACGCATTTTAGGTAAAGGTATATATTTACCTTGCTTGCTTTATTAAACTCTCCGTCGCGGCAGCATACATTTTGAAAATAATTCAATAAACACAAAACAAGTGTCAAAACATTTGCTCCGTCGACTTTGATGTCCTGACAACAAATCACATGACAATAATTGGTTCCGCTTTTCCGCGTCAGTCGGGCACAAAATAGTGTAACAAACAAGAGGTTAGGATTTGCATACAATATTCATTGTATGGTTGAATATCATATTTATAACTAAGCAGAATATTATATGTGTACAAAATCGTATAGGTAGAGTATTCCTATATTTCGTTATTTTTCTGATTTATATAAGGTTCCCCTTTTGCCATTTCCAGTCGGCGACAAAATAGTGTAACAAACGAAATCTTTTTATTTTTTTATTTTACAATTATTAATGTACAAACAACTTGGCAATGTCAAAATAACATCAGGTTACTGTAACAAACGAAATCTTGGGGACCTGTTTTTTTTTTTTTTTTTTTAACGTATTGAACATCTTCAAGTCACAAACAGGCATACTGTATACAGTAACATAGCAACAGAATATGTGCAGTATTACGTACGCATATGTAGAATATGAATTCATTTATAGACATACATCTATGGCTAAACTATCAAAGTGTTTGGTCCCATTGAGAAAGATCAATGTTCTTAAGAAACCGACTTTTAACGGGTAAATCCAAATACACATTAAATAACAAATATTATTAACACTTATTACATGACAAGCAATAATGAACCAGTGAATCACTTCAAAGTAAACTTAAAAGCAAACAAATTAAAATTAAAACAAATGATTTTTTTTTAATCAATGTAAATGTACTTTTCCCAATAATTGTACATCAACGTTATATGTATGCGTGTGTGTATATACATATATATGAAATGTTTAATGTTCCATTAATTTAATTCATTTATATTAGACAGACTCCTTGAACTCAATCAAATTCAAAGCTGTATTTGTATAAATTCATACCTACTCTTCTTAAATAAACCAGTGTCTGAGATCTTTATTACATGCTCAAGCAGGCTGCGGCTGAAACTTCATAGTTCAAACTTCTTTTAATAGTTTGCTGTTAACATTTCAGCATATTCAAGAGTTGTGCTCAGGCAAAGACAGGACAGTTTTGATGCACAGGGTTATAAAAAGTGTTAATGCAATACACCTTTCAAAGCAAATCGTGATCAATTGAGAAAGAGAATCAAGCTAGGTACCCTGGATACAACAAAGACACTGAAATTACATGAATGATGGTGGAGGAGCAGACGTACAGAGCAATGCTTAAACCTTCATCCGTGTGGAATTAAAACAGAAGAGGCCATTATCACGGATTCATTTAAAAGATTAGCCAGTGAAGTATTTTTATTCATTCCAGAAACACCATTGCATAAATTGCATGGACAGAAGCCCTCATACACTTTGTGTAGTTGAATACACATAAAAATCAAACAAACAGACAAACCTGCAGACATTTACATGTGCACGGCAGGATCTCACAAAGCTGAGATCTGATTTGGGGGGTGTTTTGTGTACAATGCAAACAGATTATCACTAGAGTCAAAGGAGAAAGAAACACCAAGAATCCATTTAGAAATATTTAGTGTATAAACACTTGCATATGCTAATATGCACAACACAAGAAGCACAAAAAGAAATTATATATATATATGTATATATATATAAAAAACCTCTGAATCTGTGATAAAAATACTCCATGGTTACATATGCGTACAGACACTGTGACAGATTGTGAAAAAAATGATGAAAAAACATTGAGGCAGTGACAGCTAACTCTGTACAATAAGCATGTTAACAACGATACTGTTTTTGTTTCACCATTCTATTGATTATTATATAACAATCTAAAACAAAAAAAAAACACTAAATCAATGCTTTTCTTTTTAAATAAGATCATACTTGAAATGGATCAGTGGTTCTCTCATTTATTGTGTTTATTGAAGCCCATGTGAATACACGAAACAAAGACCCAAATCCTAATCAAACTCTTGCTTTTTTGCAGGGAGATCGGCAACGGTTGAATCCAATTGTTCTTTTTTAAAAGCCTTTGAGGGACAAAAATTGGTGAAAATGCACTCGCCCTCAGACAATCCGAGATTTCTTCTTCTTGAATCGTTTCTTCATTGGAACAGATTTTGGAGACATTTAACATCCCACCGCTTGCTGACTTCATCTGGAGTAAGCAATATGATACATAGAGGACCATATAATGGACAGCCAGCCGGAAGGGTGTTTCTTACAAACACACAGCTTTTTGCTTCACAAGACATGAGTATTTCTGGACTCTCATTCTGACCACTGGTGAGCAAATAAAGTAATGCTAAATTTCTCCAAATCTGTTTAGATGAAGAAACAAACTCTTCTGAGAGTGAGGAAATGTTCATTTTTTGGGTGAACTAAATCAACCGAAAGGCTTTTCTGTTTATGGACAGATTCCTCTTGATTCATGCATTCGTTTCAAAGAATAAAGAACCAGCAAGATTTCATTTCCCGTTGTCTTTTATCATATTGCTCAGCCATTTCCAGTCATCTCTAGACATTGTTACACAGGCAGAATGCTGTTCATTCAAACCCGAGAATTCATTTCTTAGTAGGTAAAAGTTTGATTTGTTGTTTTTAAAGAAGTACATCACGATGACTTTTAGTTTTATTTAGTCCTTGAAGAAGTGGAGCGCTAAGGCACTAACATTGAGGATATGTATTTGGTCTGTTGAAGTTTCCATTTCTACTACAAAACCAACACTGTACGGCTGTCACTGTACAACTACACTATCATACAAAGAAGCTATCGGCAGCTCACGTGAAGCTGCTTTACTCTTAAAATTTGCAACATACAAAGCGGTTACTGAATCCTGTTAGTGATTGTCTTGAAAACACATTCTAACAATATATATTTACTCTTCTCTTAGTAAAACTAGAAAGGCTGACTTTGTGTATATTACTAAAAATAAGTTTCTTGAACTCTCAGAAAAAAATACTGAACATTCATTTAGTGGCTTCTGTGATTATTAAGCGGTCACAGAAAGTCAGTGAAGAAACAGCCCCTGCAACAATCAATATTATGAACGGTTACATTCCTAGGTCTGGAAAAGCATTTGGTTGACATCAGATACATCAGCAACGTATCGCGTACTTGCATTCATCCACTCGTGCAATCGGGACGTTGCTTAAGGTATTTAAGGAGCAGAATTTTGGCCAAGTGCTTTTTAAGGGTGATGGACAGATACGACCGAGCTTATTAAAATACGGTTACAGCTATACCTTTTTTTTTTTTTTTTTTTTTTTATATACACAAAACATCAAAAATGTATCTACAAATCACATTCTAAAGGTTTTATATATTGTTTAGGTCAAAAGTGGGTGCCATGAGTCATAACAAATAAACAAACGGTACTTACATTCATTGAGTTCTTTTTAATTTTTTGCGCTAGACAGACCAATTAAGAAATTAGCATTTTCTAGACAGTTCTCTTTGTAGTAAGCAAGCAAGATAAGAATCCTCCACAGAAAAATAGGCTATATTGTACACTAAAATAATGCAGGTTAAAGGACTCCAGCTAGAAAAGGCCTCTATTTCTATTCATTTCTGCTTTGAGTTGTAACAATTTTGTTTCATTAAAGAGAGCCTTTTTTCGTTTAAATAAATCCTCACAAAGGCTGCACAGGTACCTGCTGTGACGCACAGCTTCCTGTGACCCTTTTTTATATACTGCTTCAATTCAGAGACCCTCTTGGTCTCAGACTGTAATAGCTGCATAGGTATTGGTCCCACCCCATCCCGAAAAGAAGAACTCTCTCATCAGCTGTACCTTGTGAGGAACTACCTGGGCGCATGTGCCAAGCTGGTGTCTTTAAGCACATGTACCTCTCTTCATACTTCTTTCAAACATTCTTACAAGATTAAAAACCCCTACAAAATTAAAACTGTGTGAGCATTGAAGTTTAATGCTGCCAATGGATTTACCCCCATGAAACAACAACCTCCTCTTACAAAGACATCCATCAGTCGCCCGTGCCGGGCGTTTACAAAACTCTTAAGTTCTTGTTTTAAAGAAAACCAAACACGTTTCCCTCAAACTGTTTAATGATATTGGGAGATGTGCTTTAAAGATCGGTCATCGGCTCACTCGCTCACTCACTCGTTCATTCGCTGGCCTCTTGATTCATTGCAACTATTACAGGCTGAGGGACTGGGGCGACACTGTCCTCCTCCATTTTGGGCCGTTTGGGTTGGGGGTCGTCGAGGCTGGACCTGTCGGTTTCCATGCTGGAGGGCCTGTTGACCAGAACAGGAGGGGATGTCGAAGCCTGCGCAGCCAAGATCTGAAGAGGATTGGTAAAAGCTGAGGGGGAAAAAAGGATTTTTTTTAACCTACAGAAGCAGTGAGTATAATGTCTTTTAATGAATCTTTGCTAATCGCCTTTCCTAATAATGTGCTGATTAGCAAGTTTCACTATGAATACGGATAAAAAAGATCCTCTGAGAGCGCCTCGGAAGAAAGGGGCGGGGTCAGCGGAGCTTGTGAAGATTTAAATTGGAAGTACACAGAACAGAGTGGTTTCTAAAGAGCTGTTTTTGACAGGGGAAATTAGCGTTTTTTACACTATCTTTGAGAAATTTTAAAACAAACTATGTTACAAACTTTCCATTAAGACCCTAAAGAATCATATTAGCTTGTGGAAAATTGGATTTTTATGACTCCTTTAAGTAAGTTACATTTTCCTGTTAAAACAACTTGCTACTTACTATTTTAATAAGTTTTATAACTTTTGAGCAGTGAAGGGTAGTACATTGTTGTTTGTCTGATCACAAATGGTGTTATGTTTACAAGGTGTGCTGCATCATGATGCGGAAAAAGACAGTACAAAGTCATGCCAATCAGTAATTATGTCTCCACTGGACGCAATAAATGACGCATTTGTAATGTGTTTTATTGCTTTGGAGTCATAGTGCTGGGATGCGGCTTCACATTATAGTAAGAGGCATAACATTTCCGCTACATGCTTGCAGTATTCGGCCAATCACAATGCATTGGCAAGCAGAGCATACCTTGCTTTATTAGAATGATGAGCTTTGTACTCATCTACTTTCGTTTCAGGAGGCGGGGCTTAGAGGAGAATCAAAAAATGTACAGTCCATGGAAAATTATGTTTTTTTGCACCTTAAAGTGCATTTATATATTGCATTAGACCGAATACACAAAATAATGTTCTTTTTAGCAACATCATATGACCTCTTTAAAGTAGGTTTGAGTTTACCATAAAGGCTTGTCAGTGCATTGGCCAGTACATTTTAACCATATTTCAAAGACAATATAATTATGACATGACATTACATATGAAGATTGATCATCTGACCTAAGTTCAACTGCAGAATTGCACTAAATATACAGTACATTTTAAAGCATTTGTAAGTAAAAAGAAACCATTGTACTGGCTCACTCAAGTTTAATCTTGTAAAGTACATTATTTCTGTTTTTAAAAGCGTGCTAAAGTGCACTTATTTTTCACAAAGGTTGCCCCGACAGAAAACACACAGTCTGTAAATAAGCTTTCAACTCACTCAGTGGAGCTCATGAAGAGATATATATATATATATATATATATATATATATATAAATGATAAGAGCCTTCTAAAAGCAAGTTCAAAATCTGAGCTCTCAAAAAGGCATGCTGACTATTATTACACTCTTAACTTCATGTTACCACAAATGTTTATATAACAAGAATAAACGCAAAAAAATCCAGCTGTTGCTTGCCAATACTATAGACTCAGAGCATGAAAACAACATCACTCAAACAGAGCGGGAGGGGTAGACCACCACTGATGAGGAAAAGAGAGACATTCAAATTCAGAGGAGTGTTAGCGATCAGATGGCTGCCAGACAAGAGAGCATTGTTTGTGGCAGTGTGGTCAGTTACATCACAAACCCCTCCAACTCACAAGAAAAAGCCGCCACACACCCTTCACATTCTTCCAGAGCCAATGCAGCCACTCAACAGCCTTTAATACAGGCAGGGAGCGCTCAGCTGATGCATTAGCACATGGACTTTGCTTAGCTTTATGCAAAATTAACTGTGGGTGAATCTCACAAAAGTCCAGGTCATATTTCACCCCAAAGTCAAACAAAATAAATTATATATATATATATATATTCATACATACATACATACATACATTGGTATTAATAGGTAATATTTTGCAGGTTAAAAAAGAAGGTTTTAGTTACGTTAGTACCGTTTAGGTTTTGTTTTTTACATTGCAATATTATTTTTATTATAATAATTCCCACTATGTGTCATTAAAACTGTCATTAACTGTCATTTTGGGGTTACAATGTTTTTGTATTGCCATAATCATTCATCATTTAAGAAAAATCAATGTAAGCTCATAAAATCAAATACTCTACTTACACTGGCTACTGTTGTTGCGTAATTTCCTGGCTTCAATGTCATCTGACCTCTCCATTGAAATCTGCAACTCTAAAGACAGCACAAAATGGTTTATTTACTTATCCAGATGTCGTATTATGCAAGATATAGTTTGCAGTGATTTTCAGGTGCAGGATGCTACTACAGTATACACAAACAGTTTTACTGACTCAAGTCTTGCTTTCTAAATATAGCTCTTAACAAGAACTATGACACACACTAAAAATTCAGAGCGCAACAAAGCATTCACTTATAAAACGTACACAAAGTCTTTTGTGCGTGAATGACGCTGAATGTTTAATGTTCGCAAAATAATGAAATTTCAGCAATGTCAGGATTATCCTTAGTAAAATAAATACATAAAATGTATTTGAAAATATTTTCTTTTTAATTATTCTTTTGCATACTACAATTAAATGTATGCATTTATGATTTAATAAAAATCCCCTGCAATTGTACATTTGGTATAATAAACTGGTTTTCTTCTATTCTGCTAGATTTAAAAATTAAAAACTTTAATTGTGTGGAAGTAGTGCTGAAGTCCAACTAGAGATATAGTTAAGTATATTTGATTGTACTATTTATGAATATTTGAATATGCAATACAAGCTGGAAAATGTTACACTTTTATCAAATACTACATCTGGATCAAATTCAGTATGAAGATCAAAGCACAGATGCTGTAGATGATTTCCATCAGTTCTCCCATTGCTTGCACAGGCCTTGACCACTTCCTGCATCAACATTTCACTCTGTAACATTAGGCAGTTTTCATTTATATGCAATTAGTGTTGATGATCGCATTATTTTTCATATGCATACATATGAGATCCTTTGTTTCTGCGTCTTCCTTGCATGTGTTTTGATCGAGTGATTCTAGATTTTCAATTATAATTTTTATATCAGTAAGTCTGGACCCTAATGTCAGCAAATATGTTAAAATATCTTAAAGTGCCCCTATTATGCCATTTCCAATACTGCCTTTCATGCAGTTTGTAATGTAGCTATATGTGAATGTAAACGATCTGCAAAGTTGTGCATGATAAATAAAGTTATAGTCTCCCAAAATAAAGAATTGACCCTGAACAGCCTGAATGAGCCTTTGGAAATATGAATCCCTTTTAACAACGTCACACATTTGCATAATTCTATGTTCTACTTTGGACAGCCACAAAAAAAAATTGACCCCGCCAATAAACACATAATTTTACTGACGACTGCTGTACATGGTAAACCAATCACAACACTCTGCACCATCTGACCAATAAGGGCAGAGTAGGCTCACGGAAAGGAGGGGTTTAGAGAGACTGAATCTTTAAAACTGCTTTGAACAATTCATTTGAGAATGGCTGGAAAAATCAGATGATGTTAAACACATATTTTTTCATCTTGCATGCATGTAAACCTATTGAAGGAGACACCCAAAACAATGCTGAGAGTGCCTTAAAAAATAGCATAATAGTGGGCACTTTAATAAATTAACTGGAAAAATCCTTAATTGAGGGGAGCCCTAGTAGATAGGGATGAAAAGATGTGGTTGGCACTCACTTCCATCACTCATGGAGTTGATGCTGCTCTTCTGGCTGTTCTTCTTGCTGTTCCAGGTGTCATTGCCGCTGTCCCGCTGCAGCTCCGGAGGCCTGACTTGCGGCTTCTTCTTGCTCTTGCGTGTGCTGATGCGAATGATCTCTCGCACCAGCCTGCACTCGGCCTCCTGCTCCTCCATGTTGTGCTCCTCCACGATGTCCGAGATCAGCTGACTGATCTCCCGGGAGCGGCGCAGGAACATGGAGTCCGTGGTGCACTTGGCCAGCTCGTTGATCTCAAACTCGGAGAAGACCTCCATGAGCTTCCGGGTGATGAGTTTGTCCACGTCTTCCATCCTGCTGCTGTTGATTAAGTCATCCTCCGGTAAGCTACTGAAGTAAATCGAGCTGTCCACCTCGAATTTGGAAGGGAGAAAGGACACGTGATCTTCATCTTCCTCGATGACGGACGTGTCCACTTTGACGCCACCGATGCGGATGTCTGAATAGAAGCCGTTTTCAGGCTGCAAAGGAGTTGGCTGGTTCTCCACCGGCGCTTTGGGAGTTGAGCTTTCGCTCGAAACGAGGCAAGGCAAGCGCCGACACTCACGGTACAGTCCACAAGTCAAAACGCTGCAAAAGAGCTTCCTGCAGCTTCTCACAGAAGCACAAGGTCCGCACATACACGTCCCCGAGACGGGCTCCTCTTTGACAGGGAGGAAGCTTACGGTCTCCGGGCCTGTCGTATTGCCGTTAGCATCCTTGCTGACTTTGTGGCTCACTCTGAATTCCTCCACGGGGTCGACGCAACGTTCTTGGTATGGCCCTTCATCAACAGGACCACTGGTCCAGGAAGGGGTGCTCTCCATAGAGGCAACACTCAGCCCAGACCGTCCTCTGGTGGCTGTTTCTACCGATACCTGACACTGGACTGAGGCCTCAGGGTCTGTTAAAAAGAAAGAGACATTATAAGAGAAAACTGGGAGGAGATGAAGGTTTTACCTTACACTTTTAAGCAGCCTCTGTAACAAAACTGCAGTGAGTTGTCCCAAATTTCCCTAGGAGATGCAAACCAACCAGTTTGAGAGCTGTTTCGTGTTTGCTTTATTGCCTGTTGTCATTGTTAACATGATAGTGAAAGTAAAACTTTCACCTCAATAAAAGTTTGCGTCAACTAAAGCCTTGTGAAGATTAACTCATGTACAGTGAAAACTATACATTTGAAAATACATTTAGCAAACATTTTATCCAAAGCCACTTAGAAACAATCGAAATCAACAAAAGAGCAATGATGGGCAAATGCTATAACGAGTCTCAGCTTAACGCAGTACACGAAGCAAGGTTTTTTGATATTGTATATAATGGTTATATAATAAATAAAAAGAAAACAGAAATAAAAAAAGAAGCAGAGTGTTTGAGGTCTTTTTTTTGCATTTTGGTAATTGTATAATAAAAAGAAAACAAAGAAAACAAAAAGAATAGAGAAGCTAGTCTTTTTTTTAAAGAACAAGCAGTTAGTAAATTAATAGAGTGAAAGTCTAAAATGGACAAGTCGCTTCTTTAAGCACAGAATTAGAATAGACAGTGCTGCAATACATGTGGATTTTACTGCAAACTACAAACTTTCAACATTATGTGATCTTTCATTAAATAATTTTTAGTCGATCAGCTTGACTTGTATATTAACCATTGCGATAATGTTATACATATGAAAGAGGCTATGCACTATGGAAAGAAAGTTAAATTGTTCTGCATGTGAAACAGGGTTAATTGAGGTTCACTTGGGTCCCAGTCATCTCAATGCAAACAACATCATCACTATATACATAACTTATATATGCTTATAAAGCATGTCCTGGCACTACAGCTGCCGTTTTTCCCCCATAAATATAATATTTATTTAAAGTGTACCATATTGCTTACCTATTTTAGGCAGACATGTTTCTATTTAGTGCTGACGTTTAGAGGACAATAGAATTCAGGGAAATTCCAAACAAAACAGCATAAATATCAAAATCAAGTACTTATGTATATATATTTTTAGAAAGTATAGACGCAATCTATTAACAATAGATTATATATTGATTATATCAGAGACACGTGACGTGTTATTATATGTATATATATATATATATTTATTTATTTATTTATTATTACTTTTTTTTTTTTTGAAAAAAAAAAACCTATCGAATTTTAAAAACAAACAGGTCCGAAGCAATCAATTTAAATTTAAATATTATAAACACGTTTTAGATAAGACAATAGAAATATAAATTTCCGCCTCTGATTAGCCTACTTACAAATTCGGAAAAGCCTAAAAGTTTATACTGTCCCCAAACAAACATACCGCAGTTTTGCCGCAAAAAAATCCAGTCAAATCACAGACATGCAGCTTTTAGAAACACTTACTTACTACTGAACTACTTCACCTCTACGAAAGACATTTAAAATAAGCCATACAATCAGAAGAAGCAACATAAATAAACAAAGAACAAAGTTTGTTATTGTTGGACTTTACTCACACCATATGGGGGAAATGTCGCAGTCTGACGAGTTTCTTCCGGAAGTCCGGAGTGAGCACAAAAAAGTCGATTGACCTGGATTTGACTATTACTCCACAAATATTCCGCCGGTGCTCAATCAGCTGCTTTTAAATTGTGTTACAAAGCGCAAACAGTGAAGGACAATGATTTGACCTGCATTGTCGTCGTTCACTGCTTGTATGAACGCACACAGGTACACCTACCTGATTCAACAGGTACACCAGGACATGGACACTGGTGACGTAATGCTCAACTAGAAGTCTAAACATTTTTCATTTACTGTCAGTCACATCAACTGACGTTTGCGACCGAGTCTACACGCACATTACAAATAAATTAATGAAAATAACTTTGACGAATAGTTTACATTTTAATATGACGATGCAAGGACAGTGAACTGTCGAGACGCAACCAACAGATGGCGCCATTTTTCTTCTGATACCATTGCGGATTCAAACATTAGTGAATTAATTTAATTTCCCCCTCCCAAGCGGACTACAAGTTCGAAATTGCATATTACACAAACCTCAAAGCAATTTTCTTCAAATATCACCAATATCAGAATACATGCTAATTCTTAAAAATAAAGAATATAAACTATAATTATGAAGTACACAATTATAATAGCCTACTTGAAATAGCATGTTAGTCGGCTAACAAAGTATCTAAAATACAAATATATTTATTTAATTATTCAGCTTCAAACATGTCGATGTTCATGTCACATTTACAATTACAAAAGTATAAAAAGTGGGAATTTGGAAAACCATTTTGTGTAGGTTTAACAATTTTATTCACATTACATGTACGGTCATTGAAAGGGTAGTAATAGTCATGTATCGCCAGCACAATTCCCTGTGTCCACAGCTTCAGTGAATACTGAACAGCAGCGCACTGGATCAGAGCATCCTGTAATCCTTGCAAAGACCGGAGCCTGATGACTGACAGCCTCCCCAACACACTCCTAAAAAAGGCTGAAATAATGTGAGAAGAAACCATTAATAGTGAAATGCTGGATGTATGCCATCTTTATATTTAAAAACACACAAAGCACCTTTTGTACACATTTTCTTTACACATTAAATACCCAAACACTGTAACCCACAATGCAGATTAAAAGTGGTAAAACTAACATTTTTGTTGGGTTACACATGCAGCTCAGTTCGGTACCCAAAGCCTGTCTGACTGGTTTTAAACCCGATAGCCAATATGGTCAAGGACATGGACAATCATATTTTTTTTTTATCAAAAAATTATTGGTTAGGCATCAGTGTAAACCCAGTTGGTTCACATCTGTCTGAGAGTACACATTGAAGGGAAGGAAAATTCTTCACACACAAAACTGCTGCTGTTAATTATCCAATAATCATTACATATCAACACGGGTATTAATATTTCTGTGGTACTGAAACTGGTATTATTCATTTTTAAATGCCACTGACTACATTGAAATTCTGACAGCTCCTACATGAAGTGTTGTGACAGTGCTGCAAAAAACTAAAACACTTGAAATGTTCGTTACATTATATATTTTTTCCTTTAAATGGTGGTTGGCATACTGCACAGTATGAAGTAAACTGGAATCCCATTTTGAACGTGGCCATTAAAAAAAAAATCCTGAATTATACATCGGAAATGAGGCAGCCCACTACTTGAAGCAAAGACAGATTTTTGGGATGCTGTAAATGCTGAAATAACCATCCCACTTTTACAGTACTGCTTGCAGAGGGCAGATCATTTCCTGCTTAAAAACCAAATATAGACGTTCTCTGTGCAGACTCTAAGTGAAGCAATTGTACTCACTTCGTAGCAGACGCTGAGAATTACTACTAGATGGAGAGGTTTGCTTCCTGGAATCTGACTGGGCCCTGTTGACCAAAATCTGCAGGGCTATTCTGCTTCACTTCACACTTTGAGGCCAAGGAATCCAAGCTGTTAACTTGAGGCTGGTTTTGCTCTGCTATGGCAGAGGAGGGAAAATGTAGTTTTTTTCAAACTAAAAATCATGTGTCAAGCATGCTAAGTGATTACCTTGTCTGTAGCTGCTAAAAAGTGTAGGAGAAATCCTTCGGATGGCACCTTGGCCATACTCTGTTGGAATGGCAGTAATACGCCTGGTGTCGTCTTGGCTTTGGACTCCTTTGGAACAACAGGATGAAGAACAAACAGGCCTTTGTACATTTTGACCTGGCCTCTGGCCTGGGTAACTTGGAGGTAGGGAACTTTGAAAAGCACCCCTGCTAATGTCACCAGAAGCCCATTGGTTCTGAAAACGACCAAAGCTGCTTGTGGGCAGTTTATTAAGCCTTACACGGACTGTATTAATCTCATTCGATCCAGCTATGGTGGGGTTAGTTGCACCGAACCCTAATTTACCTGTAGAAGGCCTTGAGGGCACTAAACTTGGTTTGAATTGGGTTCCCTTCACAGAGGGGAAGGCCTGATACCCAGTCTGGTATTGAGGGGTCTGACCAGATGCAACTTGTACCTTACGCTCCGGAAGTGGATAAACTTTGGGTTTGTTGGATTCTGCCGTATTTTGAACATTTTTAGGAGCTTGTGTCATCAGGATTGCACCAGAACTGGCGATTGAGGACTTTGGTACATCACTTCGAGCCCCACTTTGAGAGGGGTAGACAGGCTTAGAGATTTGATTAGGTTGATGGTGGACATTGGAAATCTGCTGGAATTTGGGGTGGGTAGCTTCATAGTGAGGTGGTATCTTGTTTATTTGACCTCTTTCTGGGGCCTCGAGAAGAATCCCACCAGAGCTGGCAATTGAAGATCTAGCATTACAGTCATTTTTGGAGGGTTTTCTTGGCTCATAGCTGGGACTGTATTGAGTTCCACTCGTGGGGTAGTGAAGAGCTTCATTCCACGATTTGCCCCGACTGCTTTCTGTCAATCTATAGATTTTTCCGGCTTGATAGGGGTCAGCGCGACTGGGACCTCTAAATGGTTTCACTGAATCTGGATGCCCACTATTGCCTCCAAGATCTTGAGCATTTCCTTCACCTTTGACTACAAAGATTGGCCCCGAGCTAACAACTAAAGGTTTGGCCTCAGTGTATTTAAATTCACTACGAGAGGGCTTTATTGGATTCATCTTTGAATACACCGGGTTTTCCTTCATGAATGGGCCATAACTGCTACTGGCGGGCACAAGCTTGCTAGGACTCTGGCTTTCCTTAGATAAAGTATACTGATGGGGAACCTGATTGGAGATCGAGGTTGGTCCATGATTCTGGCCTCTTGCAAGTGGGTCTCTGGTAACTTTAGATTTAAACATCTGACTCTGCATGTTTTTAGGAGGCTTTGCAATAAGAATCTCATTAGATCCAGCCGTTTTAGCCACGTTATAACTAGATTCACCTCTAGAGGGTACTTTTAGGGTTCTCATCAAGGTGGACCCACTCTGAGATGAAGTAGAATCGGTTTTGAAGGCATTTGTACGGGACTCATACTGAACAGAGGGTTGGCCAGACCCAGACAAGCCATATTTTGGAACAAATGCAGAAGGCTTATAGTTAATTATATGATTGTCTTGATTATCACCTTTACCAGAAGTCTGACAATCTTTTGAATCTGATTTTACATTTGATCCTGCAAACAATCGGCCTTTATAAGGATCTTCATAACTTCCTTGGATGTTTTGACTGTGGGGCTGGGGAGCAGAAGAGTAAACCGGATAATTCCAGTTTCCCGTTTTTTTTACCTCAGGGCCAATCACGGGGAAAGTGTTTGCGGAGACTCTTTGCAAATTAGCAGCTGGTATGCTCCCTGTTAGAAACAAATAAAAAGAGGAAATAAACACACCAATGTTTCAGAAAAATATCAGCGGTGTGTTATGTTTACCTTTATAATACCCCAAACAGGTTACATAAGCAGGAAACAAGGCAAAAAGTATCCTGAAAACAAGCAACAAGTCAAACACTTGATGAAGCAATGCGTAAGTTTAGCTTAAGGAAAACAAGTTTTGTGCTCACCTTAAACAGCATGAAGAATCCATTGTTAAATAAGGCACACATAGAGACAGAGTAACCAGCAACTTCTGTTACAGTCCTCTCACTTCTTAACTTCTGGTTAAACCTCAGTGGGAATACCTTATAGGCTTCACACATCACCTTTAGCCAATCAGCAATCAAGATACCTCATCACTGCAGGTGTTAGTAATTATCTTATATAAAACAAAATCAAGACAAAAAATATGATTGATGAAAATTACTTGTAACAGAAAAAAAAACAAATGTGTGAATATTGTAAAGAAATAATAATAAATTAAAATTAACCTGAAATGTGTATCTGCTAAACAAAAATCACCTACTATAAAGTATATTGAAACATAACTAAATTAACCTGACTACATTAAGTTATATCAATGAAAATCATTTGTAAGGGTCAGGCCTAGAGGATATTTCACTTGAGCTCAGTCTGCTCTTTATAGGGTTGCCAGAAATGAATTTGTATGTCAGTTATTTTTTTTTAGTACTGTATAAGGATTATTTCAATTAAAAGAAAATTAAATTAAATTAAAATTAAATAAATTCAGAGTAATTTTTTGAAACAGTTAAATTTATTTATAGAAAAAAAAAAAGGAAACTAGAATATGAATAAAATATAATAATATTTAATACATTTTCACGACTTTTCCAAACCTGGAAAATATTTAATCTGTTATGTTTTTCCATGACTGAAGAAGCCATGCATTTAACCTTATGATGATAAATATATATTCTAACCCACTGCACAACCTCATCCTGTCACAATTAGATTTGCTTCACTATGAACTCACATCAGTGAGATAGAGTACTCACCTTTTCCATGGACTAAACATGGTAAAGAAAGCACATATCTGATATGGGAAACAGGCACTTTGTGTTAATGTTCAGAGAATTGCTAAATATTATGTGTAAATATAGGAATGGTCTGTTCCACCAATCCACTATATTTTCTGAAGCGAGTGCTTTCGAGGAAGAGGCTTCATAATGTATCAAGCTCAAGAGCAGACATGCGTTCACAGCACAGGGTTTTATACCTTGAGGAGGTATGAAAGCCATTAATGCCGTCTAATACATGGCTTCCCTCATACTCGCATGCATACACTGACAATTTTCCATTCCCACCCGTGCACATTTGATAGATAGGGATCATTAGTGTCATTCTCCTGCAGTCAGCAGGAAGGAGAAGCATTGGTCTGTCTCCTGATACCAGGTACTTTAAGTGCTGAGGACATCTGTCACACCGGCCTACTTTTCCTTGGCATGTCATTTCATTCTACACATTGTCCCTCATTTATTCCACCAAGTCGGGAATGCAGTAATTTCCTTAACAGAATCCTTCACGAGCTCTTCACATGCCGTTATGGAAAGTGATGCGACTGCGTGAGCTTTACATGGAGCTGTGATTAAAAGTCAGGTTGACATTCAAATGCATGACGGTAACTTGGTTGCTGTTAATATGTGGCAGTTTTCTGTAGAAACTGAATGAGCGATTCCTATTAAGCCCTGTTGGGGAACAGAAAAGGGACATATAAAGTTGAGTAAAAAGCAAGTTTTTTTTCTTGCTAACATCATCAGAAATAATCACAGTGCCGCAAATAAAATGACTCAGTGTGAAACAATGAAATAAAAATGTGTATTTTCAGCTGCGATGAGTCTCATTCATCAGAAAATATGTATCCAGGAAAACACACTCCATCAGTCCTGCGAAACCCTTTGTTTTAGTCTGCATTTCTAAGACAATTTTCAAGAATAAGCTTCAGTAATGGCCAGCTACACTTGGCAAACTCCCTCGTCAGCAGATTCTCCTCAGCAAGCAGTGGCATACAGGAAAGAATGTCCCATTGTGAGGTGTAGTGTGAATCTATTCATCATCAGACATTCAAGGATTCTTATTATAAGACCATCAATCTTACACCCTGCACCACCACCAAACAGATCAGGCTATATGAGTGAATCTTACTAAAGCATGTTCAGCTCATGTCACCCTAAACATTTTGTTAAATTCAAACGACTAACTTACATACTACTGTCAATGCAAAAACAAAAACTTTGACATTATACTATTAATTTATTTTTCTTATTAAAGAAAGTCATATAACCAGTATGCATATAAATCAACGTTTGCCAGTAATGGACAGTAGACATGTATTTATTTTAAGTACCAGTAGTACTATCAAATTGGACTGATCAGATTGCAGAGGCTCTCGAGTTCTTTATAATCCAGTCCTTCAAAGGCTTCTACTCTAGCTCTCCTTGGCATTCAGCACTAGAATGAGATGTCTAGTAAGTGTACCTGTCTATGTCAGAATGATTTCCCCACAGGCATATTTGAAGAGCCAAGCCCTGACTAATTTTCTGTCAGTTCTGTTTCATACATTTAAATGTGTGGAATGGATGCACTTGATGCATCCATAAAAAAAACTTTCCAACTGAAAAGCACCCAATAACTGATTCAGTGATCAGGTAAGGGTCAGTCAAAAATCACTGGGTTTGAAGTGGCCAACCAAGACTGCATTGCTCTCAGTTGTTGAATGGGAATAGTGAATTCCACATCTTCAATACTTATCTTACAGGATCTGTCTGCTGCTTTTGACACAGTTAACCACGAGATCTCCGTCAACCCTATTGGCAAAGAGCATCTCAAGAACCACACTCCAGTGTTTTGAGTCTCACGTCTCAGATCCTTCAAGGTATCTTAGAGAGGTGTGGTTTCAGAGCAGCAACATTCAACTCATCCCAAGGCTCCCGGAAGTTCTTGTGCGCGCATTAAGGTGCGCATTATAAGATACTTGATGCAGACATTAATGTCTCGCATGCACGCTCTTACTCTGGTCTAAATTCTGGGATATTTTATCCAATTCGTGTTCATCAGAGAGCCACTATCAATTAAAGGGAGACTTGGGATGCCTCAGAGCACACCAATCTCTTCTCTGTCTAGATGGCATTACTATGTTCTGTCATTCAGTAATATGGCTTTTCATACCACTGTTATGCTGAAGACACTCATCTTTACCTCTCATTCCATCCTGACGATCTAATGATAGCTGCTCACATCTCAGTCTGCTTTGTGATAAAAAAGCTGAATTGGATTCAGAAGAATGATAAAGATTGAGTCAATCAACAGCCGAAAGCTTGACAGTCCTTTTTACCTCTTTATTGGTCGACGTTTTATTCCATAATGTTACACAGTTTTGCTGCTGTTTTATGTCTAATGATTGTGTTAGATTTCAGGTGGAAGCCTCAGTTTTTTCTTTTTTTTTCTTTGCGTTTTTTTTTTTTACTCTGTACGGAAGATGCGTACTAGCGCCCCCCTACCACATTCTAGGAACATACAGCATCATTCATACTGTATATTTAGACTTTTTCTAAATACTTAAATGTCACGAGAAGTACATAAAGTCCATTCCTGAGATTTTTTGATTCAGCAGTGTATTTAATTTCTTAGCCAGTTAAAAATATAAAATAATTATGTTCCCCTCACTTCTAAAATGAGGGTTATGCCTCTAATTAATGGTTAGGAGTTTGTTCAAGGCACAGACCCTAATCATGACCAATATTGATGCTTGGTGAACTGTATCGAGTATCCAGTAATAGAATAAATATCAAAGGCGTATCAAAATTATTATTACTAGGCATACGGCAACAGCCACTTTGTCTATTGGGTTATTATGCTGACTTTTATATCAATTGTGTGACGGTGAAGTGGTATGTGACTAAATATTGATCTTAGCCAATCTGTCATGTTTTTTATTGACAGGAAGGAACACTATAAGATCAAAATGATAGGCTGTCATGAGTCAGCAGTGGTCCAGATGGCGTCTTCCCTTCGGAAGTATCTGCCCTCTGACCTCTAGAACCTTCCCCACATCCCAGCCAATCGCACACAGCTTTCCCTGGCTTGGCACTTAGAACCCCCTCCTGCTCAGGCATCTGGTCATCTTGAATAATGTACGTAACAACAATAACTTGAGTCATAATGGGCTTAATGCACAGCAGGAACAAAAGGTCATATTACCTCTAGAGAAAGACACGCCCACATCTCATCGTGCCCTTCCGTCAAAAAAACAAACAACACCCCCCCCAAAAAACTTAATAATAATAGTATTCCATTTTAACTAGCACTCCCTGTACAGCGGGACTAATCTTGTTACAGAAAATGTTCAATAACGTGGTCTTGGAGGACTGTTCCTGCATTCTCTTAAGTGGTCAAGTGAGACCCAATTAAACTAGGTTAGTTATATTGATTCTCTCTTTTTGAGTCATTCTTTTGATTCAGTTTTGTGGGCTAGCTTTGGCCCCTGGTAGATACCACATCTGTGCAGTTTGATAAGGAAAAAGCACGATTCACAAAAATGTCATTGTTTTATTAGATGTGAATTATTCCATGACATACTTGGTAGTGTTTCCTGTTGGACAGGTGTGAGTAGAAAGGTGGGGAGTATGCTTATTTTTTGTTGACCGCTCTAGACGTATTTCAAACGTTCTTTGTTGTTTCATTTGTTTGTTACATTGTGTCAATAAATGTTCAAAGAATGTAAACGGGAACACACCATGAATCCTATCCTTCTACTTACCATTCAGACGCCATAGGCTGCCACTATAATTCATTTGGATTCTAGGTCTGTGCCGCAGCAATTCATTTCATGCCCAAATCTGAGCAGTAGTGATTCATTTGGAGTCAGAATCTGTTCAGTAGTGATTCATTTGGTGCCCGAGTCAGAGCAGTAGTGATTCATCTGGGGCCCCTGATAATGAGCAACAGTGATTCATTCGGAGTCCGAGTCTGTTCAGAAGTGATTCATTTGGAGCCTGATTCTGAGCAGTAGTGATTCATTTGGAGTCCGAGTCTGTTCAGTAGTGTTTTATTTGGTGCCCGAGTCAGAGCATTAGTGATTTAACTGGGGCCCGAGTCAGAGCAGTAGTGATTCATTTGGAGCCTGATTCTGAGCAGCAGCAATTGAAGCTTGAATTTAAGCAGCAAAGATTCATTCTGGCCCAAATCTGAGCAGCAGTAATTCATTCGGAGTCCGAGTCTGTTCAGAAGTGATTCATTTGGAGCCTGATTCTAAGCAATAGTGATTCATTCGGAGTCCGAGTCTGTTCAGAAGTGATTCAATTGGAGCCTGATTCTAAGCAATAGTGATTCATTTGAAGCCCGAGTCTGAGCATTAGTGATTCATTCTGGGGCCCCCGATTCTGAGCAGCAATGATTCATTCGGAGTCCGAGTCTGTTCAGCAGTGACTCATTTGGAGCACGAGTCTGAGCAGCATTTAACATACAGTACATTTAAATGACTGTAGCTTAACTGTTTTCATTTACAATTTTAACAGGTGTTTTTTAAGAGTTTGATTTCAAAGTTCAGTTTCTCTTTCGGCTTCTTTTTGGCCGGGTTATGTTTCTCTATTTCGTAAACTTTAGGACCAAGGCCTCTAAACCGGGGTGATATTCAAATGATGATTGTTTTCAGCTGCCACATTCATTGATTTGGGAGTGAAGATTGAAAGAAATGTAATTCACATCTGCACAGTAGAAAGGGCAGCTTAAATGAACTTTTCAGCTGTGCTGCTGTTCTCTATTACGAATAGAACGCAGGAGAAGAAAGTTCAGCACTCTTCTGCAAAAAGAATAATAAGAATACTACTAAATTAATTAAACACAAGTGTTTGGTTCAGCATGGGTAGATAATCTGAAGTCAGCAAATACAAATATGCTGTCACTGCTGACCAAAACAGGGCGTCTCTCTACTCTAATTTAAATTTTCCATTGTTAAATACATGGATAATGCCTGATGAAGTACTATTTATGAGTTGCAAAGTTTTGTGAACAGCTATGAGTATAAATAATTGTAAACCCTAAACTCTTGTAGTGTAAACTTGAAGGATGAACACTTTAGGATAGTTTTGCAAAGATCAGTGCAAAAAGTTTTGCAGCAAATGAGTGTGGTTTTGACTTACAGAAGATGTAGATACCACGGTGTGATACTGTAGACAAAGATACACTGCGTCAGAACCTGACACAGAGATGAAAGTATTTATCAGAAACTGTTACTCACATATATGCTGTTTCATACCCACGCAATTTGTCATAACCCCACCAATGGCGTTTTTCTCCCCGAGACGATGACTTGTGCTAAACAAGGAGAAGTTGTTCCAAGATCTTCTGGTCGGACACACCAGCAGACAGGGAGGCAACATAAAAAACAAACCCACATAACAGCACCCACAGCTGGGCAGAGGGCAGGGAAAACCCAGAGGGATGATATAATTTCTGAGTGTAGTGCATTAAGGGAACGCAGTATGGATGCAGTCGGAGATCAAAGCGCTTTGATGGCTCTTTTGTTGTTCGGGATGTCAGAGACATTATCCTATTGTTGGACGCGGGGTCACTGGGTTCCACATGCATTTGTTTTTAATTTGAAACCCAGTCCTTCATTCTGCCTCTCTGTTTGTGTGAGGGGCCATGAAGAAGTCAGGCTTTGCGGCAGAGAGGGTTTTGCAAACCTGTCACGATTCCTTATTTATGTTTGCATGCAATAATCATGATTTACTGACTTATTGTCTTTCGATTATATTAACACATTAAATCACAATGAAAAGAAATGATATTCAGCGTAAATTAAGGCAAGGGTACTCATAAATGTTCAATTTATGCACATTAAATGTGTAGTTTCTTTTGGGAAAACATAAAATGTATTGATGACTCATCCTGTGTGGTAAACACATTTTTGTTTAATCAAATGCTAAAGCATCTGAATGACCCTCCTGCTAACCACCTGCAAATGATTAGCAAGTACCCAAACATAGTACATGTGAGCCTCCGTTCACACAGGGCCAGAATGAGGTTGTCAGTCCTGTTTTTGGGATTGATAACCATATTTTCTTTTACAGGTATGAGTCTCGAAATGCCTCGTTCACACAGCAAGCTTACAGTTGTGTTTAGAATTCTGTCTGTATGAACGTGCAATGGGAGTCAAGCCCGCATTCCTTGCCAGTAACCACAGCGACAGTAACCGAGGTAATATCAAAGATGGCAACGTTCACAAAACTGAAAGTTTTAGCACTTTCTGACATGGCAAGAGCCTGAGCCACGAGTTCAATCCGTCCGTCAAATCTTCATTAACCGACAGTAATTTTAACATTTGGGTGGAGAGCGGAGCGTGTGAATCGCCTGCTGCACGCAGTACAGCATTGACTGTTCTTCCAGCTATAACAACCCCATTTATTAAAGCTCGCAAATACAATTGTTCACCCAAACCTCAGCCAACAATTGGACAATGGGCTGCTGGGAATAGGACTTTCATAGCTGCCTATTGTCATTGGACAACTGGACTGAACAAATATATAAACCTGAATAAACAGCATGAGTTTATAATCAGATGCTTTTTGTGTGCCTTTGTATGTGTGAGGCCAAATCTATTATCTGTTTGACTAATGCATGTACATAAACATGCATCCAAAAAGAGAGAAAAGAACATCACACAGTCTTGCTGAAGCCACAATGAAATCATTTGATTTACAACATATTAGCGTGCAATGACTCACTGAAGACAACATGGTCTAGATTTTGACATGTTCTAAGAAACGTGAGAGAGTTTTTCTTGTGCAAAACTCGCTAACACTGCTAAGTTGGTTGCTAGTGTATTGCTATGTGGCTGTAATTTGCTGGTGCTGGGAGTTTTTGCTAGGTAATTGCACATGAGAAAAGAGGATGCTTTTTAGTTTAAAACAAAAGGTCACTTGATTGTAATTAAGGTGAGTTCAGTTTATCGACTGTTTCTTCAGACGCTCCAGACTTTGGAGCCAGATGGAACGACCTCCAGGGTGGGGCAGACGGCAGAGAAGTCCACCTGGGCGGGACAGGCGGAGGAGACGTCCTCCAGATGATTGTTGAGTCCTCTGAGGCAACATAGACAAGGAACTAGATCTCCTGCTCTGAACAGTCCATAATAATACCCTCCTGGGCCGATCAAACAGTTCGAGTGTTTTCCAGGGTGGAGCAGAGGACTGCAATATCCTCCAGGGCCGACCAGACCAAGACCATGCCCTCCTGGGCCAAACAGTCCATAATTATGCCCTCCTGGGCCGACCAGACAGTTGAAGTGTCCTCCAAGGCGGTGCAGATGGCGGGGAATCCCACCGGGGCAGCGCAGGCGGCGGAGAGACCAACCGGGGCGGAGACGTCCTCCTGGTCGGAGCAGGCGGCGGAGACGTCCTCCTGGGCGTAGCAGGTGGCAGGGGCATCCCCCTGGGCAGACCTGACGGCGGGAACGCCTTCCAGGGCGAAACAGACAGCAAGCATCTTCAAGGGCGGAGTGGATGGCAGCAGAACCCCTCTGGTTCGACCGGACAGCGACAGAGCCCTCTTGGTGCCACCAGACTGACTTTGCGCCCTCGAGAACCAATCAGTCTGAGACAACGCCCTACTAGACCGACCAGATGGTGTGTACGCCCTCTGTAAACAGACAGACAGTGAGTGCGCCCTCCAAGACCAGACTGGTAATGAATTCGCACTCCTTGACCATCCTGACACTGACATCTTCCTCTGAGACTGAATAGACTGTGAGGGCACCCCTCTAGGCCGACTGGACAGTATCTCGGGGACCTCCATGGGCACTGCAGCCACCAATGGGGACTCTGGAGATTCTACTGCTAAAGCCGACATCTCCAGTGGTCGTGCAGCCACTGGCGGACCCAATGGAGTCTCTGAGTTACACACGGATTCTGGCGGCTCGGGCCATGGAGCCTCACAGTCCTCATGGAGCTCGGGTGAGTTCAGTAGCTGAAAGTCTCTGAGTGACGAGGTGGAATACTGTCGCTGAATCCTGTGCGGCTGGCCAATCTGTCACGGATGAGGCGAGAGACATTCGGATTCATACGCAGACAGTTTTATTCACACACAGAGTAAACAATAGCAGGGTCGGAGCAACGGCAAACGGGCATATCAAAGGCGAAGGCAGTAGAATAATCCAGTACACATAGCAAGGGTCGAACGAGGAGCAAACATAATCCAGAGGGGCAAGACAAAATCGTACAGGTACAGGCGAGGTCGAGAACGAGGAACAAGGGAAACACGGTAAACACGAATGGCTGGACACAGGGAGAAAACACAGGGTACATTCAACATTGGCCAGCGACTAACACAAAGACCTCCGGGGCATTTATACACGTGACAATGATACTGAGGGGCGGACATTGGTTACTAAGACAACACAAGAGGTGTGTGGAGACAAGAGCACACAGGTGACAGATCATACAAGGAATGGAAAAACAAAGACTCAGTACATGGGGGGGCTGGAGTGCCATCCAATCTAGACTGGCACCTCCAGCTGATCATAACAGTTTGGATATTTCGGAGTTATGAAATAGTCACATTGTGAGATAAGTTTAAAATTGCAAGATATAAAGCTCTAATTATGAGAAGAAAAGAATCACAATTAGGAAAGATTAAGTTATTTCAAAATATAGAGTAATATTGTGAAATATGAAGTCGAATTCTGAGAAATAATTGTGAAATATAAAGTCACATTGTTAGATTAAAAAGTCACATCTGCAAAACACTAAAATAAATAAATAAAAATCAGATATAAAAGTTCAAGATATAAAGTCATTGTGGAATAGAATGTCTTATTTTACAAAAAACAAAAGTGTAAAATGACACCTTGTGAGATACAAAGTCGCAATTACAAAATTGGCATGTTGTTGTCATGTTGTTATGAGTTTCAAGTTTTCAACCGCTATTGTAAAATAGAAAATCTAATTTTAAAAGAAACAAAGAAATATAAAGTCACTTTGTGAGACATAAAGTCACACGGAAAAATTTAATAGTCTTCTATAAGTTTCTCCATCCTGCTGCCCTTTTTTTCTTCATTTTATCATGGAAAAATTGTTTAATGCTTAGGGTTTAACCTCTAACCCTGAGTATGAGCGGTAGTAAAAGTGATAAGTTGCTTTAGCGAGAACCATTAATAAATAAATCTTTAACAGCCGCTAATGGTCCAAACATGCACTGTGCCACAGTACGATTTCCATTAGCTGTAGTTTTAATCTAGTCTTAATCCTCCTTAATGTAACTGAACTAGGGCTTAATCCCTACACATTTGCACCCACAAACTGCGTGTGGCATGCAAGAATGTGGCAGAAAGGTTCCCATATACCAGTGTGGCATGTATTATTCAGAGAGTACCTGTAACACGACCTGAGAGACAAGACTCCAGACTGCTTAGTGTAACAGATGGCACCTATTTCTCTCAACACAAGCCCCTTGTGAGATGAAAGCAGGCATACACACAATCATACACATCACGTTTTCAAGCCTGCATGAATATGTCACTCTGTACCCATCATCTTTGTAAGATGTCAGGGCGCTGCAGCCTCCTCGACTGTTCTGACAGCTGGGAACATGAAGTGACAGGTTGAAATAACGGTATCCGAAGAGAAAGATACATCATTGTTTTTTTTTTCTGGAAGTTTCTGAATAAATCTCTGATGTAGATATAAATCTTTGATCTAAATTTTGCTATATACTGTTAACACATTGATAATATAAACAAAATCCCTTCAGTCCTGAAGCTCAAACAGCAGAGCTGGATGCTAGCAATTTTAATTCTAATTCTAATATCTAATAAAATATGTTAACGCTTGCGAATGTGGTGCGTTCAGATACTCTAAAATGGCGGAAGAAGTCATGGGAGAAGAGTGAACTATGTCATTTTAGTTTTATTCGTGCAAAAATTCAGTTTTCAACTTTGGATCACAAATTAAGATAATTAAAAAATATTTATGGGCTTTTTATGTCTCTATTTGGACAGGACAGTATGGAGTTGACAGGGAAGCGTTGGGTCGAGTGAGAGGGAAGTGTGACCACGAGAGAGATTGGAGCTCAATTCACCGTGAGCACAGTTGAACTGTCTAGCCAAACAGAAATACCGGAAAAGTCCCGTGATTTTTTCATTCTACACTGTCATTGATTTTCTGGAATCTGCGTGTTTGTTCACACACATCTCCGCAAATATCCCGCGAATATGTGACACTACGACGTGCGTGTAATGTGATGCGTTCTAATTCATCAAGCTGGAGAACGATCGCAGCTTCAGCGTAAATAGTGAGGAGCTCCCTGATCTCTGCTTCATTACAGCTTGCACATGTGTTTTTGTAGTGAACACTGATTTTCCCTCAAAACAACTGGTAAAAAAGTCACATGATAATAATTTTCCGGGGACAAAACATGCAGTGTGAAAGGGGTTTATGTCAGTGTTCATGCCGATAAATTAATGCCACATCCACACAAACCACATACGATGTAGTGTACATGCCAGACCAGTATGTGTCGCTGTAATTCTGCCACAGAGTTACACTAAAAGTGGAGACTTGGGCTGCGTCCGAAATCGCATACTTCTTAAGTAGGTACTACATTTAAAACCGAACGTACTACCCGACCGTTAAAACAGTACGCTCTATATAGTATGAATGGAACTCGTACGTACTACATCCGCCATATTGATGTTGTCACATGTCATGCGTCGTCACAACGGCGCGACAATTTAAACTTTCAATAAGTCATCCGTTTATTTCGATTGTGTTAAACAAGTGTAATTTAATCACAATAAACAACGTTTTCTTCCTGAGAAACGTTTTCTCCCTGCTTACACTTAAAATGAGCCGCGTCTCCAGTTTCCGCCTTTTTTCATATGATGTCTCCTCTCCCGGAGCCTCATGGGATAGGAAAGTGTTGATATGCCTACTACAGAATTCAGGGCGGAAGCAGTAGGTCATCCTTGTACTTCTCGCCTACTGAATTTCAAATGCTATAGATACGGACATACTACTCGCCTCGCATGCTGTTTTCCATGTACTATATGGTAGGGAAGTAAGCGATTTCGGACGCAGCGTCACTTGTCTCTGCGTCTCGGTCTGATGACATCTCACTTAGGGCGGGTCTGAGGTAAGACACCCTTCACTCTGTGCGGCCTCTGTCGGTGTAAAGCCACACTGACATGCATTTGAGAATGGCTTGATTTCAGAAGGGGCAACTTATTCTTCTTGTGGATCTTTATCATTGTAGGGTGGTTGTGTACTCACACATTTCAGTCCAAACAGCTTGAAAAAGTGCATGTAGCACCTGATGACTCCTTTAAGAATATTGTTTTTTTTATGATTTATGGAACTTTAAAAGATAAGCCCGGTTCTTGTGTTTTTTTATTAAATCAGTAGTTACCCAAAAATGAAAATTTGCTGAAAATAGTATATATCTCCATCAGAACAGAATAGGACAAATGTAGCATTACATCACTTGCTCACAGATGGCTACTCTGCAGAGAATAGATCTACCAAACTAGAATTTACTGCAAGAGGATGTACCTACTTTCAAAGGTCCAGAGTATTACATGTGTAACTACAGTGGACCACAATTATTGTTACATACAGTACAGAAAAAAAAGAAGTTTAATATACAAATCCACGTACATTATTTTAAAAATCATTTTAGAATGAAAAAATACTTTTTAACTGGTACATTGAAATTCTTTGGGGACAGATAATAATTTAGGTTTGAGTAATTTCTTTGTTCATTGTGTTTTTATTGTGGTTTTACTCTCAGGTCAGCACGTATATAGAAGACTGCATTGCACAAAAAGACCCTCTGATAAAAATCCTGCGACTGGTGTGCATGCAGTCTGTCTGCAACAGCGGCCTCAAACAGAAAGTCCTGGACTACTATAAGAAGGAGATACTTCAGGTTAGAGGAAATTTCCTTGTGCTTTGATTTTCCTTTTAGATGTCTTGTGAATCCTACCACTGTTTGTGGTGATGATAGCAGTGAGTTATAAATGCCATAAACCTCTACCATGTTTGTGTTTTGTTGGATTAGACATATGGTTACAAACACATTCTGACCCTAAAGAACTTGGAAAAGGTTGGGTTACTCAAACCTCAAAGCACCATGAGAAACAACTACCCCACAATCAGGAAAACACTTAAATTGTGGATGGAGGATGCCAACGAACAGGTTTGTCCTGTCATTTATTTTAAGTAAGGCTCTCTGCCTTTATATAACTGAAAGTGACCGGCACTGGTCAAATGTTCCCTGTCCTCATTCACACCAGTGCTTTGAACTCAGAAGTCATAGTTGGGTGAACTTTTAAGAGTAAAAACAATATTTTCACGTTCCTATTATATTCCTATAATTGCAAAAGAGAAAACCCACATTAGTGTTTCTGTGACTTTCTAAAAGAACGAGAGAAAAAAGCAAAAATAGAGATATTGATCGCTGTGAAAAGATATCTGTGATAATCTTGCTATTTAATTTAAGAAAACCTTACATTAATATATAAAACTAGATAAACAAAATTAGATTTATGGTTCTTATAACTTGAAAAGAGTCCATGTTACTACAGTATGTCAGGCTCTTCAGGATAATCAGGCAAACAGAAATGATCATTTTAAATAAATATATCAATCAATAAAATTTGCATTGTAGTAGCTCCAAAATCATTTAGAAAACCACTTTTTATGTATTAATGCCGTTACATTAGATTACAAAATATCAAAACAAATAGCATGTTTAGGGCATGCACGCTTCTATAACAAAATATTTCTCTTAACACAAATATGTTGGGATTTAAACCTTACTAATATGCAAATAAGCTATTTAAAATGAATAGTGCTAAAAAGTGTTATATGAACTAACTTCATGATTTGTTGTACTTAACTGTAAACTTATGATTATTTTTGCAAGGGCACCTGTCTGCCCATGTTATTTGTAGTTTGGAAATGACTAATGCGTGTTAACTTTCCTTTAGAACCCCAATGACATCTCGTATGTGTACAGTGGCTATGCGCCACTCAGTGTTCGTCTCACGCAAGTGCTCGCACGTCCTGGTTGGAGGAGCATAGAGGAGGTGCTGAAGATGTTACCTGGTCCACACTTTGAAGAAAGACAGCAGGTTCCCACAGGCCTTCACAAGAAACGTAAGGGATGACCATTGACTTGATTTACTTCATTGAAACCGGTCATTTAAAATCAATAAGCAAAATATAGTAATAAATCTGAGCTAGCATATAAAATTTGCTCCCACAATCAAAAAAAAAAAAACACTTCGAGAGAGCAGACCGCTGTGCTTCATTTTAGTATGCATGAACAGACCACTTCAGTTGTTGATGCACTAAATAAATGTTTTTTTTTTGTTTGTTTTGTGTAATTTTATACCCATTTTATATCTATTTTTAGATGTACTTTTTTTATTTTGAAAAATATCTAAACATTATTATTTTTTATATATTTATATAATAGACATAATTCCTGTAGAATTGTGTTTGGCCCTAAACATTTTGAGCTTTAAGATACATTACAATGACTCATAAACCATATAACATTCATGCTTAAAGCAAATAGATAAGAGGATACAGAGGGACAAGGATACAGCTCTCTATTTAAAGTTTTATGTGTATATATATATATATATATATATATATATATATATATATGCTATTTAGCAAATCTTAACGGCTTGTTTGCTTGTTTTATCACAAAATGTTAATCTACAGTATATTATCACAGCCCTAATCTGTGAAACGTGAGGTATGCAAAATATTACGACATTGTTATTATATATTATTTCTGTAAAACTGCTTTGAAATGTGTGTGTGTGTGTGTGTGTGTGTGTGTGTTTGTTTAAATAAAAGCACTGTATATAAATAAGTCGTGATGCATATGGTTGTAACATTAATTTGATCATTTGATAATTCATTGAGCGAATGTTCTCTCTTTCTTTAATTTCAGGTCAGCCAGGAGAAAACAGAACTACACTTGTCTTCTTCCTCGGTGGTGTGACATATGCTGAAATCGCTGCTCTGCGGTTTTTGTCTCATATGGAAGATAGTGGGACAGAGTACATTATTGCAACCACCAAACTTATCAATGGCACCAGCTGGGTAAAGTCTCTCATGGACAATCCTGAGGAAAACCTACCTTAAAGCTGTCATGGCATCTGTAGGATCCTCACGGATCCTGTTGTCTGTCTGTAATAAACCCAGACTTATACATACAAATGCAAGTTACATCAAACTGTTGTTGCTGTCTGATCGTTTTTAATAGTTATGAGGGAGGTTGAAATTGCTGTTGCCTGTTTCCCTACTAATTTATTTATGAGAAAACATTTGTGTTAACAGCCACCTGCATCTATAGTCTAACCAACAAGATTTGTGAGCCAGTGTATAAACATACTAATGTAATAAATATAACCTGCTTCGCCAGACAGCACTAATGTCCAGAAACCACCATAAATTATTTGTCATGTATTGATTTTTTTTAATTTTTTTTTTTATAGTGCATTCCAGGTCATGATAAAATAAGATTGTTGTCTTTAACACGTTTATGTAATAAATTGTTTATTGAAATGACTACCTTGAATTTAATGTTTTGTTTACATGACTGAATGAGAACAAGGCATCCTATTCAGTGATTTTTTTATTATTACTTTTAAATAGACAAATGTAAAAGGTTACAAATAATCAAATATTTAGATTTGAATGCTTGATAAATACCAACTCAATTCCTGAATTTCATGTAAGATATCAAATGTAACATGAAAACCACTGCCCATAAGCAACCCTCTGCAATTCCAGAGGTTTAGAATCTAAATACAGTATATTGTAACAATTAATTTACTGTAACAGTTAAGGAGGAACACAGAAGAAGCTGTCAGCACTTGCTTTTGCAGACCTATTAAGGACACAAATTAAAATGTGATTGCAATTGTTGACTTTACATTTGAGATTTTTTCTCTAGTCATTTTATAATCTCACTATAAGTCGACGTTGTTTTTGTTTGTAAATATTGTATTATATTAGTAATCTGACACCTCGGGATTCAGATGGTTACATTAGTTTTCACAATGTCCAGTAGAGAAAACGCATCATCAATTACAAGACTATATATTATCAAAACCGAATCATAACAGCACAAAATCACAGCACTTAAATCTGCACCTTTTTATTTTGTGCTTTTCAAAGGTGTTGTGTAACATGCTCACAGAGCTTTTGTGGAGTTGATCACAGCGGATATCAGTCTTCTGTCCTAATCTGTTGTGCTGGTTTAGAGTTCTTGAGGTCTGAGCAGGAGAGAGATTGAGTGTTTTTCTGATATTCTGAACAATTTCCCGAATCTCTCTTGATAGAGGATGATTTTCCCTTCCAGCATACAAAGCAACAGATTGATGGACCTTTCGGTGGAAAGTCTTAATCAGAAAAGATCTCAATGCAAATCCCAGAATACACTGAGGCATCAGTGCTGCTCTCATTCAGATCCTGCTTGTAGAACACCACATTGCCCTTCATCAACTGCTTGATAGCCACTTTAGTTTCACATCACATCACATGTCTCTGCTGGACTGCAGGAAGCAGGTAGTGATGTACATTTCAGTCAGAGTTTGAGTGATTTCTGCACTCAGAGCTTCCTTCAGAAGACTTTGAAGCATAGTAACCAATGTCCATCCTGGTATTGTGGACATCATGTGGAGGCTTCTTGTTCTTCTTACATGTGAAATGATTCTTCTTGCTTGCTGATTATTACTGATTCTCTTCCTAAAATATTCCTCCTCCCAAGGCTCATTAAATCCCTGACTTTCTGTAATCCAGTTGAGAGCAGAGGGAAGCAGGTCTCCTCTGATGAGGTTTGATGTCAGCACACCCTCTAATGAAGACTGATTCTATATAAAGTTTTCAAAGTGTTTAAATGAGCAAGTTTGCTAATTCTCTGTGTCAAATGTACTGTCATAATGGTCACTTTACGTTAAGATAAGAGATGCCGCTTGTTCTTCTACTTATTGATAGAGCAAACTAAGATGTGAAAAATGCAAGCAGCATATCTTTTTTGTTTATCTTTCTGTGTACTGCAAAAGCTATTATGATCACATGAGGTCAGAGGTCAATTCCCACTGAATTCAGGTGGCACACCCATAGACACATTACTCATTATACATGTTGCTGGATTCATGCTGCTTATTTAGTCTGATTAAAAAACACATCTCTTCTCATATATGAGACTCATTTTAGAGGCCGTGCTTCTTTCCTCCTATAGGAGGTGGCTGACACTGCAAATACGTACAGTTGAAATGAATCAAAATGAGTTACATAAATGGATACATAAATAAATGCACTGTAAGTGCAGCTATTAGGCACAAAATAACTCCTCACATGTAGCTTCAGTTGCAAAAGCTGTAACATCTTGAGTTTAATTGAATTAATTTCGTATTTAGTAATACATTCCAGATAATATAGATAATATTTTAATTATCTATAATATGATGACAATAGTGCTACTTATTACATTTGAAATGTTATATGTTTTTTTTATTTTTAATAGTCTTTTTGAAGCCACTTACGTGTGTGACGTAAGGGGTGACGTTCGTCGACCAATCTAATTCAATCAAAACTTCCAACCGATTTAACGGTCGCTGCCGATCGCAATCTGAAGAAATAAGGATTGTCAAACGTACGAGGTGAGGAAAGTAAGTGAAATACACACAAATGATCATATCTTTGTAGCCATGCGCGCGTGTGTGTGTGTTTGTTTCTTAAGTTAACATTACTTACGAAAGGAAAATGTAAGTTACGGCGGATTTAACGTTGCCGTTTTTTCTCAAAATTACACATAACGTTACATCAGTGTAGCTAATCTTATGGTCTTCCAGAAATAATAGCGCAAATTTTACTGCAGATGGCACTTGAAGACCCGCCAGAGACCCGTGAGCTGGAGGATGAGGTGTCTGTTCATTCTCCCAAGCAGCACAATGTTCGTACCTGGAACGCGTTCATTGCCATAACATGCCTGGCATCGGTAACACTGGCTCTGTATGAGGTAAAATGTTTTCAATGTTTTTGAAGGCTGATGTGTGATTGACTTGAACCTGATATCTGGATCTGAAAGTCTTTTTTTTTTTTAATTAAATGAGACGGTACGGTATATTTAACTTCTCTTTATTGAGTTCTATGCAAACCTGTAGCGAATATAAGCCTATGCCAAGCTTTACAAAGCATGACAAACTATGCAGACTGCATATGGATACAAAGTCTCAGTGGATCAAGTTTCTTTAAGTCAAAAACACATAAAAAATTTACAGAAACCACATTTAAATCACCAACATATATCTTCAAAATGAATAAAATAAATCGCAGTATTTAGTGCAACAAGAGCAACAAAATGACCTTTTAAAGTATTTAAATATCTTGGATGAGACATGAAAACAAATTAAATATTTTTAGTGCAAGTAAAGCAACAAGTCCAAGACAAATATCTCTTCTTACTGGAAGTAGTTAACCTGTTTCGAGTCTTTGGGTTAGTGTTGTTCATTTATCACGTGATGGACCAAAAAAAATAAATAACTCGAATGACTCGAAATCATGGTCGTAAATTTCATTTAACAGTAGGGCGTGAAATTAAACAAAAACTCTCGCGAGCAATCTTTGAGGGAAACTAAATTAATACAATCAAATTGTACTTATAAACGTAAATTGAAGCTGTGGAAATCTTTGCTTCTATAATTATTGTAGCATAAAAACTGTCATGGTTATTTTCAAAGTTTTTCTCTGGTTCAATGAAAAGGCAGATTTTTTCTTCAAAACTATTGCAATGTTTGTTATGTTTTTTACAGTCGAGTCTCTCTCTGCCACGACGATCTCGTAGGCTGCTCAACTGATAACTTCGGTCCCCGAAAAAAGAAATAAAAGCCTGCCCACACTGAAAGCTGATTGGCTTATTTTGCTTAGTAAACCAATCACGATGCTGTCTGTCTAGCACGCGCTATGATCAGGCACATACACGCACAGTTCACATGCACGCACGGTCCATCTCTCTCTCTTTCACTCCGTCTTTTGCGCGCATTATAAGATACAAGATGCAGACATTAATGTCTCGCGTGCATGCGCATGCCAGCTTGGTGTAGATACCTGGATATTTTGTACAGTTTGCGGGCATCTGGGAGCCACTATCAATATACGGGGCACTAGAGCTGGGGTGCCAAGGCTTTTTCTTAGGGTGGCAATTGCCACCCCCTGCCACCCCAGTAGATCCGCCCCTGAATGGCATGATGGTAAATAAATACTGACAGAATTCATATTTATGAGTAAATTCTATTTTTTAACACTATAAAGTAACACATATCATTTGACAAGGCCATTTACATGATAATTACCTATATCTGTGTCTGTGTAAGATCTACTACAAGCTTTTATGATGTATCATAGCCACCACAATAAAATACCTAAATATTTTAATCAATAAACCAAAGAAATTAAAACTTAAAATATAATTTTACTAAAATAGGACCCAATATTTCTATGATTTTTGACTTTTCTTTATATAATAATGAGTTACTGTAACGAAGCGGATAGACTCCAGAGGTAAAAGTCAATATGTATATTTATTAAACAGGATGTATAACGACAACAAAGGTAAGCAAACTAAGGTTCATCCAAAACTGGGAATAATAATAAAACTGAAAGTCTCTTTTGTCCTTCTTTGCAGGAACGGATGATGACTGCCACACACCACTTGCAGACGCTGCGATGGAGGAGAGGATAAAGCAGAACCTGGATGCCACTCGTAGGATCACGAAGCCTTGATGTATAGAAAAAGGAGCCAGGTGAGTAGCAAAACACAGGGACAGGTTAAAGTCCACTTTCGAGTAATGTGCTCGGACCATAAAGTAGATTTTATTAATCAAGAAGTCAGTTGAAGTACTGTATGTGTGGTCTGTATGAATATAGCCAAAATATGTTTCTTAATATAGCCAGATGTGTATTAATTTAGCTACTATTATAAGCATGCCTTGGTCTGTGTGTCTGTGTTTGACAGGCTGCCTAGATGAGATGCTCTAACATATAATGGACTTTATGGAGCAGGCAGGCCTAATGTATACAAAGAGACTTTTAACATAAATTTAAGAACACATGACTGTCATGTAAAATATGTGCATTAGATGTATAGAACACGCCTTAAAAACTGTATAAAAAGACATGGCAGAAAGACATCGGGAGATTCTCCCAGCAGGGGCTTCTCGGCTTTATGGTAATTAAGTCTATTCTTATGGCACTAAAAACCCCGGACTCAGATTGAGTCTTTAGAACCATGGCAGGAGCCACCACAACCGTGACTGAGCAGTGGTGTGTGGTTATAAAGGGTGCTTGATTGTGCTGGGGATCAGTGTCAGGTGAGGAATCCAGGTGTGTCCAATCAGTATTCTGGTGATAGTGATAGCTGAGTGACAGGGAGGGTGGTGTCTGGTGTAGAGTCTGGCGTGGATGTTACAGTTACACAGTCATTAAAAAAAATAACTGATTCTTTCCAGGTCTTAAAATTTGGAAAATAAAACCTCAGATGAACAACAACACATGACATATTGCACTGTGTCATTGTCAGTGTTGTGCAAGTTACTTCCAAACTGTAATATATTATACATTACTTGTTACTGCTATTTAAAAGGAATGCCTTACATTACAATATTACTGATTCAAAATTGTAATGCGTCATATGACTCCTGTATTACTTTTGAGTTTCTTTCACCAAAATAACTACAGAGAGCGCGCCGTCAACGCAGCTGAAGAGTTCTGCATTCAATTACATGCAGTAGACTAAAGCTTGCCACAGCATCAGCACAAGTAGCCTAATTACCAGGAATATGTTCGAGGAAAATAGTAAGATATTTTAAATTATTTAGTGTTTTCTGAGTCCGTGCCACAAAGATAAATTTCCTGACTCGCCATCTCCTCTGATACACCGTAAGTCATCTTTATGGATTAAAATTATAAAGAAAGAGGTTTTGTTTTCGATTTTTTTTTATTTCGCTTAGTGGTTATTGAAAGTTTTTTTTTTAATTCATGTCTTTTTTTCGCTGAGTTTTTTTTTTTTTTTTAAAGCTGTCCTTTAGTATTCATTTACAAACTTGGATGCCACACATGTATAATAACTGACCACGAACATAAAATAGAGCTGA
>JAUCMU010000039.1:2839628-2858824 GCA_032275025.1 Enteromius treurensis
TCGATAGTTGTTTTTATGTCTATTGTGCTTTTTTGATTGTTGTTTACTGTGTCTTGCGGTTTTTATACTGGAAAGCGTCCTGGGCACCTTTAGGTTGTTGTATGGCGCTATATAAATAAAATTTGATTGATTGATTGATTGAATATCTATTTTTACTGAAAGCTCTGCTCCTTACAGCCGCGGGCTGAACAGAACAGACCCTGAGAGGGGGTTGCGCGCGCTGTGAAAACAAGAACTCGCGCGTGCGCGGCACTACCAGAGACTCGCTAAGGTTTGTCCAAAAAGTCGCTAGATTTGTCGCTAGTCGCTTTTTTGGAAAAATGTCGCCAAGGGGGTCTGAAAACGCTAAGTTGGCAACACTGCTGGCTCGCTCCTCTGTCAGACTGCAGTGGCGGCAAAACGTAGTGGGCATGGTCACTTTAATCGAGAGTGACCAATAGAAGAAGGCCTTTCATCCTGGTATTTTTATACATTTTAGACTCGCAAAAAAAGAAAGCAGAAAAGAGAGCAAAACTTGTGGTTTTGCGATGAAAAGTATTTGAAGTGGGCAAAGAAAAATAAAGATTGTAAAGAAAAGTACATGCACTGCAAATACTTTTGTTATCAATCTCTTTATTTTTGAGGTTTAAGAATACTTTTATTTTGCAAACTTTTATTTTTTAATTACAAAATAATTAGTTTTACTTTCAACCACAGTATTTTTGTTTGAATAATAAAGACACAAAAATAACCCCATACACAAGCAAGGTTCAAGGTCGATATAAACAATCCAGTCGGTATCCAAAGTTCAATCCAATAATAATCCAAAGAAACGCTCGGTAGTGATGCAAGATCAAGACTTTGCATTGAAGCGAACTCTGGCGGTTCCTTAAATACACAAGATAATGCCGAACACCTGGGGGGAAATCCTCGCTGGTGTCCGGGTAAAAGCGGTCCGAGTGGGAACTAGTATTCCGGCGATGGTTCCCGCTGATGGCGGTCGGGCAGCGCCACAGAGGACCGCCCTGTAACACATATTGTCATGCTGGGGACACAATTTACATTGACATTTTTTATTCAAAACAGAAGCATAATTATTAGTGACCTTTGACTTTGGGGCATTGTTGCATAATGTCATATAGAGAAGCTTTAACAATTTTAAGATTTATATTCACTTCTAATCTACTTTGGTTATTCAAATTTGAGGATGAGGTTTTCTTGAGGACACCATTTTACATTTATTTATTTAAGAAGTATGTTCTAGTTTGCTCCTCTACTGTATGCAGTTGCTCGGTTGGATATGCTGCCTAATTGTTTAAAATATTAATAATATCTCTTCTTTAAACACAGGGGGCCTGCATTAAATCCGATTCACAGAGCATAGACACAATGGACTGATATTTTGTTGTATAATGCAGTGACATTCATACATTTTTAAGTGTGCCTGAGGTGTCCAAATATTTTTTGGAGTCAACTTTCCATTCATCTGCAAATCGACAGAGATGCAGGATGCCCTCTTTCTGTTTTCAGAAAAGAGGTTCAGCTATAAAGAGTTAAATGAGAGTTAAATGAAATAAACACATTCTGATGCTCATGTTTTAAAAAATGAAAGATTGCTTATGTGAAAAGCAGCTGAAGATTTGACCACCTGATATCCAAAACCCATTTTCCACAGATAGTGTGCCAGTATTGATGCCCAGTTTGGAAAGCTTTGTGATTGCTGGGTTGGTATGAGATCCTCACCCAGAAAAGTTCTTGACTCAAGTGTAGGGAAATTTTTTTGAGAGCAGTTCACAGTTTTGGCTCCAGCATATCAGTGGAAATGTAGCGGTTTGAGTGTTGTCTTCCTGTTTACAGGTATTTCAAGTATGAGGAAGCCAAGGGATGCTGGAAACGCTGGAGGTGTATTCCTGTTTTTCTTTTTCCTTTGGGTTTCAATTCTTGCAGTGTTACATGCACATGCAAAATCTGCTTATTGATCGCCGTATAGTTCTGTAGCCTGAAAAATGTAAGATCACCTCGCTGGAGATTGTTAAACTGGTGTGTGGGTGAGCTGAGTGGAAAAATAAGAAAAACATCCTCTATGCATCTGTTATTCAGTGGACTTTTACTGTAGTTATAATAGCAAAATAAATGGCCTGTGATGTTCCTAATTTGTAATTTGCTTTAAATAAAAGTGTCTGCCAATTTATATAAACTTCTTATTACTCAGTTTTTAGTATTATGCATGTTTTTTTTTTGGCATTTCAAGTGAACAGCCTTGGGCAAAATTCAAAAGTAATTTAGTTCCTTTAAATTCATGAGTTGAAAAATTGAATTAATTTGGCAACAACACACAGGCACTGGCTATCTGTCTTCTTTCTCTATCTATCTATCAATCTATCTATCTGTAATTCTGTCTGATATTATGTCTGACTTTATATCCATCATTTTATTTTATCGTTGTATAATTCCATCTTTTTTTCTGTCATTCTATTATTCTATTATTCTTTATTGTTTTATTTTCCATATTTATTCTTTTATTGTTCATTTTAATTTTACTCCATACACTCTCAGTTTAATTCTGAATGGCACAGCGATTAAATACAAAACAAGTTGCTAGTTCGTACAACACTAAGAAGCCAATTCTGTTCTAATTCTAAGAAGCAAATTTCACAAAAACTATTAACAAGTAATAAATAAGGCTGAGCTTGTAGGGATCCCCCTGTGTGTGTTTGAACGCTACAGATTAGGTTTTTTAAGGCAGGCGTTTTGTGCTAGCAGTATTTTTCTGATTAGCCTTTTAACTTCATTCTTACCAGAAATGTGAAAAGATAAAAGCAGGATAATTGGGTTTACTTTTTAAAATCAAATTTAAATGCTCTAAATGATCCAATTTACAAAAGGTTAAAGAGATGAACAGATGTTCATTTTGGGACTCCACAGACACGGTTTTGAAGACGTGTTCTGTGAACAGCTCTCCTATTATCATCCCTCACACTCCATAACGTGGCATCCTTCCCCATGTGGAGATGAATAATAGTTTTCCCGCCCCTGTGGAGACCAGGACCACCCATCTTTACTGCATTAACCATTGAGGAAGGGATTGCTTTGAAAGGCTCCACTGCTTTTCACCTTGAAATGAGACCATATATCATGCAAAGGTCAGAGCATGATGACTTTGATCATTTCAATTAAACACTCATTTAGGACATTCCTCATCTGTTGACATTAATATTTCCTTGTGGACCTATCAGAATGCTGCTTGCTTTAGAATTCTGAACTGGTTTTAGTTTAGAACAATAATCAGTTTTATTGCCATCTGCAATGCTTGCTCTGTTTACCTTCTCTGCTCTATAAAAACAATACTAATAATGGTTTAGCCTCTTTTATTCTCATTTATATTCACCTATTAAAAATATGTAAAGTTCATTCCAAGTATTTATGTGTATATTTCTTTTATTATTTATATTTTTTTTAGGAGAACATTTTGTTCATGACTATTCTTTTTCTTTTTTACCCTTGGAGTTAAACAGGCTGTTTTTGCTAATGTGTTGTTAAAAAGTATATATGTAAATGAGTAAAGTTATAGTAATTTGCAAGCAAATTGAGAGAAAGGTTGCTGAATACTGAATAGTCATCTATAAATGTTGGGATCTTTACTTCCCTAAATGCTTTTGGTGGACTTGCGAGGGATTTATTTATTTTTTTAGTCATTTTTCTGTCACACAATAGGACACATTGATATGTCAAATATCCATATATTCACTGCCGTTCAAAAATGTGAGTCCCCGTCACTGGGGTCTAGACCCCATCACTGGGGTCTAGACAAAACCGTACGAGTGAGGTCGTACTAATTAGCTTCAGGCTCGTTTTAACACGTCGCTTAAAAAACTGGCCCACAAATGAGCTTGGCACTTTTGTTCACATGACTTTAACTGCTGAAGTTACAGTTAAACATGACTTGGTTGTGCTCAAGCACAAAACAGTCTTAAAAAGTGCACATCAATACCTAAAGTAATTAGACAAAGAAGATGCATTGATGGGGCATTTCTGTTATTTATTTAGCACTATCTAATATCAAGGCAGTGAATTTGCAAGTTGAAAATTGCTTGGGTGAAAACACAAAGATGCGTCGAAAAACGTCTCAAAAAACACTGTCAATTAGCATATGCGATAATCGTCCCGGTGTATACAGTGCTTTACTGTACATGACCCTTCAGAAATCTTTCTGATTTGTTAACAATATGATGATTTATAATTTAGTTAAAAAGAATAGTTTTTGAAAATAGAAACTTTTCTGATCAGTCTTGGCTATCACCTTTTATCAATTTAGCACGAGTTTGCATAGATCTCTAATGCAGCAAATAGAATTACTCCAAGGATTCTTCAAGAAACACAATTGTTGAAAACCCTGTCGAAAAGAAGTGAAAAGCCTGACAGTGACACCTTATCACCCTCACATGATGTAGAGATCACATTTCACTTCTTATCATTTTTCGAAAACCGGACTGTGTTTTACTCTATTATGACTGTTCGAACTGTCACAGACACAGAACAACTACAACATGATTGAGATGTCATGCTGTAATAAACTGCCAACATGTCAAATCACAAGCAGAAACAAAACCAGCAACAAATGCGCAACAGAAATCAATGCAGCCCGCCGTAAACCAACATCAATATAACAGGACAGCTTTATTCATTCACCCGCTATAGTCCACACCTAGATGACTGACAGCCAAAGAACAGCTTGTAGTCTGTGAGGTTCGGCAGTCGTGTCTTTTCCCTGCTGCCTGACCGATTGCGTGCGGGATAAAGATTGCAGCTCCTACAAAGAGCCTAGCCTGTGGGTATCTTCTCAAGAGTCTGTGTGCTTCTGTTTAGGGGCCACTGGCTGTGCCCTCCACTGGTCCCCTCTGTGGTCCATCACAGGCAAGCGATCAGCATTTCAGACAGCTCCTCTACTCACACAAACACATTTGTGAGACAAACCGCTCACTGTGCCATCAGAGACAGCAGGGCATTTCAGACACATAAATTAAGGGCGGGTAGGCGCTTGTTTGTGTGTGAGAGAGATTGGGAAGACAAGATCAATGTGTTTGTATGCTCTTTTTGGGGTAAAGCTAATTCATAAATGGTTTACAGTTTTTTTCTGCAGCTCATCAATGCCAATTAGAGGCCAAATGTTAGTATTTTGAGGAACTATCTCTAGTACTATTGCTTGGGATTAAGGGGTCGTTGAAATTAAATTTGGTTTATGCACATACATTGTACTACAGATATGAATGAAACCTCAAATTATGTGAGTTGTTGTACTTAAATGATTTTCCCCTTAAGCTTTTATTTATTTATTAATTTTTTTTTGTAATTTTCACCTAAATTTGGCATATTTAATATTTATATGGAAAAACAGTTCATGTATTATTATTAGTTGCATTAGGAGAAGCGCCTTTGCCTATTTAATTGTTTATTCGTTTTTTTAAGCATTTCTAGCTTTGATTTAATCTTTAATTCAGTTTCAGTTTAAGTAATTCCTGTACTTCAACATAATAGAAAATGAAACAAATAACTGTTCTTAATTAATAAAACCACTGATGTTGCCTTTTCTTCTTCCTCTCTTTTTTTTGCAATTTATTTCATGTGGTGTTAATTTAATTATAGTACTACTGCTTATGATAAAATTATTATTTTAACTATTTATCAAATAATCAAAATTGTGTACCAGAATTTTTGTAAAAAAAAATCAGAAAAAGTAATTATTATATAATAATACAATTTGTTTTATTATAAAGCAATTGATTAGAGATGCTTTGATAATTAAAATGTAATTAAATCAATAAAATGGAATTCAGAAAATTAATGGAAATTAAATGAATGGAAAACAAAAAACTGGTACAAATAAAACTGGCCCTAATAAAAATTTAGGCCCTAAATTTTATTATTGTTAAGTAGTTGTTAAATTATTTTATTGTAATTATTTAAATTAATTAGATATATTTTTAAAGAATAAAACCAATATTACAGTATTAAAAATTGCAATGGAAAAAATAAAAATAAAAAAATAAAACAGAATTTTTAAATAAATAAATAAAACAGTCCAGTTCAGTAACAAATTTTTGTATATAATATTAATGAAATTTAAACCTTAGAATGTATTCATGCTTATTTGGTAAATCATTTGTAATCATTTCTGAGACTGAGCTGTTGTTGTGGAGGAAGCTTTGAACTTTAAGCACTAAAATATAGCATTAAGCTTTTTATTTCAAAAGAGCACAGATAAGCATGTTGTTTATTATACATAGTCATATTTCAGCAATATTTGTCTGTTAGTTCTGTAAGCTGTTTTGAAGTATGCTCTTGCAGTCAGTATTCACTGTAAATGAGAAAGCAATCACCACTCAACTAGTCGCTATAATTACGCAGCTTTTCTATCCTGAGAATCACTTCATCGTGTAAATATGATAAATCTGAGCTGAAGTGTGCATACCTTTTCACAAGAGACGTGAATGACTCTCAGCTACATAATTCAGGCCTGAGAGCATCTCCATGTCTCCAGCACAGAAGCATGAGAGAAAATGAGGCGCAGGACGTTTTGTAGCACCTAATCATGTTAGCTGATATAATCCTGGACTTTTGCTTTGCAATTCAGGTCTTTAACATTTCCCGTTGTTTTTCATTTTCAGATTCACGCTTGCATGAAAACGTTGAGGGAGACGTGTTCTTCATTACAGGGAAACAGTTTCAGCACGCTGCTTGGTGGAAGTCAATCACCAGAAGAGATGTAGGTGCCACTTAACTGCGTTCAGCTTTTATTAAATTGCTCTTTTCATGAACATAAGGGAAAATGTAACAATAGAAGGCTTGTGATTGGATTTGCTCATGCCCCAAGCCGTTCCAAAACCTTTATGCATTTATGTACCTTGAGAATTTCCGACGGTAAGTACAGCATTTCACAGTTAGCATGGCTTTCAAATACTAAAATGATTTGCATTACAGTCCTCCTAAATAGTTTGATTACATTCAGATTTGCAGGCTTTTGATTTAGATTCATATGGGTATTCTTGCTTTTTATAGCTTGATATAAAATCTAAACATAAATATATATACTTTGAGGGGATTCCCAAATAGATCTGAATTGTCCTTGTGTACTGTTGTTCATATAAAATATTACATCCATCCCGTCTGTAATGCATAAAGACATTTGTCAGTCGCTATAAGTTGTGATTTAAAACGTTTTAGTAACTTAAAAGGATTCGGTAGTCTGTTTCAAATTGGAATTTCTGAGTCAGGTAGGTGTAAAAGAGTCGTTTTTGTTTTTGATTCACTAAACAGAATTGGTTGATAAGAGTGATTTGTTATTAATCAGACTGACTACACTGGTCTCACTGTGCATTTATGATTCACCAAACAGAGCCAGTTCATGGGAGTGTTTTTTTTAATAAGACTGACTAGCTTTCACGCACTTTGTAGAGTATTTAAAAAAAATCTGACTAAATGTATTGCACTATATGTTTTAACTCACAAGAATCAGTTCTGTGTGTTTTTGTTTCACGAAACAGGGTCACCTCACAAGAGAAAATATTATTATTATTACATTAATTTGACTGACTGCATTAGTTGCACTGTCATGCTCACTCTCTCTTAGGTAGGCACAGATCTTGTTAACAAATAGTTTTTAATGAACAAAGCAAGACTGGATGCAGTTCACATATGGGATTGACACTTGAGGATCGACAACATAGACTCGAACATAGGCACTATAAATACAAACACTGACGAGACTGAACTCAACAGACATGGGGAACACGGCTGGACACTAATTAACATTGATGAAAATGGCAAAAACACAAAGCACACTAAACACAGATTCTGACATCACCTCCCCCTACTGGAAGGTGTGTCCTCGCACCAAAAAACATCCCAAGGCGAGGGAGGGTGGGCGCCTGAATCTGGAGTTTTGATGGGCCACCATGGATCAGGAGCCAGGGCAGGCCACGGTGGATTGGGAGCCAGGACAGGCCATGGTGGATCAAGGACTGCGGCAGCTGTAGGACGGAGTAGTCCCCCTCAAAAAATTCCTTGTGGGGGTCTTCCCCCCTCTCTAGGCCTAGGGCCCTGGGCAATGAACTAAGGGAGGTGCTCTGGTAGTGCCAAATCAGGGGGCGCTCTTGCAGCACGTGCTCAGGAACTGGATTCGGGATTGTCTCTCCTGGCCGTAAATCAGGAACTGGATTCAAGATCGGCCCCTTTGGCCGAACTGGAATCGGCATCATCCCTCTCCTGGCCGTAAAACAGGAACTGTATTTGGGATCGGCCCTACTGGTCGTGATTCAGGGACTGGACTCGGGATTGGCCTTACTGGCCGTGACTCAAGGACTGGACTCGGGATCTGCCCTCCTGGCCGGGACTCAGGAACTGTAATCGGGAACGGCTCTCCTGGCCGCAAATCAGGTACTGGAAACGGGATCGGTACTCGTGGCCGTGATTCAGGGACTGGACTCGGGATCAGCCCTCTTGGCTGTGATTCAGGGACTGGACTCGGAATCGGCTCTCCTGGTCGACACTCTGGGACTGGACTCAGGATCTGCCCTCCTGGCCGGGACTCAGGAACTGGATTCAGGAACGGCTCTCCTGGCCGTCATTCAGGGACTGGACTCGGTGTAACATATTTTGCGGTGTAACAGCTTGTCATTTGTCAGTTAGGGGCTGAGCTTCTTTAACGATTGTGCTGAATCTCCACAAACAGAGGTTGCTCAAGAGGTAGAATTTATTGAACACAAAAGAAACAGCACATAACTTCAGGCAGAGAGCAAAACATAAACATAAAGCTTTCCTTTTTGGTGAGTTCATTCAATTGAGCGATCTCCTGAGCGATCTCACTTGAGCGATCTCCTGATCAACAGTAACATAAAGCTTTCCTTTTCAAGGAGGGAACATAAACATGAGCAATCTGCTGATCGCGTGCTACAATCCAGGCGAGGGTAGACATAAGTATAAATGTAAGAGTCTTATGGTTGTGATGGCTCCAGGACTAAGGTGCTCGGTGCAGGTGAGTGACGGGTAAAAGTATGAAGTCTCTTTACCGCAGGTAAGTCTAAAAAACAAGTTTCTCCAAAGGGCATCAGGCAGACAGAGGCAAGGAGAACCGAATGTTACCATGAGCTCAGCCGAGGAGCAACTTGCAGGAGAGGCTTTTGACATGTGAGGGTAAGTGCTGACAGGTGACTCTAATTAATTGTTAGGTGATTGAGACTGCGTTGGGATCAGCGCACAGAGACAGAGATGGCGTGACTGCGCAGGGATCAGCGCACAGAGAAGACATGACATGCAATGTGTTTTTGATACACTAAACATAATCAGTTCATAAGAGTCATTTCTAAATCAGACTACATTTGTACTGTGTGTTTTTGACTCCGAAACAGTTCATAAGAGTCATTTGTTTTTTACACTACAATTGTTGCATTCTTTTGATTCACTAAACAGAATCAGTTAATTGGAGTATTTTTAAAAATTAGACTACATTTGTTGCACTGTATGTTTTAACTCACTGAATCAGTTAATAAGAGTAATTTTTTTACTACATTATTAAATTTTTATTATTACTACAGTTATTGTAATAAATTCACTTAATATTCACTTTATTCACTTAATAACTTTTATTCACTTAACAGAATCTGTTCGTAAAAGCAATTTGTTTCTAAACTAAATTGGTTGGATTGTATGATTTTGATTCACTAAACAAAATCGGTTGATAGGGGTCATTTGTTTGTGACTCATTGTTTTACTTTTGGCTCTGTCTTTAGCATTTGACAGCCATTGAGAAATAATTGTAAAACAACAGTATAAAATGCAACGTTTGGGTTTATAATGACATGTGGGTAAGTAAATAATGATTTTGTACCTCTGTAGTTGTAACTGTTGGTTGAACCTTTATGCTGTTTGTTGGTTTAGATGGGATGAGGGGCTGTGTTTGTGTCTGTAAGTGATAGATAAGTTTGATTGAGTGAGAATCTCTCAGTAGACAGACTCACAAAGGCAGGTAATTTCTCCCGTCTCTCTATCGCTTCATATCCTCATAGGTAATTAATCCACTTGCTAAGTGTAAGGAAATTATGCAAAAAACACCCCCAAACAAACAAAAAAACTGTCGATTTTAGGTAAGCTAGACCTTGGCTTGATTGTACGAATTATTCTGCCACATACTTTGTGTGACCTCTACTGATATCCTCATTAATCACTGAACAGCAGAAGGACTCATAAGTCAGACAAGTTAGACAAAGTCTGCCTGAGACTCTGAAACACAGGTTTGTGTAATTGTTTTGAAGGATTATTTAACAAGCGCTTAGACAATACGGATTGAGCATAAGGTGATGGCAGGAGAGAAGTCAGAGCTTATAAAAACCTGTTATGCTTTTATGAAGAAGCAATATATTTTAAATAGGTGTTTATGACCGACATATAAATCTTTTACTGGGGACTATGTGGGATTTATTGGCAATAACAGTTGTTGATAGTCTGTTCTCTCACCTGAGCATCAGTTTAAGGGTCGTTCTAGCCATTTGTGTTTGTTGCACACACACACACGCACATATGTGCGGATAAAAAACCCAAAAAAAAAACCCCAACAACCTAGCTCATACTAAATAAATAATACTTTAAATATAGGGATTTTCAAAACACTTTGGACAAAATGTTTTATTTCTTTAGTAATATTTTTGAGAGGATGACTTAATTGATTGTTATAATTACAAAATTAATTATTGCTATAATTGCATATTATGTCATGTAATAAAAACAAGTTAACATTTATTATATTATATTATATTATAAGCCAGCTTTTTATGATGATTTTGTACTCAATTGCTAATTAAATAAGCATGAATTTCTCTTTCTGAAGTCTCAAGTAATTAAAAAAAAAAATTTGTTTATTATTATTATTATTAATCGAAAAGGTTACTTCCGTAACCCAGGTTCCCTGAGACACGGGAACAAGTACTGCATCTGCTAAGTCGCTATGGGAAAAACTCCTTTTTTCCTCCTAACTGAAGCCTTATTCAATCACGCAGGTCGGGGCCGCGGGTATATAAGCGGCCACCTCGCCACAGGATTCAGGTTACTTCGACTGAAGCCGCGAATACTTACAGCAGGTCATGGAACACAAAACTTGTTCTCGTGTCTCAGGTAACCTGGGTAACGGAAGTAACCTATTCATTCACTGTCGACACATCACTCGTACTATCTGTGGGAATTCAATCCCACCGCTCTGTAAGTGAAGAACGATCAATGTATAACAATGAGCCCAGGCGGCGCCGGGGCGTACAGTCACATAAGCATGTGGAGAAACAATGCCCTGCATATGTATTTAAATTGTCATTACACTTAGTTTTCGGTTTGGGCGTGTGACGGCCAAACACAGCAGACTAATAAATTAACCCTTTAGGCAGAAAGGACCATGGCATGTAATTCTGGGATGTCCAAATGGAAAACCTGGCAAATGTGTACAGCGCCTCACAAATCTCTGACAGGGAGATGCCGCTAGACCACGCCAATGATGAGGCGCTGCCCCTAGTTGAATAAGCTCTAACTCCTATGGGACAACTCTGGCCCATAGAGGAGTTGGTTAGCAAAATAGCATCCACAAGCCACTTAGAAAGCCTTTGTTTCGAAACCGATAACCCTTTGGAGCGGGCATCGAAGCAAATGAATAGCTGTCCGAGCGAACCAGAACATGACTGTCCCTCAATTGTGGCAGAAAAACGTGGCCCGCGTGCCATACTGCCATAATTTCCAGGCAGTAGATATGCAAGTTGCTGTCAGCGACTGACCACAGGTCGGCGGCTGGAGACCCTTTGTGCAGCGCGCCCCAACCTGTCTTGGAGGCATCTGTCACGATCACTCTCCTCCTGCTGACCGTTTGTAGAGGGACTCCTCTCTGCAGCCATTGGACGTTTATCCATAGGCGCAGAGCTGCAATGCAGGCTCTGTCTGTCCTGAGCCAAACGCGCCCGTGACACCACGCTCGTAGAGGCTGCATATGCAAGAGGCCGAGCAGCAGCACTGATGAGGCTGCTGCTATTAGACACCAACATTCTCTGAAAGGCTTTCAGGGGGTGGGGAATCGCAATCTTGAAGGAGGCCACGCATTCTGCTGTGACCGCGGCGCCCTCTGGTGAGATAGACACTCTCATTCACGTTGAGGAACACTATTTCTTGGCTGGGCAACAGCTTGCTCTTTGCGAAATTCACCCTGAGCCCCAACTGATCTAAACGGCTGAGGAGAATTTCCCTGTGTCTCTCTGCCTCGGCTCACTATCTGGCCAAGATGAGCCAATCGCGGAGATAATTGAAAATGTGGATTCCCATCTGTTTTAGAGGGGAAAAAGCCGCGAACATACACTTCGTAAAAGTGCGTGGGGCCAGATAGAGACCAAAGGACAGGACCGTGTATTGATATGCTACCCCCTCTAAGGCAAATTTCAAGAATGGCCTGTGATGAGGGGCTATCTGTACATGAAAGTCTTTCAGGTCCAGTGAAAATATTTGCAAAAGGATAGTCTTTAAGGTGAGCCTTCTGAATGGCTGTTCGATAAGACGTCCAAAAAAATCGAGTATAGGTCTCGCTTGGGGACCAGAAAATAAAGGCTGTAAAACCCTTTTTCTCTTTCTGAGGGGGAAATAATGTGTATCGCCCCCTTTAAGAGCAGCGCTTTCACTTTGGCTTGCAGCTCATGCGCGGTGCGGCTGAGTGGTGGCAGCCGTCTTGCGAACTGAAGGGTATAACCTTGTTTTATTATCCCCATAAGCCAATCTGATACCCCGGGAATGACGCACCAGGTACTCTGCCGTAGGGATAATGGGTTTATTATATTGAGTGTTTTGTTGCTGCTTAGGGTCATATGACTCGTGATTGTGTGACTTTGAGGGACTTTGAGTTTGAAAGTGGATTTTGTCAGCTTCCTTGATCTCCGACAAGTTCACTCACAAATGTCTTTCCAGCACGACAAGGCTGGCCATCGATCTGCCAATTGCGTGGGCTGTAACCTTGGTTGCCCTCAGTGCCAGATCCGTCGCGCTCCTCAGCTCTCTCAGAGTCTCTGCGTCCAGTTGCAGCGAGGAGCTTTGCCTGGAATACCTGAAGCACAGCCATCGAATGTAGCACAGTAGCCGCCTGACTGGCAGAGGACGGATGGGCGGGCAGAGGTGAGTGGTCACGGATTCGTCCAGCGGCGGCAGCTTCTCAAAGCCTTTTTCCTCCGCGCCCGCCAAGACTTCGTCAGTTTGTCATGAACCTCAGGAAAGAACGGCGTAGACCTTTGATGGGGTACTTGAGGGCAGCAATCGACTCTTCAAAGGCTCCTGAGGCGGGGTCCACTCCAGTCCGAGCTTGCTGACAGCCTTTGAGAGGACACGGAACAACTCGGCGTCAACTCGGATTCTGACGGCACGGAGGGGGTGGGTTCTTCCAGCTGCTAGGCGTTTTCTAGATGGAGTAGGCTTCTAGTCAGGACCAGCAAGGTGCTTCGTCACTGAACGAGAAGAAATCTGAATTCTGTGGCGAGCCGCCGGCTTATATACCCGTGGCCCGCCCCCCTCGGACGAGCTTCGGCAGGAGCTGCGGCCATTGGTTTGCGCATCACCGCGACCAACCGCTTGGTTAGTTTTTATAGCACTGCACTAACCAATGGCCGTGATTGAATAAGGCTTCAGTTCCCATAGCGTCTTAGGAAATGCAGTACGAGTGAAGTGTCAACAGGGAACCTTATTTTGCTGTCTTAAACTGCAGTGAAGCTTCTAAAATTAAAATATTTGAATGCATAAAACTTAAAAATTTAAATCAGAAACATTTTGATAGAACGCTCAAAATCAACAAGTAAATTTAAATTCACCTTGAAATTATATTTATTTTTTCGTTAATAGGTCAGTAATATCACTAAAGGATCTGATTGCGGTACAAAACATATACTTAGCATTTCTTCACCACAATGTCACAATTTTGGCTTCTTTATAGCACATTTGAAAAAGCTATTTATTTTACTTTTATTTTTCTATATTTTATTTAGTCCTGTCTACTAAGAGAATAATTTCAGTATACCACCAAGCATCCAAACTGAGGTTTATGGGAATGTGTGTGTGTGGGGAAAATGTGTGGAACCATTAAAATACTCTAAGCCTTTGATCCCAGAAAAAAGCAGTCACTGTTCCATCACTGAAGATAGGCGATTCAAGGAAGGTCAATGAAACGAAGCCTTAATTGCTGGATGATGCTACATCTGCCTGCTGTTTGATACACTGACAAATAAAAGCAAGCTAAAAGCAGGTAACAGCAGAAAAGCAAATATTACAGCAAAAAATGTGCCAGAGCGAGTTGATATGTCTTGTATATACATTGCCTGTATTTTTTCAAAGACTCCTTGTTTTAGTTACTGTGGCGTCTTTGTTTCAGAGATCAGAGTGAAGGAGCTGTGAGACTCATCAGCATGCGGCTGCATAGACCCAAAGGGTCAGAGCTCTCGTGAACATTATTAAAAAACACACTGGTGTCACAAGATGATTCAACAGTGCCACAGTGGTTCATTTAACCCTTGACTCCTCAGTTGTGCGTCCAGCAGCGCAGTGTTTGACTCTGCATTCATGACGGGAAACTTAAGGGCAGAGCTGCACCAGCGCTGATGTAAAGTTCATATAGCGGAGGCTTAGTCACGTCAGACAAAACACGAGGCTCCTAAATTACACATTTAAGATGCAAAAAATTTCTTTTTTCTTTTAAGGTAGCAAATACATATTCACGGAAGATGGTGGTTCTGGGCGATCCTGATTTTATTTTTATTGTATAAATATTCTGTTTTGTAGTAATATTTCGTTCAGTTTGGAGAGGAAAAGTTGTATCAATTATGGATCCACCAAACAGTCACTTAATAATTGCATTTCATATATTATACAATAACTATTAAGATTAATAATGTACAAAAAAAAAAAAAAAATAGAACTATGTTATATAGCTATTCTAATTATTATTAAGTCTATTATTCCTCAAGTTGTTTTTTAATTCACCAAGGCTGTGTTTATGATTAAAATACAATAAAAACAATAATATTGTGAAAAATTATGAAAGTTTAAAATTGTCACGGAAGAGTCAAGAGACATGCGGATTCATACGCAGACAGTTTTATTCACACACAGAGTAAACAATAGCAGGGTTGGAGCATATCATATGCTTTGATATGCAAAGGGGCATATCAAAGGCGAAGACAGTAGAATAATCCAGTACACATAGCGAGGGTCGAACGAGGAGCAAACATAATCCAGAGGGGCAAGACAAAGTCGTAAATCCAGGAACAGGCGAAGTCGAGAATGAGGAACAAAGGAAACACGGGAAACACGGTAAACACGGATGGCTGGACACAGGGAGAAAACACAGATTACATTCAACATTGGCCAGCGACTAACAAAAAGACTTCCGGGGCATTTATACACGTGACAATGACACTGAGGGACGGAGAACACATTGGTTACTAAGACAACACATGAGGTGGGTGGAGACAAGAGCATATAGGTGACAGATCATACAAGGAATGGAAAAACACAGACTCAGTACATAGGGGGCTAGAGTGCCATCCAATCTAGACTGGCACCTCCAGCTGATCATAACACTAATCATGAACAGCCTTTGTTTTTTTATTTTGTTCTGTTCTCTGAAGTCCACTTATAATTTTATCAAGAATTCTACATAAAAAAAAACATCATACTTTAGAAGAAATAAGATATTTTCTATCCTCCTTTTAACCCCTCTAATCAAAACCTTTTTTATAGGTGTGGCTGATTCTAGACTCCCATTGCTATCATTGGCTAATAATTGTGAATAATTGACAGAATACATCCTTCACATATTGACGCTGCTGTGATTTAGGTCAAAAAAGAAATAAAAACTCAGTGTATATCTGTAAAGATAGACAAAGCAAGTGTGACCATGTAATAAATAGCTACTCACATTTTATGACATTACTGATCCAATATAGTCAACGCAGTACCGACTTTTAGTTTAAATCTTTTTGAAAATCCTGCCTAATTGCCTAATTTGTAAATTAATCTGTGGTAAAGGTAAATAAACAAACGACCAAGTTCTTACCGATGCGGTAGAATTATGGGAGGGGCTAGACAAGCAGTGATGTAGAATTATGGGAGGGGCTAGACTGGCAGTGATGTAGAAGCAGGCAATGAGAAAGATTTGAGTTCTTAAACTTACAGGATGTTTTTACGCTGATTAAATTGACAAGGTTCTGAGGTAATCTTTAATATGGCAGAAGATGGTAACTCTGGGAGAAGAATTGCTAAATAAATTATGTTTTTATTGTTTTCTTTGTGTACACAAAGTATTTCTGTAGCTTCGTATAAATTATGTTGAAGCCCTGAGGTCACACGGACAATTTTCCTGATGCTGTCTATGGATAGTCAAAGCGCTCTCAGATTCCATAATAAATAGCTTAATTTGTGTTTTGAAGATGAACGAAGGTCTTACAGTTTTGGAACGACATGAGGGTACGTAATAAATGACCGGATTTTAATTTTTGGGTGAATTATCCCTCTAAAAAATAAGATCACAATCTATTTCAGAGATAATCATGATGCATTTGAAAAATCTCAGAATCAATCCACGAATCATGATGCAGCCCTAGTTGAAACACATTCCAAAAACCCTCCACCTTCCCCAGCTCCACCTGTATGTCATTTGTGCAGCAGCTGTACTATCTTTTATTTCTTTCATTATCTTTCACAGTAGCATGTCTGAATGTACTGACAGTAGCAAGTCCCTGTACTTACTCTGCAGCAGCGCGATCTATTATGCCAAGACCAAACACATTAACATTGCCATGAATAGTACCACACTAAACATTTTGAGAGTTCTTATGACAGAAATGTATGTATTTTTAAAAATATATTTCTGCTTTGCATAAATGACTCAACATAGACTCGGTAGAAATCTACGAGTTCTTTCATCGTTTTACCATCCATCAGGGAAAAATATTCCAGCAGGATAAGTTATGAAGTGATGTTTAATGGGTTTAAAGTTTTTTTCAATCCCTCACTGTAAGCATGAGCAATAGAATAGTTTCAGCTATGCTTGTTTCAGCCAACAGCACTAAACATATGTTTCTCAGGGTAATAAAACAAGTCATATGTATGTTAATAAAGATATAGGACATGGAAAGAGACGTATAACAAAGAGAGGTTTGCTAAAGAATTGAAAATGAAAGGACAAGCTGGAGGCAGGAACTGAGGTTAAGAAAGAAAGAGGCAGATTTTAAGGGAAAAAATGCCTCTCCTGAAAGTCAGCTGCCACTAAATCGCTGTTGTCATGTTGATGACTGTTGTGGGTTTGCATTTAATGTATTCAATCCCTCATAGATGTGAGATTCATTTCATGAACCCATATATCAATCCATTAAACGTCCCTTAACGGTGCCAGGATGTTTCTAAACCAAAGCGCATTAGAGTCTGCAAACACATGACTAATTGCAAAAGAGCAGCTTTCCTCTGTAACATCCCAAGAGCGCTTTTCTGTTTAATAGCGAAACCACAGTGTAGGACCATCGAGAATGAATAAAACTATGAAAATAAAACAAGTGAGTCTCATGAACAGCACAGCGGTCACATGAACTTGGATGTCTTTGTTCTTCTTAAATGGCTGGTTTTCTTGAAAGTCAAAGGCAAACCAGATGCAATTCAGAGCTGTGTGATATTTTGTCTTTCCTGCAGGCTTTCCATGAGGCCGAGAGAAGATGACATTAATCTTCGGTGCTGTTCTCTGGCACAGCAGTGTCCGGCCAGATGATGCCAGGTAAATATCAATTTTTGTGGATCTGAGCCTGAGGGCGGCCATAAATTCATAACTAATTGGCTAAATTTCTTCTTTGTTTTTAACAAGCCCACCATGGACTTCTGCACAGGGAGCTGTTGGAGGAAAGAGGTACTTTGTAAAGCCTTCAGTTCTGCTCTCATGCTGCATTGACTATCAGCAATACGAATCATGTCATAAACCGCCACAAACCTATTAAGTAACAGCAATAAAAACGCTTCGGTAAATAGCGTCCTTCACACATAAAGGTTAAATCGCTGTAAGCTTTTTGCTTGACTGGCAGTAGATCACATGCACAGTTTTCTACACTCTCATTGGTTGATGCTTACGGTTTGCCTTAACTTGTATCAAAGACCATTAGTCGTTTTCTAAGACACTATGTTGTAGAAGGTCGACTCAATCAAAAACCTTCATTAAAATATTTGTAAGTGTTTTAAATTAGACACAGAGCCTTGCTCTGAACCACAGATGAGTTTCAATGAGGCACTGCACTCAACTTTACGCTGTAGCCGATTATCATACATATGCTAAACTCATGTGTTTCCAATAACGCGTAGATTTGCAGCCGTAAAAATGCGACTAAGCCTGTTCATAGTTATTATCAGTTATGAAACACCTCTGATGCCCTTCAAGCTCTCGCTAAAGACCCTTTGTTAAAAGAGAGAATAATATCACAGCATCACCATTCACACAATGATAGATTTTGCTCTAATATGTAATTTTAATTTGAACTGATCCGGAGGATAATACAATAAGAAACTCAAAATGAGTGGGGAAACTTTTATCAGGTACTGCTACGATAAGAAAGGAGTTATTTCTACTCTTAACTAAAGAAGAATGATAACTAGCTAAAGGAATCCTCCTACAAGAAACCACACATATCTTTCTGACCATGACACATGACACATCCACACAAGTTTTGTTTTGCACTGGATACCTGATAAATTCATGAGTAAACATTTTGCTTTTGGCAGCCCACTTAAAAGGTTTTGCCTACCTCTTTAGAGAAAGGTTCATTTGAATATAATGAATAATACATGAGTATAAAGCTATAAAAGCACAATGGAAGACGGTCCAAATATCTCTGAAGTTTCATGTACCAAATAATATAACTTGAATAGTTTATCAGGCACAAATATGCTTTTATTACAAGCAAAGATATGATGCTTTTCCACAGATGACACTTCTCAGCCCAAAACATTGTTGATGAATGAGTGAATCTCACAAAGAAATATTCAGTTTCACTCCAAATTAAATTAAATTAGATTATATATAATAAATATATAATATTGAATTTTACAACATTTGTATGCATTATATATATATATATATATATATATATATATATATATATATATATACCACATTTAATGTAATTTGT
>JAUCMU010000039.1:2859040-2871718 GCA_032275025.1 Enteromius treurensis
TTGATTTATGCAAAATATGTATTTTTTTATTTTGATAAGGTGAAATATAAATCCATTTACACAAGAAAATTCCTGACGGTCTTTGTGAGATTCACCCAAAGACTAAATAGTCCTACTTTTGACGAACATATACTTCATAAAATCATGTTATCCAGACAGTTAAGTGAAGTCCAGCACATTGGCACAACACATCAAGCGTATTTCTTTTCAGTCTTGCACATTTGGAAACAGTACTCAGAAACTCAGAGCAGGGGACCGTTCAGCCCCGGCTTCATCTGTATCTTATCACCGTAAAGTCCCTTAAACAGAAAAAGCTGGGGAACATATGAGGAACTGAGCCAGACTGAGTCTTCAAAGAGCGAGCAGGCTTGACGGAGGAGGGGTCTCGCTCAGCGGCCCTCGTAAGGGCTGGTTCTCATCATTCTGACAATAAAAATGAGTGGAATAAAAACAAAGCAAAACGTCTCTTTTGAGCAGCCAGAGATTTCTGCAAACTGGGTCTCTTTCTTCAAAAGATCCTCCTTCTAGAGCTTAGAGGAGGTTATCCTCCTGCTGGAATGCTTTTGGAGAGAAAATCCGGCACATTCTTCGCAGACTCCCTGTGGATAGAGGGACAGAAAGGACCATAGAAGGCTGCTAATACGGTCGCTCGGGTCCGATGCAAAAACTGCATTCGCTTCCATAAAAACATGGTTGCAGAAGCATGCAATAAAAGAGTTCTCAAAACTTCACAACTGCGTATCACACATGTATATATAAGATTTCTCCCATTTTGAAGCTGGCCAGCCTCTTGAATCCAACGAACAAGGCACTTGAGCACCAGAGAGGTGGGCAATATTCCAGTACGGGACAATGGAGAGTTGTGGGGGGTTTGTTGGTGGTGGTCAGAGTTACTTTATGGCTTCTGCCCCTTTATTGGGCTAATCCTCAAACATCCCATGATGATTGAGAAGCAAATGCATCTCGGAGCCAATTCTGTGCAGACTTGAGGGGGAGGTGTGCTTGTTATGAAGGCTTCAATGAGACAGGCAGTACATGCTTTGCACAAAAAATGTGCCCACTTAAATATATCAACATGCTCACAACTAGTTTACTTTTAAAAGTAATGCATTATAGTATCGCATAACTCCACAAAAAAGTTACTAATTGCATGCCTTAGTTCCTTTTTATGGAAAGTAATGCATTACACGTTACTTTTGCATCATTTGGGCTGGGTGTGCTTATTTGTTTTTTAAATGCAATAAGCCCAAAAGTTACATTTTTGGCAACTCTGAGGGCACATCAAAAGTGACATCAATAAGCCTCAGACTCCCGTTTCTCTCAACATATGGACAGGAGAGCTGTCAAACAAAGTAACTTAAATTACCTATTTGAAAAAGTAAATGTAAAAGTAAGGCATTACTTTAGTTACTTTAAAATGTAATCGGATTACGTAACTCCCAACAATGTTCATTACACAAATGCACATTTTCCAAATATGCAATAGAAAACTAGTTCATACAAGGAGCTCAGTTTGCGAAAAGTTCACACATCAGCTGTTGTAGAGACTTGTGACAGTCTGGGATCGGAGTCAATCTCGTATCGGTAGTGGTACCCTTCCCAGACTTCTCGGCATGCGTCACGCATGTCATAGATGCGCTTCTTAATACCTTTTCGGTTCAGGTAGAGCACAAAGAGAAACATGAGACCGACAAATCCCAGCACGAGACCCAGGAACACATAGGAGGTCTGCAGTGCGATATTGTCACTTTCTCCCGCCTTATGGCAACCCAGCTCCAGTTCGCCCACCGTCAGTAGTGACGTGTTCTGCAAGGCCACTGGGAAGGCGCAAGTCAGGCGCTCGACGTCCAGTACTCGCGCCTGGGAGGCGTTCACCCAGGCGGCGAATGGCTCGATGTCGCATGTGCAGGTGTAAGGATTCTCCGCCAGGTGGAGCCGCTCCAAACGCATCTGCTCCAGCTCTTTGAGAGCCTCTTCACGCAGGGTCCTGAGGGCATTGTGGGTCAGATCGAGCTCCTGGAGGTGATCCAGTCCTGCGAACGTCCCGTTATGGATGGACACTATAGAGTTGTTGCCAAGCTGTAGGCGCCGCAGGCTGACAAGATGGCAGAAGATACCCGGGGGCAAGTAGACAAGGCTGTTACTGGACAGGTCCAGTCCCAGCAGGTCTTCCAGGCTGCTCCAGCGAAGAGAGGTGGCTAAAAAAATGACTGATGAGTGGTTGTAAAGAGCCCGGCTGAGGTTGAGCTCCCTCAGCATACGGCTCTGGACGGTGAAGGCCTCAGGATGGATAACGGCCAGCTGGTTGTTGCTAAGGTCCAGCAATCTGAGGCTCCGCAAGCTGGAAAATGTACGAGACTTTACCTCAGAGATCCTGGAGAGGAGAAAAAGAACATTTTTGCAATAGAAGTTTTCCAAAAGAAGAACAGATTTTGGTTCCACAAAGAACATCAATTCTTAATGTTTTCTAGTGTAAAGAACCTAAGTCCAAACTTTGGTTGCCCTTTATCTTAGAGCATACTTATATGTACTTTCAGTGTATCTAGTTCTATAATACCTAGTAACTACACAGAGTAGGGTTAGGTTTAGAAGTAGGTTCAGGGTTAGTACTGTACCTAGTTATTACCTAGTTATTGCAATTACTATAGTAACACTTTAGAATACTGTTCTGTAGTTAATGAATAACTAAAGAGGGAAAAAATACTAATGCATTTTTAATATTGTAGTAACTACTATTAACTGACAAGAGACTACTAGTTATTTGGATCGGTATTCTAAAGTAAAGACCACGGTTACCCACTAGTGATTATTTAAGTGTTACCAAATCTAGCTAAATGAATTACTAACCAAGACCTTACGAAAACCTCAAAAGTTTACATTAACTTTTCATTTCTAGGGAGTTGTCATGATCTTCACTTAAGAATATGGATTTAAATAATAAGTAATTTCTTTAAAAGGATGTAGTAACACCTTAATAGCCACTGTATAATACCTCAAAATTATTTCAGTAATTATTAGGGAGTTATCATGTTTTTCACTTAAGAATACTGATCCAAATTATTTGATTTGATTTGATTTTTTGATTTGATGATTTGAGTCATCACTACTAGGTTACCACAACCTTCACTTTAGAAGTCATCATACATTATGTATTATTCATATTAATTATGAACCTGTATACAGTAGTTATTTAGGCTGGTATGAAACAAATAATAGTTACTGATAAGCTAAAAGTAAGCTACCACTTTCACTAGGCACTATAACTTACTAATTCATTATTCAGAGTTTCTTGTTAGTTAGAGTGCTAATATTGCCTTATTGATGTGTTCTTGTGTAGTTATTCACCAGTAATGGAACAGTATTGTAAAGTGTTAGCCAGAATTGTAAAATAAACTACTTAAAGTACATTTCCCCAATTTTTTTTTATTTTGCATAAAGTTTATTTATGTGGTTGTTTTATACTATGTCAGCATCTCAGACCCGTTTCGTGGCAAACAAAATGGGTAAAATAAGAACAATGTTTTCCTGCTGAGAGAACGTTTTGGATAAAACGGTTTACAGTTAGAGGGAAAACATTCAACCCCTATTATGACTGATTCGATTTTCAAATCTGCTGCTGTTTATATTCTGGTTCTGCTTTATTTTTAATTCAGCCACATGAGCAAGTAAAATGAAGCCCAATCCTAGTCAGGGATGTGAGAATAAACCTAAAACCTAAATCCACATTTAACACCTTAAAGCTTCTACTTGAGCTTTCCCTTTTGAGTAATCAAAAGACTACCGTAACTACAATAAATATATACAGTAATTTTAGCTTCTACAGTAATTAAAATGATCAAAATATTCTTCCACTGGTTAAAGATCCCATACTGATTCACCATAACACCTTATTTTAAGACGTCCTTTCCGTCACTGATGAGGAGTAACTAGTTACACGTGACTAAATGGCATAATCAAGTTACAAAATAAATGTAGTTGTAATCAGTTAGTTACTGAGAAAAAGCTACTAACAAACTGGTTAAATATTTTTTCAACCCACATACAAATGTAATTGATAGACACATGCTTATTCAATAACTGTTTCATTGTCATAACTGTACTAACTATTTTTCAAAAGTTTACCAAATTTTGCTCTAAGTTGTTACATAGTTGTTGCATAGTATCACGCAGTTACAGTGTGTAACAGTTGCTAACAATATTTTAAGGGTCAAATGAACTACTAGCTTCTTCAAACATGAATCACTTCTTTACCTGTTGTTAGACAGGGACAGATTGGTCACGTTCTCCAGTCCCTGGAAAGACTCGGGTCCGATCTGGCTGATGTGGTTTCCGGTGATGAAGAGGTTTCTGGTGTAGCTCGGAATGCCACTCGGTATGTCCCGCAGATCTTTGGAGACACATTTGACGGTGAGCGCGGCTTCTGAGCACTCGCAGCCGGCGGGACACAGCGAGGCGCCCGCGGGGAACGCAGCACACAACAGACCCAGCGCAACCGCGCACCGTGCAGACGCGAGCATGGTCAACTTACTATCAGCCAAACCGCATCAATCTAACTTAACAACTGCCCTCGTCCAGCGGCTGCGCGTTCCCTTCTCCAGGGCGCCTCTCCAAAACTACGTGCTCCTCGCCCGTTAGCTCTCTAAGTGATGTGGAGTCTTCGTGCGCGCTCGACTTCTTTGCGTTACAGAAACTCATGTGTGAATGAGATGCAGACACTTTATTTCCATGAGAAAAGGAGGTTCTCTGTGTGGGGCGTTTGATCCGCTGCTCTCAAACAATGCGACTGAATCACTCTCAGCAATCAGCAGGGAGGAGCTTTGACTCGCACCTCTCCCCTCCACTTCACCGTGCAGAGTCAGACCGATACCATCTCACATCTCGCGCTCATCACTCTGATTAATGGGCTTAATTAATAGTGATTAAAGCTCATCAAAAGATTAGGGTGATCTCTCACTTTAGTAGATCTTTACTCCGGTACTGTAGCTCGAGGTGTCCAGTTTGGGGTCTATACGCTCAGAAATTATTGTTCTACTGTTGCTCTGATGTGGTTCTTTGGAGGTCGATAAAGCTCTCGAAGTTAGGGGGTGGGGCCCACTGAGGGGCCTCAGCAAACAAAAGAAAACAGCATTAAAAAATATATGAATTATTTTTACACTTACTAGTTTCTTATTAGCATACATATTACTAGAATATTAGCCAATTATTAGTGCTAATTAAGCACATATTAATGCCTTATTCTACATCCCTAATCCTACCAATACCTAAACTTAACTACTACCGTAACTAAGAATTTATTGAGGGAAAAGTCGTAGTCAAGATATATGAGAGTATTTTAAATGTCTTTAACAAAAACAAAAAGTTTTTAATGTTTTGAAATTCAATTGTATTTTTATATTTTCTGCATAATGTTAATTTTACATTTGTAATTCTATTTGAAACTCTAAGAATGAAGATGTTATGGCATGTTATTTGTGGGGGGGGTTTTTTGGTCAATTTTTATTTGTTACCATGTTACCACAGTTTTAATTAAATGCCATTATGATAATTTGTGAAATTAATGTTTCTGAGTGAATTTGTTTCTAACCACGACTAACAAAATTATTACTTGCTTTTTACATGCATTTCCTCAAGCATAGTCACATGTAAATTTACTAAGTTAAAAAAGGCTAGTTGAGAACTGAGTTTCTGCACGACCAAGGAACAAAAAAAAACTTAATATAATATTAACATAACTATTTATTATTTGAATTATTACAAGCTGAAAACCTTTGTTTCAGTTGTTAAAACAGAGTTAAAATCACGTCTTATATGGTCCTTTAAAGGCTTCTGAGTTCCTAATAGGTTTTCTGAAGAGGAATTTAGTTCTTTGTTTATGTCTGGATAATCAGTGTTTTTGTATGTTGGGAACATTGATCTGATATCCCTCACTCCACAGGACTCCCAATGCTTTGAAGTCGGCGGGGGTCTGTTGAACTGAAGGGGGACAATAAGCTATGAATTCAACACGCCGTTCTTTTGCCTGCCGACTCGGTCATTTGTTCTCTATAGTGCTATTAAACGTCTCCAGGGCAACCATTAAAAGAAATGCACAAAAAACAACATTCAAAGCATTTAAGTCAAACTTTAAGTCTAGAATCCAAACGGTTTTGTCCAATTGTTATATACATATATATTCAGTAATATGTTTTTATTAAGTTAATTAAATACACTTATACAGACATATAGAAATAAAAACCATAGCATACTGTAATAGTAAACATCTTTTATTGATATCAATAATGCATGAACATATAAATTATATTGTTGGCAGAATGGGGAATTTGGTGATAATTATGCATAACATTGGGATGTGTAAATGTCCATTGGTTTCGGTTGACAGGGTATGCTCTTTTTTTCCCACTGGAGTTGTTGTTGACGCAGGCTTTGAAGAAACACATTGTGCAATCTCAAAAACTCAAAATCCTTGGCTTTTAAAATCACCTACTGGTTTCTTGGGAGAAAAGAAAGCAAAATACAATGAAAGACAAACCAATTTTCTAAAATCAAATCAAACAAAGCACGCAGTCATCTTTCTTCACATTGCTATATGACAGTTTAGTGTAGAAACTTATTGCCTTATGAATATAAAACTACATGGTCTTTCGCTTGGAGTAAAAAAGGCCTTGTTAAAGTGATTTTACCCTGTATCTAGTTGTCCATGTGCTCAAATGAATGCTTGACATTCTTAAGAACTAAAAATAAAACGCATTCTGCAACTCATGATATCGAACGCTCAGCAGCTATTGTAAACAACGCATCTAGTCAAGCAGGCATTACCACACACACAGAATACATGCGGCCCGTTCTCCACAACGCAAAATATATCATTACAAAGACTTTAATAACTTCATTTTAAAATCTGCATTTGATTATTATTAGTAAAACCCAGAACAAATGACTTTTGACTGCCAACCATCAGTATCTGACTCTCTGAGTATCAGACACATGCACGCAGACTTTCAGAGCACAACATGCCAATTAACACACACTCACACACACGGGGGGAGGCTAATGCAGCTACAGGAGGTAGGTGACGACTATTTCATTATTGTTAAAAGTCTGCTTGTTTGTAATTGTGCAAAGTTCATGTAATGACAAGCTTAAATGAAAAAAGTGTTACTTTTTGATGTACGTAAAAAAAAACAACATTTAAAATATATTACCGTGGTATATTGCATTATAGACAGAACCCTGTTATCACGTGATTTCTCCATTTCAAAAAAGTGAGATGTTAATTTAGAAAACTAGTAAATTCACTTTATGTCCTCAATGTTTACAAACAATTCAGTGTTGACTACTTTCATCAAACCTCAACTCTGTCTGTTATGAATTTGCTTTATATTTTCATGAGAAATGCAAAGAAAAACTGAAAATTGTTAACATGGTGGCAAAAATAAAATAGTAAAAAAATATATAAATAAAACGTTTTAATTAAATTTTCTTAATGTTTATTACATTTGTCAAACTCCATTTGCAACCCTGTTACATTTTTCTTTCCAGGATTTCGTAAGAATACTCAAAATATAGAAAACTTCAATAAAATTAAATAAATAAAAATCAAATAAATAAATAAATATAAAAAATAACTACAATAAAACAAAATTGATTTTCTATGTCTGCTAGGACGGGCTAGTCAGCCTGTTACAAATTATTACATTTTCATTTAACTTCATTTAATGTGATTTATTTGCATTCAAACTAAATATTTAAATTATTATTATTATTCTTTTTTTTTTTTTTTAATCACAAAGATCAAAGTTTGTAAACATGTAAATCTGGGCCAAATTCTGGTAACATTGCTGGTAAGTTTTACAAATTATTTTCAGGCCTTATCGCTATGTTTAGGCATGTGAATCTTAGCATTAAACACACTGTAACCACATAAAGACCTGAATGAATGTTCTCTAAAAAGTTTAAAGCAGTGGAATGCTATGAGCTTTTAGAGATTACAGAGAGGAAATGGAAACTGCTGGGCTGCTGTGACGACCACAACGGTCAAATGTGCTTCTGATCCACTAGTTCACGTCTTTGAAGACAGGAAGGCCGTCAGTAAGAACCTCACACTTCACACAGGGTCTCTAATGTGATCAGCTCTAGCCGGGGCCAGCAGGGGCCAGACTCCTCTCTCTCTCACACACAGGAACATCTTAAGATGCTCCACTGACACAAAACATACTCGACTACCTGCTGCTCTTGGCAATACTGCCTAAAAGAGAGAGAGTGTGAAAAGAGGAATGAAAAGAAAAAAATGTGAGAAGAGAGCAATAGGTAAGAGGGGAGGTCAGTGATTTTTCTCTTTGACATGAAACAAAGAGGGGATTTAATCACGCAGGTGTCATGGAAACGGGTTAGCTGTCCAGATCTTAGTCTAGAATTATGGCAGGATTCCATCAGTGTTTGAAGTGCTCAGTTCATGAAAAGCAAATAGGATTTCTGTGCTCTGGATTTCAGTAATAAAAGTTAGACTTCACCCAATCTGACTTTGAGTCTGTTTTTCTTTCTACGAGTGAAACACTTACACCCTAAATCAGTAGGAAACAAAAATATATTCTGTATAAAAAATTGAAAAACAGCTTGTGATTAGTATAATTAAGAATTTTGTGATAATGAAAACATTCTTTTTACTTTCATTAGCTTTATACAAATTTTTCTATTATTACTGTAAAAATACTTTTAGAGAGCCCGTGTTGACCCCAGGATTAAGTTTCCTTCTAATTATACACTAATTGAATTACAAGTAAATCTAAAAAAAACAGGCAACATTTACACCCCAAAATCAGAAGGAATATATATAAATACACTGTATATTTAGCATAAAAAACAAAGCCTGTTAAAAGAATGATTTTTTTTCCATGAATGCTTTTACTGTTTTTACAATAAAAACACTGCATTAAAAATAATAAATCAGTACTAAATATACTGCAAAGACTAATAAACACAATGTTCATAGAATAGGAAATGTGCTTTATTTCCATGAAAAAAATAAAAAAATAAAACAGGCTTAAACTTATTTAACCCAATTTATTATTATTATTTTTTTTAATTGACTTTGGGGTTAAATAATGACCTGGATGTGTTCTTGACAGATTTCAGTGTTCCTGCTTCATTTTAATGATCATTTTCCAAACCCTGGACCTTATGTGGAACATAAATCCTGTTATCTTTTATTGATTTATTTTTATATGTGATATGATTAATAGACTAGTCAATAGTCAACATACCTGTGATATTTCTTGTGAAAAACAACGGAAGCATTGTATGTATGATTTAAAAAATTCACGATTGAAAGATTAAAGATTTCAAACAGAACATCCATAACCCCTGCCATGTGAATCAAGTGTTCATCAGGACAAAGATATAATAAAGGCATCGTTTACTTTCCTTCATTCCTTGTCTTATGGCGCTTTTCCACTGCGTGGTACGACTCGGCACGGCACAGCTCAGTTCGGTTCGGTTTGCATTTCCAATGCAGTTTAGTACCGCTTTAGAGTGGGCGGGATTATTCACTTGCACCGCCTTTACTGCCGTGACATCATCGTAAACGCGCCACAAACAAACACACAACAATGGAGCATATCGACGGAATGGTGGCTGTGCTGATTTCAATCTAGCGGGTCTGTTGTGTCTCGTGTCGCAAGTTCAGTGACGCAGTAATGACGATTTTCTCCGGCCAATCAGTGACCAGCAGAGTTTACACGTCACATTTTGGTAACGGTACGGCTCACTTGGAACCTCGGCTGAGGTGGTACTAAAAAAAGAACCAGGTACCAGGTACTGTTCCCAGTGGAAACCCCCCCCTAAAACCCTAAAAGCTGTACTGAACCGTGCCATACTATGCAGTGGAAAAGCGCCATTACTGTGCAGGATCTATTAGTGCATGTTAGAAAACGAAATGTCTGTCTTTCTTAAAACAACTGTCCTTTTTCGGCTAAATTCACCAAGGCCACTTAAATTTCAAGCTTTCACATTCACATCTGCTGTGTTTTGCTATGAAATGCATGCTTTTTTTCAGATTCAATCAAGTCCCAATGGATAAAATCAAGCCCTAGCCTACAATTTTACACTTTAAACGTATCACATTCAACTTGACAACTTCAATTAATGCAATAACATTAAATTATGCGTTATAATAACAGTTGGCCAGGCAGTGCAAAAAATGCTTTTCAATACATAATGCAAACTAGATTTATTATTCGTTAACTAGCAATTTTTTAATGCTAATCTCCGTATCTGATTAGATTAGCGTACAAAACAATTACACTTTAAAGCATGCCAAGCTACAATAGGAAAGCTATTTATGTAGATGGTTAGCCTTGCCAATAAAATGTCTAAAGGGTACTCCTAAATAAAATATTAGAAGAGTTAAGCTTTCGAATCCATAGTAAGAATTTTAAAAGGAAATCCATCTTAATATACAATGCATTGTTTCTGCAATAAACTATGTTCTCAGAAAGAACACAGCATCATTAGAAATTCATATTCAAGTTATATTTAAAATATAAGACTATATGTATACGTTATAGTGTTATATTTCCTCAACAGCAGTTATAGTTTGGTGATCGAAGTCTAACCAAACAAAAAAGAGCACCATCACCTTCAAGAGACACCAAAGTCATGCCTTTGGAAGACAGGTTTTTGAGAATAGCGTTTCGTACATCACCACAAGACGTTGAAGCCATGGTGTAATTTGCTGTCTCTACCCTACGACAAAGAGGTGTAGTGTTTGATTTTTGATCCTCTACGCTCTAAAGAGCCGGACTCAAGTTGACATTCGCAGGAGTCCCGCTGGAGCTTGGATGGGCGGCGAGCCCGTTCACTTGTGTGTGACCCCGCTGGGTCATCGCAGGTTTAGAGACAGAGTCACAGCCAGGATCACACTGGTCAAGATGCAGAAAGGAAGCCAGGTCTTCAGGACGCCTACGCAACTGTGGAGAAAGAGAGAGAGAGAGAGATAATGTGAATATGTTTCAGTGAAGATGAAAACATAAAGAAACTACTTCTGATTTGTACTTGTCTTCTATGTTGTGTTTGAAATGATTTGCAGGTTTGCCAAGCACTGTAATGCTGTTTTAAAGGTGCTATAGCTCCAAGTATCTGGCTCAAAGTAAACAAACAGGGATGCGAAGATACATTTTTTTTTTTTCCAGAACTGATTCGATCCAGAAATTTCTGTATCTGTATCTGTACACAAAGCAGCACTGAGCTCACAAAAACAATGTTACCAGGGAAATAAATACTTTAATGCTCCAAAAGCAGCATCTAGTGGTAATGAATGAATTTACATTTTAATTCAGACCAATGCTAAAAAGACCAACAAGTGGGCGGCAATATGCTAACATTTCACGTTGACAACATGAAACAGCTTGGTATTTGTTTTAAAAGCGACTTCTTTAAATGATTCATAGTCAACTCTTTCTTTTGAGAGAAAATAACTATACACTGTGCACTTTCACATTTAAAACTTGCGTTACTCAAGGATTTAAAGCTCATTTTCGAAAATCCATAATAGGAGCACTGTAAGGGTGCTTTCACACCTGCCTTATTTAGTTCGATGGAATCGCACTACAGTTCGGTATCCCTCTTGGTGCGGGCCAAACAAGCGTACCGAGGGCCAAACAAGCGTACCGAGACCTCCTTAAAGAGGTGGTCTTGGCACGCTTTCAAACCCTAGAACGGTTTGTTTGTAGTGAGAGCGCAATCCAACCTCAAACAGACCCTACTGCAAAAAGAACTGCACATTTTTGGACTAAACCAGTTGCCGTAGTGAGCTGGAAGTGTTTGTTGACAATTTGCAGTTTAGCATGGCAGGTAGCAGACCAAGTTGGAGTTGTGAGAAGGCCTCATAGAATTTGGTCTAATGACCATATGAAGTCGCAACTTTTTAAAACTCACAAAAACAGCACAGGCATGTTATGGAGCACATGTCTCATGTTTAAGCAAACAGCTCAGGGAAAGGGGGTTTAACAGATCTGTGGAACAGAGTCGGGTTATGGCAAAGAAACATTTGACTTTTCCCGCACACTAAAAGCAGTTTAGGGAATGCATTCAAAGACACATCTGGTGAAGGGAAGCAGATATTGTCAAGTGATCAGAGCAAACAGTGTGGTGTGAAAAGTCCCCAAAACAGCTGAAAAAAGCTACAATGTAAAATCTCGGTTCGGACCAAATTAACCGGAGTACACGTGTAAAAGAATCCTGCGTGATATTTTTATTGAGCTTTTTCTTTTAACAGTTTTAAACTCCGCTATTGTGCACTCTTGGGAGAGATTCTTTGTTTTTTTTTATCTGTTGTAAGATCTGTTGATCTGTACCTCCATTATACTACGAACGGCTTCAAAGCACTTTAAATATACTGCGAAAAAAAACCTTTGTAATATTTTTGTGCTTTTAAGGGCCTTAACAATAATGGTATACTCAGAATATCGGATTTGGATCATTCTCGTCTGACCGCTACTTGATCCGGCAGAAAACGCCAGTATTGCAACCAATACCGATAATGAGTATCGAATCGATGCATCCCAAGTAAAGAGAAAAGAGAAAAGAGAGAGAGAAAAAAAATTAGGCAGAATTATTAGGCAAATGAGTATTTTGTCCACATCATCCTCTTCATGCATGTTGTCTTACTCCAAGCTGTATAGG
>JAUCMU010000039.1:2871818-2886980 GCA_032275025.1 Enteromius treurensis
AGTAGGAAACAATGGTGTTTGAGACTCACAGTATGTTATGTCCATGTACTGAACTGTTATTATTCAACCATGCCAAGCTCAATTCAGTTTTCCATTCGATGGCACCTTTAAGTGTGATTTAATATTACAGTGCAATTTTAAGTACACTTAGTGTACATTCAGTGCAGTCTTCTTCACAAAAGTGCTGCTTACCTAAGCAAAGATCATTAATCAAAAACAGAAAGCAAACAAAAGTTGAAAAAGACTAATTATTTTTGTGATATCACATTACTTTCCCCTCGACAGCACATAGACTATTTGTTTGCTTTGCAATATCAGATTATAATATGCTGTGGATCGGATTTCATGCTGACTCTGACGTCCAATTACTCTCCATACTGATGCAACCACAACCATTTGCCTCCACAAGCTGGAGGACAAAAGAGCTGCGTCATCACTTCATACCTGGACTTCCTTTTTTAGTGACTGACAGTAGAATTCTCACAATAAACAGTGATGGATGCACTCTGCACACTTTGGGCCAGGAGAAACACACATAATGCAACACTTTCAATTATACCTGAGAGACGCCATAACAGCCTATCCTTGTGTGAGTCCCCCTCTCCTGGGTCTCCTGGGGCTAATGCACATGCATTGTGCTCAGACAGCAACCAGCAGTAAAAAAAAGTTGCGTCTGGAGCAATCCCTTGTTAGACTTCAGGTATCATGTAGGAGCATTTTTAGCTGACACCCAAAACACAACACTGTGTCCGATTTCTCAGTCCTATAATTATGCAATCCTGCAGTCGAGAGGATTTAAAACCAAATTTAGGATTAAAAAAACGACAATTGGAGTCAAACAAAGAAAGTCTTAAAATCTCTTCTACTAAAGGTTATGACCTTTCTTAAGTACAATTTATCCATAATTCATGAACGCCCCAAAATGTGCTTACTTCAATCTAAAATAAAACATCTTCTGATTGAAGTCAGAGCTCTGATGATCATAGCATTACAAGAACCCTTGTATTCAACAGAATGAAAATCTTCATAATATCGGTTCACAGATGCCCCTCAGCACCTTTTATCAAACATACATCTAAACTTAGAGCTGAAATGATAAAATACACTGCAGCGGTGCTCTACTTTTTGTCTGGAGGTTCAGACTTTTTCAAGAAGCATCATCAGTAATCATTCAACATTCAACTGTGTCAACGTGTACAGGGTGAAACAATGACACTGCATATTTATATTTTAGGAATATAAGCTTAGGAACATACTGCTTGTATACAGAGGATTAGCTGTTAACCACAGTGTGAAAGTTACACAAGTCGACTACCTAGAGGATTCTACCTAGAGTTTAGAACTACTGCATGTAGAGTTAACTATTGCAAGTGTGAAAAGCCTTCTTGTGGTCAAATGACGTTAAAAAAATAAAAAAAAATAAAAAGATTGTCAGACTTAAGACTGGGAAACATCCTGGCTCTCGTCGGGGCGATGGCGAGCAACGGTCCGGCTAGTCAGTTTGGTTTTTGCGAGTGAATCACTTTAAATGAATGATCGTGAATGAAGTCACGACTTAGAATCAGTTAGAATGGTTCCAGCATTAATGGCTCTGGTTTTGTGTTTTTAGACATGTTTACATGTTTTACTGGCTTAGCTCACTAGTTATGACATTCACTGAGAAAAGTTATGATGCTTTTTTAAATTGCGTGAAAATATATGTGCTTACTGAAATAATGAAAAGCACTTATTTCATAGATACACTGTTGTAATAGATACAATGGGGAATATAGCTATTTTCAAGGGATTTCCAGGCCTTACATTTCAAAAAGGCTTTTTACTTTTATACTTTTATTCACAGAAAAAAACGAATAATGTTATTAATTACTCACCTTGTTGTTCATGTTGAGTCATTAAATGCTTTCTTTGCATACAAAAATAATCTAGTAGCTTTATAAAATTACGGTTGAACCCCTGACGTCAAATTGATTATTTTACCGATCTCCTTGCACGTTTCTGAGCCTTGTTCATCTTAATTACACTGCTGTCTATGAAGCTATGAGCTGTCAGAATGCATGAGGAAAATATCTTAATTTGAGTTTCGAAGACGATCGAAGGTCTTACGGGTTTGAAATGACACGAGGGTGAGCGATTGATTTTATTTTTTCGTGAACTATCCCTTTAAGCACCTGATCAAAGCATAAACACATGTTGAGGTACATCTAAAGGCAGCGGTGTGAGTCTCACCTGACGTGTTTGCCATGAATGAGCGAGAGCAGGCAGAGGTTCACCATATTCCACGAGGTGCTGTTATCATAGTGCATCAGGTTCAACGCCATGGCAACATGCGAGTGACAGTTGTCACAACAAAGATTGTGCTAGAGGGGAAAAAAACAAGATCTCTGTCAGAATATATAAGGCAGTTTATCCGAATACATGCTCGGAGATATACATACTGTATATGTAATCCTGGGAAATCAACAATATTATAAAACAAGAGACATCGACCTGCACATGGATTTAAGGGCTTTTCATGTGCTTTCCATAAGCAAAACAGATTACCATTCTCTGTTTGTACTCTTCCGATGCATTGTGAACTGCTGTGTCCCATGCGTTAGATCCACTGGCATACACCTTACTGACGTCTAACATCCAGTACCTGGGAATAAAGCAGGTAAACACTGCAGCAAACACAGAGGCAGAGTGTGTGAAGCACATGTATCATGAAAAGCAACAAGCCAAGTCATTTTGTTTATGACCACAGCTGGTGGACATTAACCCTAAGAAGTCTGTATCAGGATAAACTCTAAATGAGCAACACGATCGAGACTTGATCTGATAAACCTGTTGTTCACAATATTCTACATGTCTTCTGGTATCTGATTGCTCAATTATTCCAGGGTTCCTCAAATCTTTCCCTGGAGGTCCAACGCACTGCAGAGTTTAGCTCCAACCCTGATAAAACTCGCCTCCCTGTGATTTTCTAATGATCCTACAGACACTGATCAGGCGGATATTCCAGAAAGCAGGTTATGTGACATACCTGGGTAAGTTTAAGGGAAAGTTATTGGATAACCTCAACTTTCGGTTCCAAAAACGGAGGTAACTTTCTGGGTATGTATGTAACCATAGGAACTTACTCTCTGAAGATAAGCTGCTCGGTAGCAGGTTATGTTTCAGGGTAAGTTTGTTTCAGAAGGTTATATAAATTATACTAAGTTTTTACGCCGGGAGAGAGTTAGAAGACCGCGTATTGATGTCTTTTCATTTCCTAATGATTATTTGAAAGAGCGTTAGCGGTTTTCAAAAGATTCATTAATTTATTTAACACATCTCTTGAGATCACGTATTGCAACTGTCACAAACCGCGAATCTGTGCTCGGCACAGAGAAAAAAAAATATTGCTTCAGTTTTTTGCGTCAGGGCATTTTTTGCACAATGTGGGCATGCGCAGTAGTGGTTCTACATGGAATTACTCCATGGGCGAGACCCCCTCTTGATTAAAACATCAGTTGCAGCTTTCAAACACAACTTTGTTCTCATTTTAATAGTTTGTTTGGGGGTAGTTTCTATGAAGCTATTTTAATGATAAAAATGTCCAGTGCATTTATATTGCGTATGCGAGAGCGCATCAAATGCATGAGCACAAATCTCTCAGGTCTCGCGCCCAGACAGACTTAGAAGACAAGAGGTAAGACAAACAAGGGTATTTATTAATCAAACTCAGGTGGCTGACAGAGCCGAGGTTCTAGGCACTGAATCAACACAATCCACTGATCAAAATAAACAAAGTCTTGAGCGATCTCTTGATGGCATTAAACAAAGTCTCTTCTAAACATATACAGCAAGTCTCTTACAGGTTTTAACCCTTCTGGGTACTCAGGTGCCCGGTGCCGGTGAGTGCAGGCCGGATATCCATACAGGAGTCTGTGGTCCAGGAACTGAGAGTAGATCGCCAGGGAGTAAGGTGAGTGATGTTACCTTGAGCTGGCCAAAGAGCTTCTTCTTCTTTGGACTTAATGGCGGATGGCAAACCTGCTTTGGTGCATTTCCGAGTGTGAGGCAGTAGTATAGAAGAGAAAACACAAATACATCAAACCAATTTTTTTCTTGATATGGTTTACTACTTTAATTTAATTAGACAACTTTAATTTATGTAGTTATTTAATAAGTCTTTTTTAGATACTCTAATAACGCTTCAGTAATTATTAAATTACCATCTTGCAAGCTCTTTAATGTTAACTTTTCAATTCCTGCTTTCTTCATTTCATCCAAAAGATGAGTCCTCTCTTCATTATAACCATAACAGTTCAGCAGAACATGCTCAACCTTCTCTAGATTTCCACATAAACTGCACAAACCTGTATCGTGTTTGCCAATCACTTAAAAAGTGATTGATTCAGTGCTGTGTGCCCAATACGGAGGCGTGAGATTTATTGTGTCATCCCTTCTTTTGCCACAAACCTTTCTCATACTTCCTACCTCGTTATTTATTACATACGAAAGCCTTCCCTTTTCTTCCTGAGTACATATCATTTGCCATGTTGCCTTTACTATCTTTTTAATTATCCCCTTCATTTCAGATTTCCCCAATGGGACATTAACATTTATTCTAGAACAGCTTTCTTTGCCAACTTGTCAGCTATTTCATTTCCCACAACCCCCATGTGTGCAGGAATCCGTATAAAGAACACTTTAACTCCCAATTGGTAAATTCTGTACGGAGTTTGGAAAATTTCTATTAGAAATTTTCTTTCTATTAATATTCTATTAATATCCTGTCTTGAGTAAGATTTTCCATTTTTTTTAAACTAACAAGGCTTGATACAGAACAGATGACAACTTGATTTAGACGAACCTCTTCTACCCATTGAAGAGCCAGAAGAATTGCTATCAATTCAATGGGATACACAAGTAAAAGAACATCTATATGTTTATCTATTTTAACGTCCAATTCTGGAATAACTACAGCTGCAGCTGTATTCCCAGTTTCAGGATCTTTTAAACCATCAGTATATATCTGAGTACAGTTCAGATACTTTTGATCTAAATATTGATTGACCAACAAATCTTTTGATATTCTTCTTTGATTATTAATTCCTTCCAGTAATTGTAAATTAACTGAGGGCATCTGGAAAAACCAGGGAGATATAGCTGATATGGCTACTGTTGGAATAATTTCATAATCATTGATTCCACTCTTCTTTGCTTCATCATTAGCCTCCCATCCAAAACTGGCTACACGTGAGTATTCATACTCCCAACAATTCTTCAGGACTTCTTTTACAGGATCAATACTTTTCCGTCCTTTTAACTGATACCCAGTAAACCATTTTAAGTTGTTGCCACCTGATTACCAAAGGCATCTCTCCCATCTCGTCCTGTAATGCTGCTACTGGAGAAGATCTAAAAGCTCCACAGCAGATTCTTAATGCCTGTGACTGTATTCTTTCAATCTTTATGATCTGCGATGCTGCCGCAGAAGAATAAACAATGCTTCCACAATCAATTGTAGATCTTATTAGAGCATTATATATTCTTCTTAATGTAATCCTGTTGGCTACCCAATCTGTCCCAGTACATTAATGCCCTTTTTACATTTATTTACTGTATTTTGAATATGCAATCCAAATGTTATCTTAGAATCCATAGTTCTTCCTAGGAACTTAATTTCTGAAACTTGTTCTAACACCTGTTTATATAATCTTAATTTTACTTCTGGTTTCTTTCTCTTTCTTGAGAAACATACTACCCGAGTTTTACTTATAGAGAATCTAAATCCCCAACAATATGCCTATTTCTCAACATCATAAATAGCCTTCTGCATTTTGTCTTCAACTCTCTGAACATTTCTTCCTCTCTTCCATAAAGGCCTATCATCTGCGTAGAGAGATTTACCTATTCCAGTTTAATTAATCCATAACCCAGGTAAACATCCTTCCTTTAATTCACATCTTCTCCATTTTTATTAACAGACCCTCCTTCCACAACATATCATAGGCCTTCTGAATGTCAAAGAATACCCCAATTAATACATCCTTATATACTATTGCTTTTCTGATATCAGTCTCTAGACATAATATTGAGTCCATAGTATGTCTGCCTTTCTGGAAGCCACTCTGATGAGGGCACATCAAGTTCTTCCTTTCAATCGCATACATAAGTCGAGAAAGAACCATTCTTTCCATTAACTTGCAGAGGTTAGATGTTAAGGTTATTGGCCTATAGTTAGTAGGATTAGTTTGATCCTTACCAGGCTTCGCTACCAGTACAATAACTCCATGTTTCCAGGTGGATGGTACAGTAGCTTTCCTTCAATCCATATCCTATTAAAAAGTCAACGCAGGCCACTTTCTTTGGCTATTTATTGTCTGTACAGAAGATGAGCAACTTTCCATCTCGTACTACCTTAGCACTTACTATTTTACCTACTGCTTCCTTCAGAGCCTGTGTAACTTTGGTTGGATTAAGTGTAGTTATTGATTCGTTCGGGGATTTCATCATTACCTTAAACTCGTCCTTTCTTTTATTTGTTGTGGACTTCCATTTTTCTTCCTTTTTTTCTGTTTTCCACTATCGTCCATTTACTATTTGTACCTCCTTCAAAACTCCCACCAAACAACCCTTCCATTTCCGACTCGCTACCGGAAGCAGCGGTATTACCTCCCATCTACGCCTCAGTCACACCCCAGCGTTCCAGCCAAAGAGCTACTGGGGATTTTGGCTTTTAACTACCGCAGGTAAGTGATCTCAGGTGTGCATGATTACTAATTGGGTCAATAGGAACCGGAGAGAGTGACTGATCCTGGGTCAGTGAGCTGTGAAAGCAGGTGGATTCCCATTCATTCACTCTCAGAGAAAACTGAGGCCCTCTTTATTAGTCAGAAATTACATGATTGATCATCTCTCCTGAGTTTGACAAATGCAACCTGGAGTGTGGGCATGCACATGAATTGAATTGAAAGCAATTGTGAATGAATTTATTTAATTTATTTTGATGATACCTCTCTTTGTATACTTTGATTTAGAGAGTCATTTGATTTCCTAACCTGAACATAAAAAGATTTAAAAGCACAAATTAATAACATGTATTTTTATACAAATGGATACGGTATGCAATAATTGTAACTGAAATAAGTAATGATAAAAAGACAGTTAGGTAACAACATGTTAATGAGTTGTAACGTTTGTTCAGTCTTACTGTTACAGCGGGCCCTTAATGCTGAAGTTTATGTTATTTGTTCATATGACATGAGAGATCTCTGGTCCACACTCCAAAACAGCAGGTGGTGATAAAAACCTTCACACTGCTGCCACCCTCCTTAAACCAAAGAAGAAGAAAAGGAAACAGGACGTGGAAGAACATTTAGACACAAACAGTTCCGTTTTCTGGTGAAAAAGTAAGGCCATCCTCGCTGCTTAAAGAAGTGTATTTGTTCTTGAGATGTGTATGTATGTGATTATTTCTGATGGATGGTTTAATGTTTGTAATATTATATTTTTATGTAAACTAGGTGTTCATGTGGCATTGAATATATTTTCTGTATGTTATATCACAACACTGTATTATTTTGGTATTAATTTAACGGCAGCCACAACTATAATATATCACATGCTCCAAGACGCAGACGAAACTGACAGCAGTGCCTACGTCTATTTCTCGCCTGCAAATTCTGTAGCAAGGCTTCTAACAGGAACTAAGAAGAGGGATCACATTTCTCCAGTTTTAGCTTCGCTACATTGGCTGCCTGCACAGTTCAGAATTGCCTTTAAAATAGCTGTCTTTGTGCTTTATCTGGACTCGCACCGAAATTTATTTCTGACCTTCTTACGCCTTACACACCCTCAAAGAGCACTCGGATCAAGTAGTCAGCTTCTCTTAACTGTCCCACGTTGTCACTGCAAAACTAAGGGTGGCCGGGCTTTTTCAGTTGCAGCCCCCAAACTTTTGAAAAGTGAGATTTGCTCCTTCGCTAGCTAGTTTTAAATTGATTCTTAAATCGTATCTATTTTTACTAGCTTTCGATTAATGTTATTTCAAGGCCTTGATGTTAATTTGTTCTCATCTTATTTTATTATCTTTTATTGGATTTGTGCTTCCTTTTAAGTTGTCAAATCTGCATTTTGTTGTACAGCACTTTGGTGCTACTCTGTTTGCTTTTAAATGTGCTTTAGAAATAAATTTTGACTTGACTACATTCCTGAGCATAAGATTGCAGTTTTTACTTCACTACATTTCATTACTCATATATCACGTGCTCCGAGTGAGACGCAGACGATCGTAAATCGCACTAAACGATTCACTCTTGAATTGGAAAGACCCGATTGCAGCTGTTCTCGAGTCAGATCGAGTCTCAGGTCGAGTCTCCAGTGAACCGAACTCACAAGAACAACTGGAGTGCGCGACTGATGATGCGTTAAGATACTAATGTCGAATTTTAGGATTAGTTACTTTAACTGAAAATTATTTTTAGGTAAAAATTGTCAGTTTGTTACACCGCAGTAAAGGGTGATCTATTTAAGCCCACTGAAATGAATGCAGATATATCAACATCAGTGTCTCCAGGTCAAAAAACTGCTGTAACTTTAGCAGTTTAATTAAAATGATACGCATTTAGCCCTAAGCCTGTTTTTATATCGTTTATCAACGGTTTACATTTTTTATATTGTTTGGATCAACTAGCCGAGTAGACAGATATACTGAAAATAAGTAGGTTTAAATATGGTTATCTGATGCTAATTGTTTAGCTAACAAGCTCGCTGGTGTGACGTTATAGTCATTTTTAGATAATGTCCAAATATTTTTGATTTTATTACATCTGAGGGGAAAAAGAAAGGATTCGATACTCAGGTAACTACAGTAATTATCAAAGTGGGAAGTAATGCTCTCTGGGGGCATTTGGCCAGGAGTGTTTACAACATACACAAGGTTTGAAAAGGAAAATATATAAGATAATATAATATTTACCTTCAAATGTTTTTCCTAACTTACTCTCATGTCATATATAACGCAAAATAAATCTATCAGTATTTTTTTACTGAAATACATAAAAAAACAAGTACTTTTGTACTTTCATTCGAGGAAAATTGAAAAGAAGTACTTTGACTTTTACTGGAGTAATATTTTATAGTATGTATCTGTACTTTCACTCAATTACTTGATGTGTGTACTTTGTCCACCTCTGATTTCCATTATATAATTTGCAATACATTGTTGACATAATATTTTAACTTTGCGATAAATGTTATTATCAATGCGACGTGGGACTACATCTTAAAACTGCTTACCTCAACCACTTATCCCCTGCTCTTCGACCAAAAAAAAAATCTGTTTATTGTTTATATTGTACTTTATCACATATCAGTCTCCTGAATTAATGATATAACAGTTCTTAATATGTCTGTGTTGTAGGTCAAAGCATGATGAAGGACATTATCCCCAGAAGAAAAACTAAAGGTGTTGACATCTGTGCAGGGAAGAAGTACACATATATAATCCGCTCTGATCTCGGCTGTTATATGCAAACAAGTGATTTGAGCACATGTTCAGACAGCACTATTTTCAGTTTGCATCCCTCCTGCCAAAATGGAGACCATTATGCTGCTGATACAGAAGGCTACTTTTACATCATTAAGGCTACATCGTACCGCAGAGTCACCGATCTGTCCACAGATGCTAACGCTGTTGTTCAAGACCTTGATCCCGACTTCCAAGGTGGAGACCACTACTTGGGCGTCAACAAGTTTTTTGTTGTCATTTTCAAACGTAGGGGAATTTGTAGAATGGCATCTAGCCTGGGGTGCATTTCCACTGATGTCAAAACTAATTTGAACCCTAAATCCAGCAACGGCCTCTATTACTGGGGTCAGTCAGAAAGCTGCTGCTTCTTGAAGCCAGTCTCCGAGTGGGGAGTCGAATACTGCCAAGGCAGCGACCTTGAAAAAGATGATGGTCTAGTGAGCTATTCTGTTCACCCTGATGTGGTGAACTTCCTGCCTGGCGGGCTGTCGATAACTAAAGGTCCAGCTTTTGGCAGGTGGGAAAATATTAAAACCATAGCTAACGACAGTGACACACCTGTGACATATCATCAAAAAATCATTAGAAAGGTTGGTTACACCAAGGAGAAGATGACACAGATAACGCACAACTGGAAGATAACTCCAGCAGTCTCGATCCATTCTGGAGACCTTACAGGGTTGATTGCAAAATTGCAGTTCTCCTTTTCTGCAGAATATGGAGGTGCACAGGTGAACGCTATGAAGGAAACTTGGAATGACGCGAGTGATGTAGAAGAACAGCTATCATTTGAGCTGAAGCCACACACGAGTTTATATCTGTGGCAGTACAGACTGGGTCTTGGAGATGAACCAGTGTTGTTCTGCCGTGATTTAATAATCAGCAACGAGCCGAAGCCTCCAACTCAAGTCCCACTGCCACCTGCTGAACCATGAGAAAACATATCATCTCTCAAGATAATGCTTCAGTTATAGTAAATCTTTACATATCTGTAAGCTTTACTTAAAATAAAAGCGAAGAAGAGAGGATGATACTGCAATGTGTTTAATTACAGTAGATAGTATAAAACACTACACTCTTTATTGTAGTCACTTGTAAAACATTATGATGAAAAGCTCCTTTGTGTTATGATCCCGGGTCGTCCGCGCCACCAGAGGGTACCTTTCCTGGAGTTTTAACAGGCCTTTCGGACTGCATATCCCATCATGCCTCATATACCTGGGCCATAGTGGCCACCCCCCCTGATCATTATCCCCCCTTTATAAGTCGGACTCTGGACTCAGTATGTTGTGAAGTCTTGATTTGCCTCGGTGGTCAATTCTGATCGTTTATACCCTGGGTGCCTAGTTTGTGTTTTGATTCTGGATTGTTTACTCATGTATGATTCGACCCTGCCTGTGTACATTACTACAGTATGATTCTGTTCTGCCCACATTGCTCTGTTTGCCCGTTACGACCTTGCCTGTACGACTTACCCAATAAGAGTTGCAGATGGATCCTACCTGCCTCGTCACACTTTGCCTTCCTTGGTTTCTATGTAAATGTTAATTTAAGGCAGTAAAATGTAGTGTTCATCACTGGCTTCAAAGAAAATTTCATGCACAAATATAGAGTTTCTTAGGCTGGTTTCTCACTGCACGAGTAAGCAGAGCATATTTTTTTCGGCGCCCATGTCTGTTTACGACGTCTAGGACCCCACAGCCAGATCAGATAAAGTTTACGACCTAGAAGCATGCAGGGGCAATCTCCCTCGCTACTCAATTCTCTCTAAAGCAGACAAAACAAAACCAAACAAACTTTTCTCATTAATTCATAGACAAATTTGTCCATGACTTTCCTATTAGGTGATGGGAATTATGATCACCACACAAGGCAGAAATATTAATAAGCGATGCAAAAGAATATGCGCTAGCCATTAACGTAACCATAATAAACTTGGTAAACACAACAGCTTGAAAAAAATCAGACGTCAAATTCTTACATTGAATTAGTGAATTAAAATAATAAGACATTTAGGCTGTTATCAAGCAAATGAAAGTAACACATAAGCTGCATCTGAAGTGGTATTTAGATATATTTACACAAAAATACTCATGTTATCATGTAATCATGTTATCGCGGATATATCGCACAGCCCTGCCGCTGAGGCATCTCAGATGAGAAGATCAGTAGCAACACCAAAACCCAAATTATATTTAATATTAGGTCATTATTTTACAACTTCTGTTCCTGGACAAATACAGAGATCCGGACCTCAGGGATCTCAATTGTGGGTGTGGCCCTGAGAGCAAATAAAAAATCTGAAAAGCCACTTATACAATTTTCTGATATGAAGGTGATCTATAAATGAATAGCACAGATTTAAAAGAATTCAGCATAATTAACAAACGTAGAGAAAGTCTCAGTGGATAGAAGGCTGCATTTAAACTTATTATTATAAATATGATTATAAAAAAATCATTGTCACTGAAGGTTGAGAAGATAAACCGCAGGCTTCTTGGGAACAGTGTCCAAGACTCTGCGTCTAGTAGACATTCTGTGACGGCCGCCACATCAATTCCGGCGAAGACAGGACGACAGCATCCTGGAGCCTGCCCTTTAAGATGATTGACAGAGTGGCATGTACAAATCAGCATGAGATGAGAAAATGAAAGTGAAATGGAGAACATACACCAGCTTGGCGTTTTAAACAAATGTAGAAGAAACTGGAGAACTGCACAAAAATAGCACAAGACAAAAACAATGCGAAGAAACAACTCATCCCAACATCACACACTTAACACAGTAGTTCAGAGCAGGAAGTAGAAACATCTACAAATATAATTTGAGGTGAGTTTCATCCTTTCCTTTAGCATTCATGTATGTTTCACTCTCATTGGTCACTTTGTGCTTCTGAGACTGTAGTGATGTGAAATGTATTTATTTATTTTTGTAATATAGTTCATCATGTCATGTAAATGAATGACAAAGCTACAAAACACGCCCAGATTCTATCTTCCTGCTTTGTCCTGCAGTGTTCGTGCAGCGTACATGGCACAGTTGAGGCAACGATACAATTCCTATTTTTAATTATTATAGGTAATTTCATATTCAATGCAGTTACATCGCTATGAAATATTAAATGATAGAAAATATTAAATAAGTTGCTAATAAATGTTGTCATAGATATTATAATTAAATACATGCAAAGGGTCATCTAAAATAAGTAAAGTAGGTAAGTAAATGTAATCTTTTACTATTCTTGCTGAGCATCAGTTATATCAGTGCTGTAAAACATAAGTAACTGAACGAGAATTAATTTAACAATATTACAACTCAGCTAGAGAAAAGAGCTCAACTAAAGTAAACACATAATTATTATTCAGAATTAATATTTTACACCTGATCATCTATTTGTCCTCTGTTACATTGAAACTATTTCTGGATTTACATGAGTACCACAGTAATAACATAATCGGAAGCACAAGACAGTAACTTATGAGCATAGAAAACAAGACCCTATTCTTTGAATCGAAACAATAATTTATTAAGCTACTCATACATGGAACTCGCACACATACATACGGTATGAGAACTGAGAATGAGAATTTAGAATTGCCATTTTGAGAGATAGCGAGACATTAAAGTTAAGTGAACTATCTCTCTCCAAACAAGTTACTTAGAGACAACTTTATATAGTTACAGCGATTTTATCTCCCTTTTTTGCTGAGAAATGTAATCTATCAACAAAGTTTCAAGCTATTTTCTGCGTGTGCAAAATGTGATCTCCGTTAAGACCGACACTGGGGCAGTCGTGGCCTAATGGATAAGGAGTTGGGTTCGACAGGGATTGTGGGTGGGGTTAGTGAATAACCAGCGCTGTCTCCATCTTCGATACCACGACTGAGGTGAGACCCTTGAGCAAGGCACCGTTCCCCCAACTGCTCCCCTAGCTTTGCTGAAGGTGTGTTGGACTGTATTAAAGTGAATGAATTGAATTTGTTGTGTACTACTATTATTATTTTTTATATCTAATTTTTAATATAGTGTGTTCATAACTCCAAAACCGTGTTAAAATTGTTAACACTTCATTTTAAAAGCCTTCCTTACATGGTATCAGCTCATATATGGTATCATACAATTTTTGATGTTACCACTTTTGGTTTTATGATAAATAAAGCAGTGAAATTAATGACAAGTTTCCGTCTAATTGTGGCGACATTTTTTTTTTCACAAAACAGTCAAGTCACATATCCCAAGAAAGCTCTGATTCTCAGGAATTTGAATATGTAGATCAGGTTTCATCAAATCTTACCCTGGAGGTCCAATGCACTGCAGATTTTGGCTGCAAACCTGGTAAAAAACTCACCTACCTGTGTTTTCTAATGATCCTTATACACTGATTAACACACTCAGGTGAGTTTGATTAGGGTTAGATCCAAACTCTGCAGTGCATCGGACCTCCAGGGTAAGATTTGATGAAGCCTGATGTAGATAAACTACCATTGCTCAATTCTGATTGGTCAGTAGCTGTGTTTTATTCACGATACAGGACCCTCTCCGTCAGGACTATGTCTGCTTGGGCATGTGCTTCCGACTGTCATTTAGACCAACAATTTAGACAACACCCTTAGCCATCTAATAAATGTTTCTCATGTGGAGATATGTTGATGTGTGTGTGCGTCTTTGTGAGAGCCGGCAGTTTCCGATATGTAGAGACAATATTATGACAATATATGTCCATCAGTTTACACTGTAATAACGCTATGCCAGGAATCATTCTGTAATTGTTTTCAGATTTCTGTAATCTCACATTGGATCCAAATACTGCACACACACACATCCAGGAGCAAAGAAACTTGACTTTATTAACTACAGTTATATTTTCAAGCAACAAAAGGATGTGGTAAAAGTTATCAATGCGACATGACACTAGAACTTATGTCAAGCTCTTATCCCTTCCTCTTTCACCACTTCCACTTCTTAATTAAATGTCAATTCATTAGCATATACTCTACATTTAAAGGGGATATGAATCTTTTGTTGAATGCAGTTTAATGCTGTTTATTGCCTGTGTTAAATCCAGTATTGCATTTATTACAAAAAAAACAAACTGAAAAAAACTTATAGTTAAGAAAACAACAATGCAAATAAGCAATTAAATCTTACTCTCAAGAAACGGCTGACATTTGAAAAGGTGTTGTACTTTTCATTCAATTCGTTTAAAAAAACTTCATTTTTATTATATTAAATTAAAAGTCACTTTTATTCACCTGGCAGTTGGTTTTCTTGATCTAGAAGGTCAACAGTCTCTAAACTAAGTTTGACTTGCCGCTATGTTTACGGAGATGTGAGGGTTTACTGGTTCTATGGGCTGCCAAAGACTTCCAGTCAAAGTTTCATGTTTTATGCTTGCAAGAGCACCAATGCTAAAATCATGCAGTCTGCAGCAGGCTTTAGAGAGTGTATTTCATTATCTCAAATAGAATAGAGCTGAATCAAATTAAATTTATATTTTTGTTTTTTACATCATGGGAGAACCTGTGGTCCACGCTCCCACACAGCAGGTGGGGATAACTCTGGTGCCACCCGCAGAAACATGAATAAGTATACGTTCTGCAAACAACGCATTTCGAGAGGAATCGCGAGACGATTAATCCCGCACAGCTGGTAGCTCATCAGCT
>JAUCMU010000039.1:2901133-2914876 GCA_032275025.1 Enteromius treurensis
GTTTCAATACAAATGTTTCAATGCCAATGTTTCCTTTTTCAGTTCTGCTTTTGTTTTCAATGCCAATTTTAATCTTTGATGCCAAATTTTAAAGTCACCATTTTGGCTCCATACACAATGCCTTAGACCCTTTTTTTTTGTCTAAATAGTTCCATAAATAATATTTAATATACGAGTATCTGAATTTGTGAAAGAAGGTTCTTCAGTTTTTGCTATGGTGTCTAAGTGAAGAACCTTTTAAGCACCTTTATTTTTAAGAGTGAATAAAAAGTTATTGGTCTAAACGTTTATTTTATACCAAAACAAAGGTTCCAAAAATCTGTTTTTACAGCAATGCCATGGAAGAACCATTTTTGGGTTCCCACAGAACCTTTTAGTGAGCAGTTCTTAAAAACAAACAAGCAAATAAATAAATAAATAAATTTTTAATTTGAAAAACATTTTAATATTTAGATGAACCCTTTTCCAAAATGATGAACTGTTATTTGGCTGCACATTTGGCTAATCGTTCCTGAAATTGCTTCAAGGTTTTGAGTTCTTGATTCTTTAAATAACTGGAGAATAAATAGTTTTTGATGTAAATATTACATTAACATAAAGGTTTCAAAAGCGTGTTTTTACAGCAATAAAATAACTATTTTGAATTATTAATTGAATAGTTAAAAAAAAAAAACTAGTAGTCACAATAGTCCTCTATGAAGAACTTTGAGTGCAGTGGAAAGATTCCAGTAATGGTGGAGTTTCCTTATGAAATCACAAACACAACATTTAAAGCGTTTGTGGCATCAGAGGGTCAAAACCAACCCTTTCTGCTATTAATTGGAAACTTAATTGTTTAAGTCTTACCCAGAAGTATTTGCAGTAAACCATGAAAAGACAAAAACTCTACACACTGGAAAAAAATCTAATCATACAAGAGTCCAGTGTACTGGACGTTTAAAAGCTGCACCTACATGTGAAATAATATTCAATTTAATATAAAGATTGAATAATTTTGAAACAAAGCCCTATACATTGCAAGCACACATTTGGTTTGTAGACACCTTGCTTGATTACCCGGCCAACGCTGCACAGCTCTCCTGCCGTGTGTAGACAGTGTAAGTGTGGTAAGGTGGAATAAGATGATGGGCTGGAGGAAGGTGAGCATTGGAAAGGCGCACGTTCGGGCAGGCTCGGCGGCCTAAGTGATAATGACGAGTCTGACAGCCCGTTGGACATGTTTCAGCACGCCACCCGCAAATTCAGCCAACTCCCCATCTCCGTCAATAAATTCACAAATGTGCTGCCTATGCTAACGGCTGTGAAATTGCAGCCAGCATCACATACGCTACTGCTCCGTTGTTCCTCCCAAGACACGCTGCGAGAAACAGTTGCATGCTACAAATGAAGAACTTTTTTTCTGTAAGTTCCTTAAAAAAAGAGACTTATTCATTTTAATGCTTAATGAAATAAAAACATATTGCAGTCAATAATAGAATAGTTAGAATAAAATTAGATAGTTCAAATGAACAAAGAGGTTTTTCTTTTTTCACCAAAAATAAAAATTATGTCATAATTTATTCACTCTCATGCCGTTGCTGTATAAATTTGTTTTGTGGAACACAAAATAAGATATTTGTCCAATGTCCACTGTTGTTTTGGACCCATTTACTTTTATTGTATGGACAAAAACTGTTTAAAAATATCCTATAAATATTCTATAAATAAATATATTCGGACATACAATAAAGTGTGTAGAGAATTACATTATATATATGGAAAGCATAACCCGGCAATAATATTTTTTTCTTTTTTTTCATCAAAATATTTACAAAAATAATCACCTTTTTTTTCTATTTTTTATTTTTTCTATTTTTTTCTTCACATCATATCAAAACGAATATTTTGTATTTTTACAGCACACTGAAAACATATATTCTCATGTTTTTCAGATTCACTCAAAGTCTTTTTGAGCCTTTTCTGAGTTTACAGTACATAACTGTTTTCCATATTTTTGAAGAATCATATTTTAGAGTTGGCTGCTGTTTGCTGACATGTGGAAACAAGTATTCTTTACAGGGAGGGGCAGACCATTTTTTTCTTAAAACAATTCAAATATTCAACTTAAGAGCCCAAAGAAACATTTCTTTCTAAACTGTAATTTAGAAGGTAAAGCATTTTGCTTTTGCATGATTCAGTTTAATTTCAGATCTCTGAATTCAGAAACTGGATAACTGACAAGACATTTTTAAACAACATTTGAGGTTAAAATTAAATTAGCATTTTTTTTTTTTTTTGTTAAAATTGGTTAAAACTGCATAATGAAAAATGAACTGTGAACTGAAACAGAGCTGTCCCTATCCTAATCTAATTTCATTGTATGGAGAAAAAAAATGACTGAAAATCTGTTTTGTGTGTGTGTGTGTGTGTGTGTGTGTGTGTGTTTGTGATCTATGCAAGAAACAATGTCATAAGGTTTTTTTAGAATAATATGAAACTAATTGCATGATCAGGACATTTTGTCGCAGCAAATAAGTCAAAACCAAACCAGAAAATTATAAAGGGGCCGAAATATTGATTTTATATTTAAAAATGAACAAACTTTGCATCCAGTCTATATGCCTTCACATTTGCATGAAATCTTAGCGAATGTGTGTGTTTTGTCATTTTGAGAAGAAGGATGCGCTGGCTTCGGGCTGTGTTTAGACCCGCTCGCTGACTATGAGGGTAAAAGCTAAGAAGAGCAGCCTCAAATACTCCAGAAGCAAAGACGTGCTCAGACTTGCCCTACTTATATGCCAACAATGAAAAAAAAAGTGTTGGGGTCTTTATTGGAAAAGCTGAGGTGTCAGAACTCATTTTCATCCCTTATGACAGCTCCTGCTTTAAGCCTATAATGTGCGTTTGAGAGCGAGCTTTTAAACAGTTATCCCTAACACACAATTTGTTTTTATGATTCACTCGGTGATATCATACCATAATTGGGGCCTAAAAAGACTGAAGCAAAGGCCCAGGCAGAAACTGACATGATTCAGGAAGATAGTAGAAAATGACCTTAACAAAACCTTTCCAGCACTGAAAAAAAAGCCCCACCTTTAGGAGCTCGCACAAGGTCATCTGAAACACAGCTGAATGAATGGAAGGGCTTCAGAACCAAGGACAGAGACGTGGACTCTAACGCTACACCCATACTATAGAATAAAAGCTGAGAATGATAAGTAGGAAGGTTTTTAAATGAAAAAAGAAAACTGTTACCTTTACATTGCTCCAAACCACCTGTATAAAAGTCATACTTCCATTCAACACATGCTTCCTGAAAATGTTGATGATATGGTTTCATAAATGCAATGTTCGATTTAAGAGCTGCCACCTACATTAATGATCTCATGAAATTAACAAAAAAGTTCAGTCAATTCTGAAGTTATTTATGGCTTCAAAAGACTTTAAATATAGTGCACAATAGGGCTGGGCGATATATATCGAACGATATATTATGCGCATCACATCAGTTAAGCCAGTTCTTTGATTAGCGGTAAATCTCCGCCAGCTATTTTCAAAAGGAACGCCAGCTTATACACAGAGCCATAGATCACTGACAAGCTGTGCGATTGAATCACCCGCGAAACTCAACGCGTAGCTTGTCGGTGATCTACGGCTCTGTTCATAAGCTGGCACTGCATTTAAAAACAGCTGACAGAGTTTTACCGAACTCCGACAGAGTTTTACAATGTGCGTTTTTGAGGCTAATTCTTATGACAAGTAGCATATTTCCGCTGTGCTATGAGCAGTATATATGAGTAGAATCTAATACTTACTGTTGCATGAACCCACCTGAGTATCTCCACTTTGCAATTAGGGCTTCTCATGCCAATGGATAATAAGCTCAGGTTTATTTTACTGTGGGCGTTCTTCTCAATGTCAATCTCTCTAATACGATTGGCTGGTGATCTCAGAGTTGAGGCAATCAGTGCCCAGCTCAGATCTGTGGCTTCATCCAGTCTTAGGTAGAAAGAAAAAATATAGGTGAAACAATATTACATGCCAAGCTAAATATGATTGAGATAACAGGCACTAGAATTGTGTGCTCTCACACTAAGGGCAAACTTACACAAATGGCATTTCAGCCCGCAAAAACAGATGAGTACCATTTCATCAGCATCTTTTCACATGATCATGATCTCCTGGAACCAAGATTGCAAAGCATTCTCTTTCGATGTGGTTCACTCACACTGCATGCTCTCACACTAGGGGAATGAAATCCAAGGTATAAGTATGGAAAAAGCCTTCCTCTGAGCCCAGCTCTAATGGCGCTTTTCCACTGCATACTGTAGTACGGCACGGCACGGTTCAGTACAGCACACTTTTGGGGGGTTTTCCACTGGGAACAGTACCTGGTACCTGGTCCTTTTTATAGTACCAGCTCAGCCGAGGTTCCAAGCGAGCCGAACCGTTACCAAAACGTGACGTGTAAACTCTGCTGGTCACTGATTGGCTGGAGAAAATCGTCATTACTGCGTCACTAAACTTAGGACATGAGACACAACAGACCCGCTAGATTTAAATCAGCACAGCCAGCGAAGGATCGGACGCAACTGTTTTGTTTGAAGAAACGCACCTTTTTGTATCAACCAAAAATAGTTTCGTGGTCTATTAAGGAAGTACAGACGTTCCTATCGTTGATAGCCGAGAAGCGGATCCAGCGAAAGCTTGATGGGGCGACGCGGAATGAAAACGTTTTTCATTCATTCATTTTCTACGGCAGTAGCGGCGGCGCAACTATAACGACATGTGAATAATCCCACCCATTCTAAAGCGGTACTAAACTGCAGTGGAAACGCAAACCGAGCCGAACTGAAGACGTGCCTAGCCGAGTCGTACCAGCGCACATAAAAGCGCCATAAGGTACCCAAGATGAGGGTCCTGAGATTAACATGGGTCAATAAACATTTAGGCCTGAAATCAGCAAGGCAAGGACCATAAAACTGGAGTCTTCAGACAAAAATTGGCTAAAAAGACAGAGTCCATGCCAGAATAGCAGGGGTGTCCAGGCTATAGGAGTGGGCCTTCACATGGTGCCGGTAAGCCACGGAGGAAAGACAGCATTTAAAGCTGCAAGCCTTGTCAGCATCACATTTCTCTGCTCCGGCTCTTCTAATCTGCGGTGAACAGAAAGGCTTCTTTTTTGTGTCAAAAAAGGAAATTATCTTCATGCTAAAGGAGAAAAATTCTGAAATGGCACTCCTATTCAGGCCAACTTGTAGGCTTTTTTGATGGACTGAAATGCCATGTGTGTGTACAGCACAAACATTAACAAATCAGGCTTAAGTGTTCAGAGTATTACCCTAGCATGATAGCAAAGGGAATATCCTAAATATTCATGTTAATGGTAAACTAAGTATTTTTTATATTATAACTGACTAATATGGCAGTCATCTAGAACTGACATTTACACTGAGTGGTGGTTTTCAGCTTTTAATATATAGTAGAAATGTTTCAGACTTTTCCAGTAAGAGAAGGTGCAGAGCGTATGATATGCTAGTCAAATGATCTCAACATATCAACCCCTATTAGGCGAACTGCTCCAGATAAAAGACATCTGAAACCCGTAATTAGTATTTTTTTAAAACATCATCACATTATTTTTTAAATGTACAACTTATTTCTTTAAATGTAAAGAAATGTAAATTTGAAATAACAAATGGTGTAAATTGTCATAATTCATTCTCATTATTTTCTTATAATTCATGTAATAGATTCTTGTTAAATTGGTTGTCTGTTAAATGTTTTAATGCACTATAACTGGGATTACAATTATTCATAATAACATATTAATGCATTAAAAATACCATAATGCGTTACACAAAAGGTTATGGTTTCAATTTATTTTGATGATGCCTTTAACACATTCTATTGACTATTTGTAATGTTACACCTACATATCTAATAACTCTCGTTAGTGTTAGTAGAATATTAGTAGACTGGTAGCTACTTATGGTCAGTAGAATGTTTGGAAACCATTACAATAAACAGCAGATATTAATCAGGCAGCTTACTAATAATCCAATGAGAGTCTGTTGACATGAAGGTGCATAGTTAGCAGTACATGTCATTAACTGCAGAGAAAACTTGTAATAAACAGAAACTTAACCTCTGTTATTGTATGCTAATAGAATAATCATACATTTACTTTATTCTATATTTTTCCCCAGATGTATTAACCTATTCTGGGAATATTTAACAAGGTTTCAGTAAATCGTTTAAGTCACGTAAAAATGGTTTATGATAGGACCTCTTTATAGATGGCAAAGCTTACAGGAAAGTATCTTCTCACTCTGCTAACCTGAGAACTCTGGAGATCTTGATGACGGGCAGCAGTCTCATAATGGCTTCATCTGCATTAGAATATTTCCTGACGTCAAATGTCAGTGATGAATCCTCAGAGGTCAGCAGAGTAGTTGCTATATGTGACCACTCTGAAGGAGTAACATGCACATCCTCATCTGTTTGAAATTCAACCCGGCCTTGTTTGTGAACCACAGGCAGGTCAACGTCAAGCTCCTCCAAACAGCGAGAAAGATTAATTGAAAGCTCAAATAATGGGTTTGCCTTGATTTTCAGTAAAATATTTTTGACTACATCCTCTGTCCTTACATGAAGTGATGTATTTTGAAAAAAGCAGGACAGGAGCTTGTTGCTTGGACCTGCAGATATTCCCAAGAGAAAGAGAAGAAAAATGTCTAGTTGACCGGTTTTGCTCTTTAAAGCTCTGTCCACTGCTCTTTTGTGCATATCAAATTGCACTGTTGTGCCACTGAGCAACTTTTTAGTTTTTTCTGCAAGTGTAAAAGACATTACATTTCCCTTGCTGGACTCATAATACACAGCTACATACAATGCTGCAAGGAACTCTTGGACGCTGGGATGTGTGAAGCGGTACATTTTCCCTAAACCCATCAGGTTCTGTTTTCTGAAAAACATGGGCCAGTCTTCAGAGAGTTTGACAGGAAGAAGAGGATCAGTACTGGTTTCACTCTGGTCCTTCTCAATAAAGGTCAACGTGTCTTTTTCCAGCATGTGCCAAGCCAGCTTGCCCAGCTTCAGGATGTCCTCAGCGCTTGATTTAGCAGGCTTTTCCACTTGTCTCTTCATTTGAATCAGGAGAAAATGTGTGAACATCTCTGTCAGGGTGAGAGGAGGATCTGTGTTGCAACTGTTACTAAACAGCTCTTCCAAAACAGTGGAAGCCATCTGACAGAAGAATGGCAAGGAGCGCATGATGTACAGGGCTCTGGATGATTTCACGTGAACAGCCGCTCTTAGAGCTATGGTTTGATCGTGCACTTTACTTCTGATGTGCTCCTCCCACTGTAAGTCATCAAATCCATGTAGTTCAACCACCTTCTGCACATTTTCTGGAGGAATTAGACCTGCATCTTTCAGTCTTGAAGTGACCAAAATTTGGGCAGAAGGAAGAAGGTTCCCTTTGAGAAGATTCACCAGCATCCAGCCTACAGAGATCGGTGTCATTGGGTCCGTGCATGTCTTGGTATGTTTAAAATTAAGGGGAAATCTAAATTCACCAAGTCCATCCCAAATAAAGAGCATCCGAGACTGTTCAAGGATCACTGGCTTCAGTAACTCTGGAAAGAGCAAATCTAACAGCTGCATCAGACTGAATTTCTTGTCATGTAGTATGTTCAGCTCACAAAGGTGAAGAGGAAACACAAAATCAATGTGTTGGTGGGTTCTGCCATGTGCCCAGTTTAAAACAAACTTCATCACAGCTGTTGACTTGCCAGATCCAGATATTCCTCTCAACATAATGGTGCGGATACGCCCGTCTGTGGAAGAATGAGGATTCAGCAGATCATCATGATTAATTACATTTTCCTCTTTAATGTCCTCATTATAGGGTCTTTCCAGCTCACGCATCTCATGAACCTTCTGGCCATCCAAATGTGTTCTGTTTGACACAAACATATTCAGTGGGATGTCATTCGGAGCCTTAAGAGTATCTTCATATCGCTTTCTTAAACTTTTTTGCAGCAAAGCTTTCAAAGTTTGGATCTCCTCTTTAGGAGTTTGTTCAGCACGTGAAGAGCTGGAAATGTGTCACAAATGTGTTTAGTGTGATTTAATGCCACATGAAAACACAAGACAGGACAGCAAATGACAAGACTTACCATGTCTCTGTGAGAGAATTAATCATTTTTGTTTGGTCTAGAAGAACATTTTTTAGGTTTGACGCCATTGTAGTCAATACTGAAAATACAAAATACACACGTGCCCCATTTAAACATATAGGATCTCATGAGCTCTTTAAAGTTGCTAAAATACTACACACACTTACATGTAAAATGTCCCGAATACCTGACAGGTATCACTAAAATATGGTGATAACACACCTGTGAAAGCAAACAAGAGACATGAATCTGAACTGCACGTGTTAGGCCGTCATTCTGAAACGCAGAAGTAAAATTCTCAAAAACACTATACCTTCAATCTATCTGTTGAGACCCCACCTTTATATTTTATATAGGCGATTGTACAGAAATGTTAGTTCATTTGCACAACCACATATTGACTATAACACTGAAATATATATATATATTTTAATTGTTTAATGATGCAATCCTCTAAATCTTAACTCTTAAGTGTAGCAGAATTCTATAACAGTTAGATGTAAAAAAAAGACCAGCAGGCTAAATCACCAGTGACATAAGAGCAAACACTCAATTTAGCTATACCTGACCAAAGGAGAATGATAAAAGAAAGGTAGAATCTTAGTTTTATGCAAAAGACCTAAACGAACAGAATTAAGTTTATCTATAAATGGGAGTCACTAGTGTTACTGGTTTTCACTTTACTTACTAACGTTACCCTTAATGTGGCAACAGTTAATTTTTTTTTTCTTACAAAATGCTTGCTGCAATGTCTCAAACCACACTTTGTCAATCGTAGTGTACTCACTAAACTGTAGTTTAATCCATCGTAGTGAAGTGGCTGACCTCCCGACGATTGGAAGAACTGTCAGGGATTTCTCCTTGTAAGAGAAAACTTTGCAGCTGTCTGTAAAATGTAAAAAACATCCATATTATTAAAATACGTCGTAAAATCTTAACGGTGACGGGAAGTGGAAGCAAGCGCGCGGATGCGTAGTGCAAATCTGGTTTCAGGATCGGGTAGGGACAGTGAGACATTTGTGAAATCACATGACCAGTGTCTGCCTATTAAAGCTGCAGTCTGCAACTTTATTTGTGTTCAAAAATCGCTAAATTTATATAATAAGCGATTACACCATGAATCCATTTTCCAAACCGTGTTTTTGGCTTGTCCTAAATCACTAAGGCACACCTATAATAAGTGTTTGTAACCGGTCTAATTCAGCGGAGTCGCACAGTACGTGCGTGATTTGTCATAGACATAAACAGAAAGAAGTAGCTCCGTCTACAGTGTTCTTCCGCATGACGCACGCAGTTCTGTTTATCAACCGCTAGAGCGTTATCATGGTCCGATCCCACAGGGGCCGGTTGCATAGAAGGTTAAGACTAGTCTTAAATTTAAGTCAGCTAAACTTTTCCTTAACTAATATTATGTAACTGATTTTTTAAAGAACTGTTACCAATCTTAAAGAAAAAAACGAGTAGACTAACTTTTAAGCAACTGCTCTATGAGTAATTTCAAGAAAATTCATTATTAGCCATATGCAATTATATATTTGTACACTAGGCCTGTTCTTATTAGGTCTGCATCATATTGATACATTGATACATTGCTTTACACAACAACATACTTACTGTTTGTTGTGTTTTTTTAAATAAAGTAATTAGTAATTGATAGTTAAAATTATGACAAATTCAGGTTTTTATCACCACCGTCAGATGTGTCACCTCCGTTAGTTAAATATATTGATATTTCATTATGATATTGAATATTTGTTGTGGAATTGTTAGTCACATGTCTGCATAGTCTGTCTGCTAACATGAGAATGTTAAACACATCTTGGCTGCTGTTAAAGATAAAGTTGAAATTAGCTATATTACACAGGTAAAAAGCACATTTTGTTAAATAAGAATAGCTGGGAGGTTGAATCAAAGCATAGTTCAATAGCTTGCATATAAGATTCATATGCAATTTAATTTGTCTGAGTGCAATGTTTTATTTTTTCTGTTTTGCTCCCTGTTTTGTCCCACTTCTCAGGAATGACTGATTGGCACTGAATGCCACAGTTGAATGGGTAAATTAAACTGTTGGAGACAGAAATTCAACAAACACAAACACACACTGTTAGACTTTTTATTTGTGCATGTAACATGAGTTATCTTAGGTAAATGCTTGGTCCAATGAAGTTTCTTTCAGAGGTTTTTGGCTGCTTTATTTTTAACCACCAGATAGCAACGTTTTGGACACTCAAAACTTTGAATCTTTCTCCTGAAAGCGTTAGAGAAAAGGTCATTTAAACCATGAGATAAATGAGAAAATCTCTGATAACGGAAAAGAGACAGTGGGCCTACAATAAGACTTGAGGGAAAAAGAAAGAAAGCAATGAAAAGGAAAGTAAAGAGTGATGTCATCAGTGTGCTTTGTATTTCAATATAAATGTATTTGTTAAACAGTAATTATATTTGTATGATCTATTTTATAAATGTATTTAGGATTTGTTTTGGTTTAATGTCTTTAACATCATATTTCATAGTTATGGATACAGTATTGAATATTAAAAGGTAGAAAAACATTGATCTCAAAATAATGCACTTTAGCACATGGGTAGGGACCAGCAGATTTGTGGGATTGGAATTTTATATGATTAAATAGAAAACAAATTATTTCCACATTGATGGCTCAAGAAAGTGTATTGGAGAGTGGGTATAATGTAAAATTATAGTTAGAAACTAGCTGCTATTAGGTGCCATCAGTTGTCTTCAACCTAAAATTAGTATACAATTATGAGTAATTTCCAAACTAAAACATTAAATTACTGATTATACTTTAAATCTAACCTTCAACTGGGAGATCACAGGGATATGATAAAATTTGACCTACGGTTGCATATATTACACACACACAAACAATTAGTCCTTTTACACCACCTGACATGCCTGAGTTTTAAATTGAACTAGAAGTTAAGTAATGGTCTCGTCTGGAAAACTAGTCCCACAATTGAGCCTCATCCAAGGTTTTGTTCTTCTTTTTTTTTACAGGTGGAGACTGCTGTCGATTCTAGCTCTTGTCATCGATTTGAATATTTTTTTTAAATACCCCTATTTAAACTGCACTGATCTAGACAACGACGTACCTGCATTCAATAACGTAATACCTTTAAAATTCAGTGTTTAATCTTTTCATCATACATTACTGACACTGTATTCTCCAATTTGATACTGTTCCCAAATAGCACAGGTACGTCTGCAAGATGTCAGTTAAAGATCTCTTGATCTGGAAAGCATCTGCTGTCTTTCAGATGTCAGTTTTATATACATTCTAAATCATAATCATCTAAAAGACATCTAGTAGACATCTATTTGACATCTAAAAGGAGACGTCCAATAGACGTATAAGAGCAAACAACCTAAATAATATGTCTTGCTGATGTAATTGCAGACATCAAATAGACGTCTCCATGTACTATCAGGGTTCAGTGCTTTGACACAATCTGCATTGTTAAAATCCCTTTATAAATAAAGGATTGTTTGATGGATATGTGTCAGATGTATTGCATGACTCGGGCAAAGAAAAGCTGTTGCTATCAAACGTTGTTTAGCCTACTTGCCCATCTTTTTGATGTCTTCAAATTGATTGTGGTTGTCATTTGTTTATTGTATGACGGTAAAAGGATTATTACATTGGATTATTAAAGTTAAATCTTTACCCCTTGGGCAAATTGAGCAACATGATTTTATTTATTTATTAGATATTGTATTTTTATAACAATAAAGTAGCCTAGTAGATACATCCTGATACATTCTGAAATTACTGTACGTGACCTGCCTGGTTTTTCATGCATTACACAAGTGAGATATGATGATAATTGTTTGACAGCATCTCGTTTTCGCGGTGTCTCTGCATAAGAGGCGTGACTACCGAGAAACAGAGGAAGAGAACAGCTCGCCCACATTACATCCACTTCCACTCAAATTTATTGCGGTGCGGGATTTGCGGAAGACACCACAAAAGGTAAACAACCAAATTCGTATCTTGCAGCGTGTCTCCATTCTGTGGTCGTTTGGAAGCTAAGTTAGAATGTTTAACGCTTCTTTTAGGCCACTGTTATGATCGCAATCCACGAACAGAGTGGCGTTTTACATTAGCCTACATCCGACTGCAATTTAGAACACAGAACGTACGATTTGATTTAATACAACCGTGCTTTTGTTAGTAAACTCGGCTCCCGTTGCATTGAATATTGATCAACTTGTTTCGCCACAAAAAACATGATTTCATGTAGAACTGAATATTTCCATCAGAGTAACTTTTTGACCACCTGTTGATAATGTCTATAGAAATCGCTATTAAACAGAAAATGTGTTATCCAGTGGTGTGGTTTATTTAGCCTAATGAAAATTCGATCATTAGCCTATTTACTTTTTACATCGGTTTTAACACTTTTATAGTGAACATACAGTTATTGCAAACTATCATTCAAAGCTTACATTACACTGTATGTATGTTTGTTGAAGCTGGGTTGGAACTAAACTTTGCCAGGCTGTGTTCCCCTGAGTTTTGACACTCCTTTCATAGCCGATGCTTCCTGTTCATCTTTATTTTTGACTGCTATCAAAACATCCTCATGTGAAGAAAGTGTAAAGCTTGAGCAGTTCGCGTGAAAAAGCAGAAACGTTTTCAAGGCCCTTTCAATCCAGGAATGAACAATAAAGATAGCTGTAATAATAAGTATCTTTCACACCAGTGGAATGAAATTGTTCTCTTTATCAGTACTGCAGTTATGTAGACAGGATATAAAAGCTTAAGCTCTTTAAGCTGAATTTATTCTGATTGGCTGTCAATGTTTTTATTATTATTATAAGCGATATCAATATTGTTTCACCGCATCATCATCATGCTTGTGGACTTCATTATCTTCGTTGAATAGAACAAAACATTACTTTTTGTGTTTTCTGTTGCTACAAATAAATAAGTAAGCCCAACCCAGGTGACAAAACGTAATGCAAAAGTAACATGATGCATTACTTTCCATAAAAAGTAACTAAGGAACGCAGTTTATTATGTTGTAATAATGCATTAACTTTCCCCAACATTACTTTTATATATACTTTTTTAAAAACCTAGAATCATGATGTTCTTTGTCAGCTTCCTATGAAATTTGCTTATGATAATGCATGAGCAAAATATAAAATCTTTTAAAGCTGCAGTCTGTAAATTTTGCCTGGAATTGTAGTTCCTTGTGTAATTATATGTTTTGAGGTGAATGTGTTGCTGTCATGAATCCTGTACTTAGTTCTCACACATCCTATACTACGTCTCGGAAGGTATGGCCCAAATAAGAATTTTCACTGTCTATTGTTATCTGAGCAAGTCTTGGTTCTGAAATCTAATGATCGATTAGATCACATCAAACACTGCAAAATATTGTTACTGTTATACTCTCAAATTATTAATGTTAACAAGATGCGTGACTATGAGTTAGGGCTGGGCGATATATATCGTACAATATATTATGGGCATCTCTTCAGTAAAGCCGGTTCTTTGATTAGCGGTAAATCTCCATCAGCTGTTTTTAAATGCAGTGCCAGCTTATGAACAGAG
>JAUCMU010000039.1:2914976-2934315 GCA_032275025.1 Enteromius treurensis
CTGGCATTCCTTTTGAAAACAGCTGACGGAGATTTACCGCCTAATCAAAGAACCGGCTTTACTGACGAGATGCGCATGATATAACATTCGATATATATCGCCCAGCCCTACTACGAATGTAGTGTGTACTAGCTCGTAGATTTACATTTATTTACGGTCTAATCTTATTGTCACACCATTCAATTGTCAAAACAGTTTTTACCCAAAAAAGCAGACCATGCTCCCTTCAAACCATTCGTCTTTGAAGTACAAATCTTGTGTATTCCCAGGCTAATTTCCCGCCAAAAAACCTACTTGTGTCACTCAAATTAAAACATTCTTATAAGCCAACCTTTGTGAATGGGGCTAAAGTACCTTACTGTTTGAACACTGGCTAGTTATGTACTTGCTCAAATATTGATTATGGATCATTTAAACTACAAAAAGTTACGGACTGCAGCTTTAACTAAAACAATATTTATGTTTTCACATATATCTTTCCTCTGAATTCCCAGTGTCTCCTCAGGTCTGAGATCACCATGGCGACGATTGTCATGGAGCAGATTGGCCGGCTCTTCATTAATCTGCAGCAGTTGAGGCGTATTCCCCAGATGCTCACCGAGACGCTGATGTCCACGGACGACACCCTGCGCGACACGGAGGTGCCTGGGTTTTTCCGTGAGCGCTACGTTCACTCTGGCTACCGGCCGCTCCACCAGAACTGGCGCTACTACTCCCGGTCGCTCTTACAGCGGCACAACGAGACCATAAACGTTTGGACACACCTAATCGGCGCGCTAGTTGTCCTTGCGAAAACCGCTCGGTTTACCGAAACTGTCGATTTCGCGAACGACCCTCATTCCTGGCCGCTCCTCATTCTGCTCTTGTCCTCAGCGAGCTACTTGACCTTCAGCACCGTGGCCCACCTGTTTGCAGCTAAATCTGAGCTCTGCCACTATGGCTTCTTCTACCTAGATTACGTAGGAGTGGCGCTGTATCAGTATGGCAGTGCAGTGGTGCACTACTACTACGCCATTGAGGAAAGCTGGCACGCACGTGTACGAGGTTTCTTTATGCCTGTTGCTAGCTTCTTGTGTTGCCTGTCTTGCCTCGGCTGCTGTTACGGGAAATATCGCAATTACAGTCTACCTCCCTGGGTTCGTAAAGTAGGCCAAGTGGTGCCTTCAGCTGTCGCTTACAGTTGGGACACCAGTCCCGTGTTTCATCGTGTTATCGTCTGGTTTCGGTCTTGGACGAGGGACGGCTTCAGAAGCTGTCCTGCTCTGAGCTTTCACTTCGGCCAAGTGGTGTTTTTTCTTTCCAGCGCTTTTTTCTTCACTCAGCCTGTTCCCGAGCACTGGTTCCCAGGTCACTGTGACTTTTTAGGTCATAGTCATCAGGTATTCCACGTACTGATGGTTTTGTGTACAGTGTGCCAGATCCAAGCTTCATATTTGGACTACCTCAACCGCAGAGACCTCTATGTAAAACTCCATGCCAATGGCGAGGCGTTGTTCTTTGTTGTGCTCTTTATTTTAACAACCATCACTTCTTTTCTGATAGCATTGTATATGCTTGCAAAAGTAAAAAGATTAGTCAGTTACAAGGAAAAAACTAAGTAAAGAATACAATGGTTTGTCCTGCACCTTAACCCATTTATGTTAAGGACATTTTTCCTGGAGAGGAAAAATTAGTAATTCTTTGAAATACTCAACAATCAACAATTTTTGGGGAAAAGTGTGTGGAAAATTGGGCTTCATGGTGACACAATTGTGACCATCAAGTCCGCACTCAACAAAACTAAATATATATACGAATTCATATATTAATACCAGACACCTTAAAGATAATGTGGACCAAAAATATGTTAACATACTTTACTACCCTTTCGTTTAGGAGCTTTGATGCATTCATCATCTTCTCAAAGCTGCAGGAAATAAATTGATCATGTGACAATTTGGGCTGATCAATCATATCAAAACTGCCCTTATTCTATTGAGACCCTTTGTTTGTACCATATTTGCAGGAAGTGCACTTAATCATCAGGTTTTTAGAGTTTAATAAATGAAAACCTTGTTTTTACCGGTGGGATTAAATGGGTTAATGCTGCATCTGGACATTCCTTCAAGGAGCATTATGGTTATGGGCATTTTGTGATGGAAAAGTGTATTCAGGCCCATGTAGCCGTTATCTAACAGTAATTCTGCATGTTTCTGTATCAGTGTTCTTGTTGGTCTTGAAACAACATTCCTATCAACAAATTCGATTTTACAGTGTTAGATTAGGGATCGGGTTATGAGTTTATTTGTTGTACACATGCTGTTCAAGGACTGAACTTTGAGCAAATGCTTCATTCATTTAACTGTTAGTGTTCCTGAATATATTTTGAATTAGGTGCTTTGGTTAATGTGATACTTCACCCAAAAATATGAATTGTGTCATCATTTGCTCGAATGAGATGAGGGCGAGTAAATGAAGACGGGGGGGTGAACTATCGCTTTAATATTGGTCTTGTTCTGTTACACACCGACCAGCAAGAAAACATTAATGAAGCCAGAATACAGTTTGGATATTTAGGCGTTTTTCTTTCTTTCCTGAAGTATGTAAATTCCAAATTGCAGATTTTGTTACGTATGCTATCGTTTTAAACTGATAGAACGCAGTATTATAACATTGATCATCATATTGGTTGTGGTGTGGCGTATTTATAACAATCTGAATTTTTTGGACCTATAGAGAGAGACAGTATTACCAATGCAATCATGATCACTGCTGTGCCTTACTGAGCATTTTATATTAACCTAAATGATTCTCCTCACACATCATTGTAACTGATAACACTCAGTAGTACTAGATGATTGAGATCACTTGCATTTGAATGGACAGTACTAATTATTATTGCACTTACCAGGTCATTTATCTGGATATTAAAGGGAAAAGCAATGCAGATGCACAATTATACTTTCAACAGGTCAACATTTATAATATATAGGCTATATGTATTTTTTCCCAAGTATTCTCCTTTCTAGTGTTGCAAATTTTTCCTGTTTATTAAATTAAAGCACTAATAATGTTCCACAGTGTATATAACGCTTACTACTGTTTAAATTATATAAATTAGAATGTGCTGATTACCAATAAATATTTAAAACCAACTCTTGCTTCGTTGCCCGAATTTTGTGCATCACAGGTTTGTGTATAAATAATGGCAGTTTGGCCTATTACAACTTACTGCATACTGAACAGTAAACCTCAGGATTTCCCTGGAGGTTCATGAGGGGGGGGGGACTATTTATTAATTATTTTTTACAAATTAATGTAATTTAAATCAAACAATGCAATTGATTGTTTTATTTTACGTTTATATTGATTACTTCTAATTTAAATAAATTATAAATAATTCTAATAAAAACAAGAAAAATAAAACTACTAATATTTGTGCATGTCATGTGACCATTGCCTTGTTTGGAAATGATCATGTGATTTGAGTAAACACTCAAAGCGAGGCTGCACTGCCCTCTTGTGTTTACTTTGAAGAAGTGATCAGCTTTATATTAGGTTAAATAGTTTTGTTGGCACACATATAAAAAGGTCAGAAAACATGAATGTCCCCGGTGGGCTGTACAACAGGAAACTGTTGACAGTTTCCTGGAAAATGTCTGATGAAGTAATGCAGGGCTGTGACTGGACTGGACTGTGAACACACTGATAAACTTTATCTGAAGGAGGAACTTCCTCTCTGTTACTGTTGGCATATGGCCTTAATGTACACATGCACACATCTGTTGATGTATTATCCTGTTTTCCTTGTTATTTATAATGTGTTATTGACAGAAAAGGTCAGTAGTTTAGTAAAAAAATATTTAGTTCTGAGCAACTCCTGAAATTATTATTATTAGTAGTAATAGTATTTATGTGAAATTATTTATTGTTGTTATCTCTACACATTGTTTTCAGTATAATATCAGTATAAAATCACAATAAACGTGTTGACTACTTAAAATAAGCACCTATACTGACAAGGAAAGAAAAAAATGTTAGATGAACTGATAAAAAAAAGAGGAGGTAAAGAGTTCACATTCATGATGATGTTAAACAGTTGTTTTGTTTATGGCATTGTTAATTATTTTAAAACAGACTGTGACAATGCATAACACAAAGAGATTTATTTACATTTTTAAACATGAATTCTAACATCATTTACTCACCTTCAAGTTTTTTCGAACCTGGGTTTCTTTCTTTCAAAGACATTTCGTAGAATGAGTGCAATCAAACAGTTTACGGTTTATCTCCAGTGACTTCCACAGTAGCCTATTAAAAAGTATTATGAAGTACTGGAATGAAAGTTTGCATGTTTTTAATGCCGTGCTTCTATATTTATGTTTGTATTGTCTTGTATTTTGTTACTTTTGTGGAAATTAAAGTGAATCGAAAATAACGATGATGAATATTTGGGTACCCACATTCTTCAAAATACCCTTTTTTATATTTAACGGAAGACAGAAACTTGAGCCTGAAAATGTTCATTTGGGCTAGGCCTATCCTGTCCTTTAAGTATTTACATAAAACAGTATGTCCATTAAAATATAACAGAGAATACTGCAAATGCAAAATACTAGCCATATGCTATTACAGCTACATTTTAGAACAGAATCCAAAAATTAAGCTTACATGTATTTTTTGTAAATAAATATGTCGTCTGTTGTTATTAGTATTGTTACTTTAACTGTTTACTTACGTTTTCACGAGGGAAAAAGAAGGCCGCCAATTAAATCTTCAGCGTGTTTCCTCATGTAGAAATACGACGCTGTCTCTTTAAATGAGTGACTAGCGGGTGTCTGTGGTGAAACAGCGGCTGAAGAGCGAGAGAACGGGAACTGATAGCATCCAGAAACACAAAGGGACGTTACGATCAACGCTATGGGCATCAAACTGTATTACACCACCGTCACTGCATCGAGAGAGGTGAGAATAAACTTGTGGCCTCGTGAACGCAGTAAGCGAGCGGTGCACGCGAAGAATGCAGAGTTAAATAGAGTTGAAATGGAGGATTAGGCTTCCAGACACACCCAGCCGCTCCGGTACCATGCATCTACACACATTTCAACGCTATCGCGACATCTAACGCGGAGAAATGAATTAGTAAGGCATTGTTGTGGCACTCGAACGCTTTAAGCGATCGCAAAGCGCAGCTGTGTTTGTAGATTCTGGCTTTGTTTGTAGCGATGTTGAAGGATGATGTGCATTGGGTTGAGAGCGGAAGTCATGTTGTCTGTCTGTTGAATGTAGTTCTTCTCTTACTAATGTTGCATCAGTGTGCACTTATAAATCATATATATATTTTTTGCGCGTAAATAACAACGTCCTCTTTAAATCCTGTACACGACACCATGGTAAACGGGATTGGATCGCTGGATACTTGAGCTGCTGCACGCTACAGTTGCATTGAAGCTTTCTGTGCACATCTGTTATGAATAAAGGAAAAATGCTACTACTAATTTTGTTGTATTTCTAAAGTGCACTGTATTATATTATTTTATTTTATTTGTTGGTTTGTTTGCTTTAAAAAAAAATTTCTCCACGAGCAACACTTTCGTGAAAGGTTTTTAAAAGAAATTAATCTACATGGTGCCGTTATGTTGAGATCACAAGACCAACCATGTCATGGAATTACTTTGGTGTTATAATTTATATTTAAATTAGTATTAATAATAATAATAATGATGATAATAATAGAAAAGTAATTTAACACGTGCAACCAGTGCAAAACAAATTAAATAATCTAATATTAATAAAAAAGACCGCAAGAAGAGCATTTGCAGGAGGCTGTTGTATTATAAATACTTGTGTTAAATAACTGGTCACCTAGTGAGGATTTTACCATTTTAATATAGGCTAATGTTTAACTGTTGTCTTGTTCAAGGTGTGGTTTCTGCAGATACGACCCAACTTCCTGAATATAGCTTTGTCATACAGTGTTTCATTATTAATCATCAACTCAACATTTTGTATTTAGAAAAAAAAAAGCACTGGATGTTAAAAGCAAAGTACAGTTTTCCATGCATGATTTAATTTGGTACACTAAAGACCAAATGGAGAGATTGTTTGGGACAAGCTGTTTATAATGCATTTCCTGCAATTTAAATAAGTGCATAAACTTCCTAAATAATGTTTTTACATGATCGGTTGAGTTTTCAGGAAGTAGTGTAAAAATACATTCACAGCTTTGTTGCTATAAGCCTGTGAATGTCATTGTTGTTGCTGAAGAAGCTCTTCATTTGACTGTCTATCCTTTGTAGTTGTTCTCTTGAAGACGTCTTTAAAGCTTGAGCTAGTTCTGAATAATGTTATCAGTGATTTGACGAATGCAAATAAGACAGTAGCTCAGTTTAGTTATTTAACAAAAGAGCAGTGCCAGGAAACAAATGCGCAGTTACTTACTGCCTGACCTTAACTGTTTTCCTTGTTTCTCAGATCAAGTCTCAGCAGGCCGAGGTGATGCGTATTCTGGATAGCAAGAGCATCAAGTATGATTTGATTGACATCTCCGTGGGCGGTGATGTGCGGGAGGAGATGAGGAGCAAATCGGGCAACCCCACGGCAATCCCACCTCAGATATTCAATGAAGACGAGTACTGCGGGGTAAGGAGGACTAACAGCACAGGGTTTGGTTTGGACTTAAAATTTTTAAGTTGCCTAAAAAAATGGAAATTCCTCATTCCTCACGTCATTACATTTGACCCCCTCCATACCCTGAAAAAGCATTTTGTTTTTTAATAACCGTTCAATGTGGACTATGTAGTATTTAGAGCATTCACTGCTAAAATCAAACATGCTTTAACACCTTGTGTAACGCTGAGCCAGAGACATGCTCGGTGCTTTTTATAGCATATATCATAAACCACGTAATCTATTTTAAGTTTCATATATTTAAATGAATTAGTAGCAAGAAAAAGAACGGTTTCCACTGACTTCATGGAAGTCAATGACTACCAGCAACTGTTTGGTTTTCAGTTCAACATTTTTGAACTGAATGATGAAACGAGCAGTATTTTCCCCTTTTAATTCATTCAGTTAGGTCTGCGTAAAAATGCTAGAACTCATATTGTGTGTTTCTCTTTCGTCCAGAACTACGAGATGTTTTCTGAGGCGGTGGAGTCTGACTCAGTGGAACAGTTTCTGAAGATTGCATGAGAGCCAAACCTGGTAGCAACCGTCATCCTCTTCCCTTCCTTGGTCCATGTCCACATTCCCAAAAGGAGGCCTGCCTGTTCCCCCTCTGCTCCGCTGGCGGTGCCTGCCTTCGATGTCTCAATGCCATGCCACATGCCAAAAAACAATCAACAGAAGAGCACATGCTTACATACCCTCATTCATTCCTTCATGCTTTTATTTTAACGATCTTGTTTATTTCCTCTCTTGTGTCCTCTTTTGTAAACGCCACTAAATTGTCTTAATCTGGTTTGGATCAGAGCGCTTGGATGTGTAGTAATTAGGTCACCTAATCTGGGCAGCAACCCTACATTTATTCCAGATTGAACTAATCCACACTCCAAGAAACACGGGAATCATTTTGTTTCCAGTAGTTGAATCAGATTGCCAATTTGTGTAGATGGCCCTCATAAATTCCCACTTTTAGTATTGAAAAATCATTTAGAAATGGTTAAATCTCCACCGGCTGAAATCTATTATACATTGGTACCTTAAAAACAAAGTCCCTATTTTCCAGCATGGATTCCATATTAAGCACACTGCTTTGTATTGTGTCTTTTAGCAGTGCTGAAGCCACAGGTATGCTCTTTTTCGAGACAGATTTCCGTTTAACATTCCCAAATTCAGGGCTGAAAAAAACGTTCCGTTGCGTGAAACTGTGCCAATAAATGTCTGTACGAATTTGTTTTCCATACAAGCATTTTCCTCTGTCTTCTGGGTACAGCCCTCATTCCAAAATCCATTATAAGGATGAATCCCACATTAATTTTTTTTTCCTTTTGTATTGTGAAATTTCATTCATGACAGTTAACCTTTAATGTATGAGTAGTATGTATGTATAGTGTTATATATATATATATATATATTACTTATAAATGATTTACCAAATTTACATTTAAATTGATCTGCATTGCTATAATGATAATTCTGCTAATTTGTCATGAAGATAATTTCAAAATACAAAAAAAAAAGGCATAATTTTGCTAAATATTTACAAAATATATATTTTTGTCTTTAGATTAAGGGATGAAATTTGCCCCGGACACAATTTTTTGACAGGCTCAGACATAAATTTAATAGCAGGATAATAAGAGAGATCTGCTTAACCCAATGAGTGGGCAATATACACATTCCTGTTATGCCGCAGAACTTCATCTCATTTCATTCTGGTAACACACTGAATATTGGTGTGTGTTTGATCAGCAATGCAAACCCTCCCTGAGCTCCTAATTAGCTCAGTACTTCAGCTGCAACCACGAAATTCATCATCTAGTAGCCGAATCACTCCGTGCGGCATAGTTCACATGCACATGTCTATTGCCATCAAATTGAGCTCACTGCAGGTTGTAGCATTGACATTTCCAACAGGTTATCCTCTAGCATGTTATGTTGATCATATTGGTACTTAATTTTTATACTGTATACTTGGCACAGTCTTACAATCTTGATGTGAGTCGTGGTCCCACATCTAACTCATTTCGTCTGGTATTGTCTGCTGCTCCCAGTTGGTCTTGTTTGCAGTATATGCCTCTCTTGTTCTCTGCGGTCGAAGTGGAGGATGTGGGACCTGCACGCACAGACAGCTGGCTCATAATATGATTGTGAATCTTCCTCTGTCGTTATTGTTGGTATAGATTTCTTGTGGTCTCTTTGTGCTGTACTGCTTTGCTTTTGGACCAACGCTCTTTTTGGCCAAAATAAAATAATGATCATTAGGGAAAGAAATGCTGTTGTCTTCCAAGAAGATGATGAAATTGTGATGTATGGGTCAAATAAAAAGTGCAAAAAGCAATTATTTTCAATATAGTTCTCTTTATACTGGTGCCGTGGTACGTTTACATTTATTTGCTTGGAAATCACTTTTATTAAAACAGAATTTGCAGATAAATTATAAGCAGCATATTCAAGGTAATCAAATTAAGTGTATTTCAGGTTAATTTTGATAGCTCAACACATTTGTTTTTTTTTACTCTGTTTGATAATGATAGTTTAATAATTGTTTTAAATATATACAGTAAAGATACAGATGAAACCATAAGTCTGAAATAACGCAGTTGTAGGATTTTTATTACAAAATGTAAAATATTGAGCTAACCGAGTCCCGAGTTCGAGTCCAAGAGATTTCCTGGCTCCTCCTCTTTCTCTCTCCTATTTTGCTATTCTGTCATAATAAAGTGAAAAATTTAAAAAACGAGGTAAATCAATTTGGGAGCACTGCTTAAAGCCTGTATAATGTATTATACATCTTTAAATAATGTTGTATACATTATATCTTTTCATAAATAATTGTAAACAAAGTTAAAGGTGTTATTTGCAGAGTCTGAAATTGGTTGTTACGCGTTATGCTTTATAAAGGTAAAAAAAATTAAATGTAACCTAATAAGTGTGGTTGCAGTTATTTTAACGAGCTCGCACAATGCATTATGAGGCATACTTAATGAATAACGCATAATAATGCTAAGCTTTTTGGGCACTGATCAGGGAAACTCAGATGTTCTTGCTTTCACTAAAGCTCAGGGTGCTCTTTGAATCCTTGTAAAATCTCGCTGGACTGGAGAATGTGATCATCAAGATAAAGACACGAACGAAGACACCAGTGCTTAATGGTTTAACTTGTTTAATGTATTGTGTTTAACTCAAAACTGACATTGAATGAAGCGTCTTATACCACCGCACTCTGCATTATTTGTTCTTTGCAAATTATCTTTGGACCTGGAACTGAAGAGAGGATATATTGACACACGATCAGACAGCTGTAGTTAATTATTCATCCCCACTATCAGCTCTGCACTCTCACTAGTGACGCTACAAACAGGCCATAAGAATTGGATTAGATTCACTTGCCTGTTAATTACACCTGAATGCATCTGTGGGTATTAAAAGTAAATAGTGAAGTGAAATTGTTAGGAAATATGAAAACGTGTCTCAAATCGAGCAAGCTGTTACTTTAATTTCAGGTTAGACCTATTCAAGTTCAGGTAAATTGAATTCTTCAGGATTACAATATCAAATTTGTCTGCCATTTAATTTTTATTGTTCCTTTTTTTAGTATTTACAGTTCCTTTATATCAATAGCTTATGAGGAATGCAACTAGTCCAGTTTAACAGCACAGTTCTGCCAGCACGGCATTGCTGCTTTTCACTTCTGCTTCCTGAACGTTTTAGTTTTATTTGAATTATTCAGTTTAATAGTTATGATGGTCTTAAAAGTTACATTCTATGCTTTACTTTTCAAAATTCTCGACTAGTCGAATTTTACAGGCTCTTGTTATTATTTTGATATTAGGAAAATGGACATGTCCATCTCCAGTATGTTTTCATAACCAACCTTTAATTGAGAAAGCACATTCATTTATTTATAAGATAACAGTGATGTCGTGCGCCCTCGTGTGGGGGTGAGAAAAACACAACCACTTTCCACCATTCACTTGAAATGAATGGAGTAGGTATTTCTATTGACGGCTATTGAAGTACTTGACTTATTTTTTTAAGCAGTGACAATGTGCGATAGAATCTGGAAATGTGAACCCTATTATAACTTGATTTCATTGAAAAATAACTAACATCATCCATTTATTTACTTGAAAAAATATTGCTGAGCTGTGCTTTTGGTTATATTTGTTCCCGTTGGTGTTTCTCTTTCTACATTTAATAATGTTATGATTTTTAACATAACATAAAACAAATATCACTGCTGAAATTGGCCAATACCAAAACAACCCCCTTCAAAAATAAAAATAAATAAATAAATAAAAGATGACTGATAATTGCAGGTCAGTTCATGTTCTCGCATCTAGATGACGCTGTGGGACAACGTGAGTTTTTATAAACACTCGCACGTGCTGTGAGTCTCTCAACTTGCATCCCAACAAATCAAAAACGCGGTTTTCGAGATAAGCAAAAAGTAATAATAATTCGCTGCCACTGTAAAAGCATTCTTAAAAATTAAACAGAAACAGAAACATCTCGAATGAGCCCAAAGGTCGTATGAACGCAAAATGAATAGCCTCTGGATGGGTAACGTGAGTTCTGCAGACAGACGCATATCTCTGTGGCATATGTGCACTAGGACTTGTTTAAAGTTTGTACACAGATAAACGAGGCTGTATATCTGTGATGTGTGTGTTGTATGTATGTGTAGCTGGAGCCCTACATGGATGAAGAGTTCATCTCCAGAGCTTTTGCTCATATGGGAGAAACAGTGATAAGAATCAGACTAATCCGAGACAAAATGACCGGGTAAGTTTGTCTACTTGTCTGTTGGGAATGTTTGGAAATGGAATAGGTTACAGATTAAGTAATTATATTTCAAATGTAAAAGTAGTGTAGCTACTTCAATTACGTTATATCTATTACATGTCATTGTTTTATTTATTTTTTTTAATTTTCAGCATCTATTTTTTAATTTGAGGTTATTTTAAGTAAAAGATATGCGTTTAATATATATGATACTGTTTCTGAAATCAAATCTTTGCATAATAAAACACAAATAGGACACAAAACAGTTATTGAATAAGCGTGTCCTATACTCCTAAAACATTGGTGTCTCGTTTTTATAGAACAGCATGTGATTTATAAAAATTATATGTAAGTGTGAAAAAAATTACATTTTTGTAATCATTAACATTTTAATAAGTAACTAATAAAAAAAATACAAATAATTTCACAATTACTGTAACAGATTACAGTTATGTTTATTTTGTAACTAAATTAAGTGTCGGGGTGTTTGTGATCTCTCCAGGAAAAATGCCGGCTATGGCTTTGTGGAGCTGATGGATGAAACGTCAGTAGAGAGATGCCTCCGCAAAGTCAATGGAAAACCTTTGCCTTTTGCCACTCCTGTAATTATTCACAAGTCACTATTATGCTCACCTTTAGTTTCGACCAGTTCATCTGCAATAATATCAGAAAATGTCATGCAATAAAAACAGTGTACTATCATAACTTTTAATAAAAATAATAATGTGATGTGACAGCCTAAGAGATTCAAGTTGAGTCGTGCCACCTACGGGAAACTTGGTGACAGCTGGTAAGAAATGCATTTTTCTTTCTTTGGTAGACTGCTATGGTTTAGTGTAGTCAAGTGCTGCAAGCAACCAGTTATTCAAAGAACATCCTGAGTGGATAAAAAGAAGAAGTGAAGCTAAGATATAAAAATATCATTGCAAGACTGTATTTGTAGAAGATGAATATGGAAGACACATTTAGCTTCAGTAAACCTACAATAATTTTCAATACCAGAATGCTGCTTCCAGAAGCTTTTAAACTGGGTTTAATCATAAGAATAGGATTCCTAAAATGTGTTGATTCTTTGCAAATCAGGTTGTCATTCTTGGCTGGGAGAGCGTAACACTTTATGACTTTCTCAGTTTTGTAAATGCACATGGGGTTCAGAAAATAAGTTTTTATTCACACTAGTCTAGGACAAATATGTTACTTTGTTCTTAACCTTAAGCTGGTCTTAAGCTGGTTTAAGATGGTCTTTAGCTGGTCTTGAGCTGGTTTAAACTGGTCATGAGCTAGTTCTTGTCATTAACTAATTTAAGTCATGTTTCTAAGCAACTAGCTCCTGCTCAGGAACAGATTAGGACCAGCAAATACCATCTTAAACCAGCTCATGACAAGTTTAAACAAGCACATGAACAATTGAAACCAGCTCATGACCAGTTAAGGACCTGCTCAAACCAGCAGCCATGCTTCAGAACATACCTAATCAGCATATGCTGGATTTTTCGACAGTAACTTAACCAAAGTGCTCCATTATCAATTAATTTAATTTACGTTCTTAGCCCTGTCTCACTGTTGTTCCCTGCAGCTCTACTTTCTCCCTCTTTGTCTCGGATCTCACCCCGGAGGTGGATGATGGCATGTTGTATGAGTTCTTTCATTATAATTTTTCATCATGCTCCAGTGGGAAGATCATTCTGGACAGCAGTGGATACTCAAAGTGAGAATAAATGAAAAAGTTCCCCTTACACGATCTCTTAAAGATTTCCCTCTGCTGATTGCTGTTGTTTGTAGGTGCTGTGGCTTTGTGAGCTTTGAGAGCGAGAGAGAGCAGAGACGGGCTCTGGCTGAACTCCAGGGTGCTTCTGGACTCGGGAGGAAACCTTTACGCCTCAGTCTGGCAACAAATAAACTGTGAGTGTTTGTTATGAGAGGACATTATGTGACGAGGGCATTTACATGAATGTGGTTGCATTCTTTCTTTTTGACAGTAACTGTGCTTTTGATAAAAATACGCTACTTTTAAAACATTAAGAGCAGGAGGATTTTGTTCAGAAAGGAAAAATTAAATTGATAAAAAATGACAGTAAAGTAGAACAGGTATATTATTTGTAGCAATAGCTAAAAACATACTGTACGTGTCAAAATGCCAAAAATCTTTAGCATATTAAGTAACGGTCATGTTGCAAGATATTTTATAAACTACCATACATATATAAAAACTTACATTTTTGATAAGTAATATGGATTGCTAAGAACTTAATTTAGACGATATTAAAGGCATTTTATGCAATATTTAGATTTCTTTGCACCCTGAGGCTCTAAATATCCAAACCGTTGTACCTCAGCCTAATATTGTCCTATCCTAACAAACCATACATCAATCAATCAGCTTTCAGATGATGTATACATTTCAATTTTAAAAGATTTACCTATATGACTGGTTTTGTGGTTCATATACATGCTGTTTTTTTAAATATCCATTTTCAACATTGATAAACTTGATTGAAAATGTAGCTTCGACCACAGGAGTAAATTACAGTTTAAATATATTACAATAGAGAACACTTTGTCAAAATGTTTACCAATATTTCTGTTTTACCCTGTTTTGATCAAATCAATACAGCCCTGATGAGCATAAGAGGCATCTTACCGATACTGACATTAAAAAACCTTACTTAGGCTACCTCAAACTTTTGTCTGTTGCAAATGTTTAGGAGTTTGAACAACTCCCTTTAAACAGACATTTAATATGCCTAACCCTTCCATCCACCAGGAAGAAGAAAGAGTCATCTGAGAACCAAAATGGTCAATTCCATGCAGAAAGCTACAACAGCTATAACTTATATATGAACCAATATTATTACCCACAGTATGACACATGTTTGTCTACATATGACTGGAATTGTAACGTCAACTACATAGATCCTTCACAGAACATCACACAGGTGAATGTCTGAATCTGTTTCATTTACTCTCTGTGCATAAATTAAATTCAGTATTCTTTGCCTTACTGTCCTTAATAATTTTTTATGTTTTTTTTTATTTACTGTTTTTGTAATTGCAGGTAGAAGAGACAGAAGATGATGGCCTAGAGTGTAAGCTTTATTTGCGTATTAGATCATAAATTTTTCTTTTCACTCTCTGGGCTCGGGATTTCAGAAATGCACTTAACACAGCTTTTAATTATTGCATCATGATATCATCGTAATTGCAGCTTTTAGTTTTAGCATGACTGATGTTATCATATTTACACTTTAAAAACAATGATTCCACTAAATGAGTTGTCTTGCGCTGTATTTTATTTCTGTATGTTGCAGATCCAGACTCTGAGATAAATGTGACGGAGGAGAACGAGAGGTTTATGGACCAGAGTGAGGAACTGTACAGTGCCCTGATGGGTTGTTTCTTCCAGCCTCCTGAGTCATGGGACGGGGTCACCTGTAGTGTGACATGTTACCTGCCAGAGCCAATTTATCCGTATGAGGAGATGGACTGAGTACATTTGTTTATATTTTTTATTTAATTTTTTTTATTGCAAAGAGCCCATTATTAAGGTAACCAGGGGTTAATTAAAAATATTAACATTAGTTGCTTTTTTTTTTTTTTTAAGAATGCAACTTATGCAGTAAAGTATGTGATTTGTAGATGTGTATATATATGAAATGAGCTCAGGATTGTTTTATGGGAAAAGTGTATAGTACATCATAAGTTTAGTAAAATAAATAACTAAAGTTCTTGTTCAAACAGCAATGTCTTGTTTTGTTTTGTTTTTTGTTAAAAAGAGAGAGAGAGAGAGAGAGAGAATATACATATATATATATATATATATATATATATTATATAGCCAAAAGATTCAAATAAGAAAAACAGCAAAATTAAACCAAAGTTATTTTCCATTAGCCAAATATATTTTAAGCATTAAGTTTTATTTATGTACCTTTGTTCATTCAGTAAATAACATTTATAAAATTGTAAATCTAACATAATACCTAACAAAATGAAATAAACATAAAGAAAAATAACAGTTTAAAAAACAGTAATATTAGGATAATTTTCCTACAAAAACAACACTTAAATTAACTCGACTTTAATATATTAGAAACTCTTATTTTTATATAGACCAGGCACATTTTGTGCAGATCACGTGCTCAGCATTTATTTATTTGTTTGTTCGTTTATTAGTTTATATAGAGTTTATAAAGAGACTATGAAAGAGACTGGCTTGTATAGTTTTTTTATTATTATATTAGAGTTCAGGTACTTGCGTTCTGTTGTGATTTCTGTGCCATCACGTGCTCTTGAAGGCTCTGCCCCTTAGCGGAAGTACAAAGTGCACCAGACCGGAAGTCTCAAGTGAGGAGCGGCCCTGAGTTAAAGTAAGATCGTTATATTATTCATCGGAATTAGTAAAAAAACTGTCTGACTGCGTAAATATATATATTCCGATTGGCTACGAAAGCGTCTGTAGATGTCAGGCGAGATTAAACGCGAATGGTCTTATGCATCGTTTGGTGTTGGTTTGTGTCATTTAATTTAATGCTAACACTGTTGACGGGTGTTTTGTGTTGTAACGGGTTTTCGAGTGAGTAGCTGTCTTTGTTATTTACGATTAACTAAACCGGTCTGTTTAGTTTAAATAAATAAAACACAATTATTTAATAATAAAACGACAGTTTCCAGTGGTATCCAACTTTAGTGCGAGTGTTCAGTTAGTAATCGCACTAGCTTAGCATTCACTGATCTGGGGTCAGTTATGTCTGACATTATATAGTTTTCTTTATTATTGCTCTGTATTCACTTGAAAAAATGAAATACTATTACTAGTAATATAACAAAAAATACCATTACGTTATTTTTTATTACAGTCGCGTTTAAAGCTCTATCAAATATTTATCTAAATAAAAATAACGATGTGATAGATAATACATATATATGTGTGTGTATCATGATCTTATTTAATAGTTTAATCGTGCATAACTCGCTCCCAATTTCCCTAAATAACCATGGTAGTGCTGTAAACCTGTGAAGTGTATCTATTGGCACTGTAATATGAGTAAGCAGTTTGACACTACTTTGTGTCAGTATCATGTTTATGTGTTTCACGCATGTGTGAGACAGTTATTTAGTACTTTCCTGTATTAATCGCCAACCTTTAGCTCACTATCACAGCAAGCGAGAGTAGTTCAGTCAATTTACGCTACAGTAGTAAGCTTTTAAGTGCACACTCATAACTAGATTAGTACTGTGTGTTCCGGGCTGTTTACTGTCATGATGTGTTTATCTGGTTCTCTAATCATTGCCAGGCATGTGAGGTGATGTTACAAACTGTCCCTTATACATGAAGTCAAAGGCACAGGTTGCTGTAGTGAAAAAGGCCTTATAATCTGTAATGCTATATTAACCGCTGACTGCTCAAGTCGTAATATTGTTGTGGATGTTCTGACAAAATGTTTCTCCGTCCTCAGCATTTTCAGACACGGATACGCTTCCTGCTCTAGTTTCCTCCACCCTTTGTCCCGAGACGCCCGTCAGAGCCAGCTGAATATCCCGCAGCCATGTCGTACGGAAGGACCGAGCAGCGTGCCTCGCCAAAGGACTTCAGCGGCCTGATCCAGACATGCAGCTCCAACATCCAAAAGATCACGCAGAACAGTGAGTGTCTGGATCTGTGATGTTTAGTGATCTGAGGGTGCTAGTTGGTAGCAATAAAGGAATATCAGCAGGGAGTGTTTCTTCAGTTTGACAGCTTAGTGGAAGGTTTATGATAATGAAGCTCTGCGTATTTTATATAAATATAAGGAGCCTGTTTGGAGGATTTTGGCATTGTGTTTATTTTATGGCACAGAAAATTGTCTTAGTTGTGGTTCCAAACATTTGTTCAATAAGGAATTCTGATCTATGAAACAAGTCAGCCAACATTAAAATTGTTATGTGGTGGCTCATAATAATCTGACGTGTTGAGACGTGCAATGTATTTTCTGCTCACTAATGCCACATTAATTTGAACAGGAGTGCAGTAAAAAAAAACAGAAAAACTTTACTTTTATGACATTACATTAATGACTTTTTATGGTGTTAAAAAATAACAGATTAAATGTTATTCTTTTGAACTCTTTTTTTTTTTTTTTTTTTAAAGAATTCTTGAAAAAAAAAAGGTTCTGTAAATATTTGCAGCAAAAACCTCTCACTATCTCACTAAGGTCATGTGACACTGAAGACTGGAGAAATTATGCTAAAAAAATTAATTTTGATCACAGCTAAATATTTCATTTAAATAGACAAACATTATTTTAATGTGTAATGTTTCACAACAGTGCATTTGTTTCACTGTATTTTTTTTATATTTAAGTTTAATATCAGTATTAATTTTTCAAAAGAAAAAAGGGATGACCCCAAAGTTTTGAATGCCAGCATAAGTTATGGATGAATAATCTGAACGCGTAATGTATCATTAATGGGATTGAGATTCTATTTCAGATTATTTGTAGTTTTTTTTTTTCGTAAACACATTTTCGTATATTTTCTCTGTAATTTTGATTAAATATGTATATATAGGGGTGGACTATAAAAATTTCTCCTAGATCTGCTTTTTAAGGAATATTGTTGTATTATGTTATTTTATCATTTCCGTCTCAATATGCTGCACAACCCGACCTACATTCACATCAGTGTTAACTCAGTGCTAGAATTACACTCACCGGACACTGCACTTATTCTCAATCACAAAAGTACATTATTCGCTTTAAAATCTTGCTGATTAAACATTTGATATGTGTGCTGTCCGGATGTGCTTTTCCAACGCGTACACCTGAAGTGCGTGCACGCACTAAAATCCTGTCAAACAGCGCCTAATTACTGAACTAAGATATTTATCACATGTGATTGTGGTAATACTGTCACAAACAAACAGGGTTAAACACAGCTGCTTGTGTCTAAAGTGAAAGTGAACAATCGGGGGAAAAACAGATGCGTGCAGCTCTTAAAGGGACAGAACTAAACATACCGCCGCTTGTCATTAAAGGCATAGTTTAAAAATTGTGTTATTATTTACTCACTTACATGTTGTCCCAAACCTGTATTCATTTCTTTCTTGTGCTAAACACAAAATAAGATATTTTGAGTAACCAAACAGCAGCTGGACCTCATTGGATTTAATACAATGTTCAACAGAAAAAGGAAACTCATTCAGATTAAAACGAGCTGAGAGTGAGTAAATGATGTATGTCGAGTATAAGTATATAGTGTTTCACCTTTCAATACTGCTGAATACACCTACTCTTCCTTAAAGTAAAAGCACTGTTTGTTTTATTCATATTATGTTTATTAACAAAGATAAAATAGTAACACTTTATAATAACTACACGCTATGAATCATTAGTTAAGCATTAATACATAGTCAGTTCATCCTTTATAAAGCATTGTTCCAACATTGATAGTCATTAGTTAGCAGTTTATAAATACAGCTATAAATGCCTTGTTCTTTATTTATAAGCAAATCTAAATTTAAAAGGAGATTTTAAATGGTCTGTTATCTTCCTAACAGAAAAAAATAAACAAACAACACAGAGGGATACAGAACTATTAACTTCAAGATGCAAAAAATTATAAAACTGCACTTTTTTTTTTAAACTAAAGGTTTGTTTATCATTTATCAAGTGTACAGTTGTATTAAAAAAAATATATCTGTGTTCTGTATTCCTCTGTGTTGTGTTTGTTTAACTTTGCTGTTTAGAATATAAATGAGCCTTTACATCTGCTTTATAAATGCTTTAAAAGGTATAAATAGTCCTCACTTTAGATGAGCTCACACAAACAGATGTCTGGCAACTACTAAATGCTTCATAACTACCTGACTTAATCATGAATTACAGCAGGAACATGTGTTAATAAAGCATTTATTAACACACTGAACAACTAT
>JAUCMU010000039.1:2944787-2963179 GCA_032275025.1 Enteromius treurensis
TCTGAACGAACTCGTCTTTGAGATAAACGTTTTCTAACGCATTTTTAGTCAATAAAATGTTAATACAATAGTACATCTTTTGACCATTACTTTTGTGACATTATAGGGGAAGCTGAGCTTCCCTTGCAGTCTTAAAGAAATCGCCACTGCTTCTGACTAATATTGTGAGCATGTTCTGTTGAAAATCAGTATCTTTAACTCAATTATATGCATCTCCAAGAGCCCTCAACAGACCAAACACACTTTATTTAACCCTGTGTTAAGTGACTGAGTCAGAAGATGATTCAGTTCATTCAGTGTTTGTGCTGTACGAAAGAATCACATTCATTTCAGACTGCAAGCGCACACATTCACAATAAAAATCTTTTGCCATGATGTTGCAGGTTTGCTTCACGGCTGCAACGTTGTTGAAGAAATACACTAATGATACAAAAGGTGTGTGTGAGGGCTTAGGGTAGTTCCAGCGTGATTAAAAACATTGCGAGAGAGCGTTTGTGTGTGTTTAGAACAGGAAAGAGCAGAGCAAAGCGGAGAAATCTCAGCGGCTCAGACTGAATCTCACACTAATGCCATTTATTATAACAGAATTATATGTCTGTAAGTGTGTGTGTGTGTGTTATAAATCAGTGGGATGTGATGAATGTTCCTGTCATCTGTGCGTGAGCTTCAGCTGTTCTAGTCGCAGACTTTCAGAAATGCGTCGGCTCCTACAGAACACAGCACTGCTGCTCAGTTAGCACTGCTCCATCGTGACCTTTGACCCCGAGCTCACCGATCCCACATCATCCAAACTTGTGTGACCTACAAAATACTGTACGGAAATGCACAGGCATTATTTAAAGCAGCACGGACATTCCTGACAGTTTCATCTGGTTTTGTTACTGTGTGTTTTACTGAGTTGAAGTCCAGCACAAACTGTAAAACACAAAGACAGCAACAGCAGCATCATGGGTTCGATTCCCAGGGAGTCCGCCAGCTGATTAAATGACACGCACATTTGACTGATTTCAGCTGTTACTCAAAACTGCAACTGCATCTCAGCGAGCGCTCAGGATTGTGTCTGTGTGGAATAACTCTACAGCTGAGTGTTTCCAGTGTTGCAGGCTTGTGTTTAAAAGACACTTGACATTTGAGGAAAACAGCCTCTTTTTCTGCAAGCGGCCGAGCGTTTGAGGATCCGGCTGACATTTACAGGACGATGAGCTACAGATAAGAGCGGTCCTGACAGTGTTCACACACAATCCGCTCTCAGTCCTGATTCACAAACTGAACACAGTGAGCCGGTCAATGTTTAATCAACGTCTTTCTTATTTACTTTAGCCTATGCCATCATGTTACAAATCATATTCATGATTATCAGCAGAACTGAAAAGAGTCTTGCTGTCAGTTAACAGTTCATACACAGTACAGTGCTGCTTAGGACTTTTGATTTCAGACTTTATTGTGTTGTTGGTTTTGCTGAGACAGTATGTCTAACTGGCCGTTCTTACAGTATGGGCCGTATCCTCCTTATTCGTACATGGACGTACGAGTGTCCCAAATCACAGGAATGTGACAGTAGTGTGCCAACGCTACCTATGATAGCCTGTTTTCCCCTTCTGAAGACCAGAATAAGTGGGATAATATTCAGCTAGCAGGTAGCATCACAGAATAAAGCCCTTCACTCTCCGCTTCACAGCGGGCTGCAGATAAACCTACCGGGTTTATTCTGCCATAACAACCTGCTAGCTGAATATTACCCCTTACTTATATACTGTATGAATACACGTGTAACATGACTGGTCATTGTAGTATACTAATAATTAACTACCATTTATCTACTGCCAAAATATGTAAATCAGTACACACGTTTATACTCAGGTATTGGTACACCAAATTCATGTTGGACCTATCTGATAACAAAAGCCAGAAGATAAGAGCAACACAGTTTTATGCTGAACATTTCTCCCACATTTTACTTTATGTAGAATAGATCAGGACACAATTTTGGTTATGATTGTCTTTAGTTATTTTTTTTAATGCATTAAATGCACCCCCAAATCGAAAATGTTGTCATTAATAATGCATCTAATACAGAACTGCATATGTAATGTGTGTACACCAGATGCTGTCCAAAATTAGCCTGGCTTCTGCGACTATAAAGCTCATAGGAGGTTAGTCTGGCCAAGCTACCTTACTACCCGCCTTTTGGGAGGCGGGCTTAACCTGCGTCCATCAGATGCCTCTGTATACTACTGGACGAATCTACAACCAATCAGATCACTCATTCCGAGGATGAGCTCGTTTCTCATTGGTTCCTATTTTTTTGGGAACAGAAATGCTCTAAAACGGCAGCTTGGCCAGACTGACTTTGCTCGCGAAATAGACTTTTGGGCGGGCCCAGGCTACTTCTACTTCAGAGTAGGGTCTAAAGAAGATTAATTCAGGTTTTTGTGTGCTTTTAATCGCATAAATTATGCGTTTACAATCATGAAGTCCTCCATTCAAATGCTGCAAATAAGGACGTTGCCTATAGCCGCTTCATAGTTCCTGCTACCAGTGTGAATGCAACTAGGAAAATGGCCTGAGGGAGAAACTTCAGTTTTCTTGAAACCACCATACTGGCTAGCTCTTAGAACTGCATGGTGCAAAAGCCCATTGTGTTGGGTTATCACAGAAGTGATCTTCTGGCACATCATCTCTTCGTTTCTGTTGGGTCTGGGGCTGAAGCTGATGCCCAATCTTGTACCTGGTTGTGCTATTCCAAACCAAAAACCATGGACTAGTGCTCAAACCCTAGTACCAAACAACCCACCTTCATGCACATTCATGAAATCCACCAGACTGCAGTGTGCATGGGCCATAGGGCAGGGTTCTTGAGCCAATGTTAAAGTGCCCTTTTGGTTCTATCGAGGTGCCCCAAGGATGTGATTTCTCCTGAGGGGGCTCTTTGGATTCTCTTCCAATTGGTGAATCTGACAGGTCTTATGGTCTCCTTCAAGCATATTCATGAGATGTAGAACAGTTTTTCTAATCCACCCTGAAGGGCCACCGCCCTGCACACAGGAACAAGCCAATTAAAATCTTCATAGTTACCGGAAAATTACAGGTAGGTAAGATTAATCAGAGTTTGATCTAAACATTGAAGGGCAGATGACCTCCGAGGTTGGATTTTGGGAACCCTGCTGTAGGATGTCTAATTTGCAGGGTGACTCTGAAAGTGTTAACGAGAGCCTTTTTTCTAGGACTTTGTGACTGCAGACTCCATAGTGGACTGCTACCCAACATTCGATACCAGGAGTGTCAAGCTCAGTTCCTGGAGGGCCACAGTCTAGCAGAGTTTGTCCTACTCTAAACACACCTCAACCAGCAAATTAAGCTTTCATAATGACTTGAAATCTAAAGGTAGGTGAGTTAGAGCAGAACTCTACAGGCGCTGTATTACGTCACTAAATTGTGGACTTGTCTTCATGGGAGGCTGAGGGCAGCATTTAAAACTAGACCCTGCAGTGTCCACTGATGTTCATACTAATGCAGTGGTTCTTAAATCACTGGTGGTGTTAGGTCATTAGCCTGGAAAAAAAGTTTGGAAATTTTTTTAACTTGGTACCATTTTGCATGTCCCTTATTTAATACCTAATTCTGATCATCATCTTGAGATAAAGGAGACAGAATGTGTGCCAAGCGGTAGGCATGCTTTGGCAGCTAAACCAAAAATGTCAGTACATTCTGTAGAACAGGGAAGCCAGCTCTGTTCCTGGAGAGCTACCTTCCTGCAGAGTTTAGTTCCACCCACACGGAAATAACCTATTTAAACATATATGTTTTAATATAGGTTTTGACATAGGTTTTTCAATATTTGTGACTTATATAAAATTAGCCATTTTCCTAAATTATATGTACATATATGCACCTATATGTTCATCTATATGTTTACCTATATATTAGTAAAATTATTAAAATCCATAGCTGCTAGACAACATAAATAAAAGCCCAAAATGTAGAATTTTTTTTTTTTTTTAAGAACAATCAAATAGTAAAAGAACAAAAATAAGACAAAAAAGTGAACAGGAAGAATAAAAAAAATATTTAGAGGATCTTCTCAGCTCCCTGAGCTTTAAATTGATAGATCTGCCCTCGGGTGGCCGCCGGCCACTTCTTCAATGTAGCATCTAGAGAAGACAAAAATAACAAGACAGTATAATAATAATATTAATATATTGCTTCATCAGGAACCCAAAGTGCTTACAGTACAGCTGCGATTGGACACATATTTTGGATAAAGGGCAGATCATAATAAAAAAACAATTTTCCGGACACAGTCGAGGGCCAAAATACTATGGGCCCCTCTATCCTCACCCTCAATCCATTCAGGTAGGACATAAAGGATCTCCAATGCTGATATCGCCATTTTTACTCACAGTCGCTATCTTTTGGCGTGAATGCCGCATGCGGATGACATCATCAACTACGCGACGCTGGTGGATATAACAGTGGATGTGTATGAGCTGTAATGTGACTTGAAATCGGAAAAAATGTGTAGACATCATAGCTTTCCATCTCTTCTCCCTTATTGGCCATAGTTCAATTCCTTAGCATGCCAATCATGTAATACCAATTTCACGTGTTCGCACATAAGTTTTTTTTTTTTTTTTTTTTTTTTGTTAGTTCCTAGTTATTGTCTTCATAATAGAAAATATGAGCTATGCATCATGTATGACCGATGCCAAAGTGAGATATGAGCTAAAATGACCAGATCCTGCCATGAGCTATATAGGAGACATATTTTGTATGTGCATATATTGCATATATATGTGCATATATACTGCAGATTGGTTTTATATATGTGCATATATCCTCATATAAGTTCTTTCCATGTGGGCAGTGCTGCTCCAACACCTGCTGGTAATTTTCAAAAGGATCATTAACACCTTGCTCACTGGTTGAGGTGTGTTTATGCTTGGTGGTGTGATTAGAATATGATTAGAATAAATGGAGTGGATAACTTTTAAATCCTGTTAGTCCTGCTTTTTACTCAGTGGTTAGGTCTAAACTGCAGGAAATTGGACCTCGAGGGCCACAGGGCTTGCTTTAAGCTGCAGCTTTGAGGTCATTCTTCAGTTGTGGTTTGTATGTTGAAGCCCCTCCTGTCCATTATTAAGAGGTTTTGCATGATTCTCTCCAATTAGAAGAGAATCTATTGATGAATCGAACAAAACTTCCTATACTTGTTATTTTTGAGGCCTCTTCTGCAGTGTTGTGTAATGAAGATACATCGCCTTTGAGAAAATCGCCACATTTATTGCAAGTGTCACAAAGACAAATTGTGGCAAGCTTTCCTAAATGTTTTGACCAATATTAGTGTTTGAAAACCTTTAGAGGACAATCATTGCATTGCTGTTTTAAATTTGTCTTTAAAACACGGTCTCATTTAACGTAGCATTTAACAAATCTTATTTAACTTGATGACTCCATGCTTTTTTTGTCTGTTCCTCACAGTCTGTTGCAATATTCTGATATCGCACATTTTCTGCCATCTGTATCTTGGCCAGCAGTGCGTTTTTGGTTTTAAACTTGCCGTTCTGTCTCTCTTTAATTGAAGCTAGTGCAGAGACTCACACTCCAGCTGCACATACCTCCTGCTGGAGTGTTACATAATCAAACCACAAGTGACAGTCAGAACTTTGGTTTGTTGTCCAGACCTTTTCATTATTACACTTGTGTCTCATTTATTTCTTCGCTTTTTGCTGGCATATACACTGGCTAACTGCATGCATTTTTGCAGCTCTGACAGCTCTAATCATCGTCCTGCTGGAGGGGAGTGTGAGAGGATAGATTAAAGACCGCAATGGGACTCCATATTTATTCTTTCAATAACTTTTTTTTGCAGTGGTTAGCTGTGAGCAGAGAAGGACCATCAGGAGTCCCCTAAGGTGTAGCACATGGGATGGGTCTTATACTGCAGCTCTGAGACGTCTTGAATTGATTCCCAGCTGCACACTCCCCAACTAATTCATCACTGAAAAATCTGGAACTAAAGCCTTACATGCACATATATAAAATAAACATTAATGGATACACTTTATTTGCACAGCTTATAAAAAAGTGACTTGCAATTAACAAAAAGCACACAGGAATTGATCACAAAGTTACACAACAACTAAATGTCAAGGGGTTCAACTGCAATGTTATGAAGTTGCAAGAGTCTTTTCATGAATTAAGGCTGAACCACAGATGTCACATGGAATATTTTAACCTTTTTTGGGACTTATAGAGCTCTCTGGTTTCATCTTAATTTGTGTTCTGAAGATGAACCAAGATCTTGTGTGTTTAAAACAACATGACGGTGAGTAATTAATGACAGAATATTCATTTTTTGGTGAACTAACCACAAATAAATATGTAATTTTAGTTTTTTTAAGGTATGAAATGGCTCAACTATTGGAGCAATCAAAAGAGTATTCTGAAACGATATATTCCAGACTGACCCAGAGTAATGGTTTTATCAGTTCAATACATTTTACTGACCTTTCTTTAGTGTGTAGTGGATTTTCCATCACTATGTATTTTTAACTTTCTCTTTCATATAAAAACCCATAATGTAAGCCAAACAATACCAATAACCTCTTTTTTCCAAAAGTTAATTGGTTTGTTTATCAGTTACACAACAAAGTCTAGTCAAACTGCCTTGGTTGACGATGGTTTCTCACACCCTGTCAATACACCATAATTGTTTCAGCATTTGGAATCGTTGGGATTTGCACAAGCTGGTATTTGGGGTTTATTTGGATTTCTGGGATAAATCTGCCAGTGCCTGTGAGATTGGTAGGACTTTAAAGCCTAGACCCTCACCAGAGACAGCTGGGCTGCAGACCTATACTCAAGTGAGTACACAAACATGTGTTCACTGTTGTAGAGAGTTTCAATATTTTAGAATCAACGTGCCCTGAATTGGAACACCAACGAATTTTGAAAAGACTGCGTCATTTCAGCTGTTGCAGTAACTGGCAATTCCCGGGAAAACAGGAGAGAGTGAATCAGGTACTGCCTGATTGGTTCAAAACATGGATAACTGCTATGGGATACGTGCTAATGAAAGGGACCTGTGCTGTCTATCTACATTAAAACAAAAACAGCCAAAAGCAAGAACGAAGAAAGGAAGAAAAACAGAACAAAGTAGAGTTTGCTGCTCACGCAAGAGAGAAAATAAATGGGAGTTCCCATTGGGTTGTGTTTACATTCCCGCTGGTTGTGTCGTATTTTCCATGAGGTTCACCCGAGGATAATTGGGGGTGCAATGGGTTGCAGATGTTGGTTACACCTTTATCCTACGGGCCCCTGGGTGCCCACTTTGGTTTTGTCACTCTGCTCCACCAAGCTCTACGCTTCAGTGGATCTAACAATGACCTCTGACATGTCCTTCAAGTCCTCCCATCTCCATACACCATACCCCAGTGTGATGAGATTAATATAACTCCAATATGTTACTCACAACTCAACCATCCAATAAGAACGATGCTCAATACCTTGAAATAACATGGAATCATTTCTCAAGTGTTGTTTCAAAAGCCTATATTCACACCCAAAATGTATAAAGGAGTACGGTTTAAATGAACCTTTCAGTCTTTATCTGTCTCAACAAACCTCACACTTTATTTTAATGGTAAATAAAAATTTAAAAAAAATCCTATTTTTAAAATAACACTTTATTTCGATAGTCCACTTTAGACATTCTACTTACAGTAAGTAACGTCAACCACATAACAACTAAAAACTGACTATGAGAAACTTTAAAAGTAAATGTCAACTTTTTCTACTAACCCTAAACCTACCCTAACAGTCTAATCTGAGAGTTAGTAAACGTAGTTGCAAATTAATGAGAATTAGTTGACAAAGTTAGTTTGAAGAATGTCTAAAGTGGACTATCCAAATAAAGTCTAACCTATTTATTTCATTTTAAGTATAGTTCAAATGTATTACTGATATACTGCTTACAATTTATTGATAGTTATAATTAAACTTTTTTTGGCATAATACTTTGTACACAATGCACATTTCCTAATATTGAGCCTAAAATGGGTTTTAATGTCACTACTGGTGAGGGTTTATTTAAAGGCTTAGTTCAGCCAAAAATGAAAATTCTGTCATTTATAACTCACCCTCATCTCATTCCAAACCCAAAAGACATTTGTTCATCTTCAATCTGCCCCTCCATAGACAGCAATACGACTTAAAATAATCCCAGATCCAGCAAAAACATTGTTAAAAAATCTTCTCCTGTGACTTACCTCTAACGTCATTTTAGAGAGTATCTCAGTGTACCGCATACGCAAGCTTTAACGTATCTGACGTAATCAGCCTTGTTTACATCCGGGTGAAAGCACACACATGTGAGTAATCTGTGACTGTTTGCGTCTAGAAGAAAGCGTATGCTTCAGCAGTAATATTCTTATGAAGTTGGTTGTCTGATAAACGTCAGCCACTCCTGTGTGTCGTGAACAAATGCCAAAGAGCAGCTTGATTAATTGCTGGGTGTTAAGAAAGCTTGACATTGTGAGTTAATTCACTTAAGTCTCTGAATCTATTGCCTTAATAGTTGCCACGATGTTAAGTGCTTTGTGTGAGGTTCTTAGTTTTATGTCGAGTTTAGCCCACTGCTGCAGAAACCGAATTACTCTCACAAAAATAAAAGTGTTGTGGCAGCATTACCATAGTACAGTGATGGTATCGAATGGCAACCTCATGGTACATGGTACATATCACAGTACTAAAGCATTGCTATATTCTTGTACCACATGGTATTACTTCAAAGAAATATGTACAAGAAGTAATGCCATGAAAGGGCATAACACAGCATGTGCTGGCAATGAAATTACATTGATAAAGTGTTTTTCCGAAGCACAAAATAATAGTGAGCTACTGGAATGTGCTAAGGCATGCTGCCCTTAGGAAAAATGCCATATGTCTCTGATCCTTCTATTAAAAATAAATCAAGGTGCAGACACAATGAGGCCTTTGGTGCTGTTATTAGAGTGCCCTTTGCTGTACTCAAGGTTGGAAATCACCATCACTGTTTCCAGTCTGTAGTGAGAGGAGATCAGCTGTACTGAAGGCTGATCTTTCCAGGGTGATGCCCTTTTTATATTTGGTATTATTTGCTATGACTCCATTCTATCTATCCATATAGCACCTTTCCATCTCCCATTCCATGGCGCTTCAACGTGGATTCCCCCGTGGAAGCTGATCTTTGAGCTGTCATGGAATATTTTTAATCTTGTGGCGGGGCAGATGGAAACCCAACCCTTGTATGAATACATGGGCAGCTAAATCATCTCTTTATTATTATTATTTTACCCCTGTGCATCATATAGGGAAATGGGATGTGTGACAACATGTATCTAATGTTTCCATTGGAAGGTGACAGCTAGTCTTGTGCATGCGTTGGTTTGTTTGTTATGTCCTGTGGTTTTATCCACCCTTTACTGCATGTGCTTTCACATTTTTTACACTTAGTTTGACACTGAACCTTTGTACAAGTACAATTCATACAAGCCATCAGGTTAGGAACTATTCCTAACCCCTGTTGGGGAAAAAAAAAGTTTTGAAGCATGGCCGATGGTTTGAACTAGTTTAAGCTGTTACTGGGTTAGGGGGGGCTTTCTATTTATGCACGGTTTGTTATGGTTGTGCAATATTTACCCAAGATACAACTATTTAAAATCTGGAATCTGAGGGTGCAAAAAAACGAAATACTGATAAAATTGCCTTTAATCACCTTCATTGTACAAAGTTCTTAACAATGCATATTACTGACAAAAAAAAAGGGTGACATTTACAAAATATCAACATGGAACATGATCTTTACTTAAAGCCAGGGTAAGCAATTTCTGGAAGCCAATGTTGATATTTAAAATCATGAAACCCAGGCAAAGATTAGTTTGGTGAAACAAAGCAGAAACATTGTTCACACCGTGTCTACACGAAACGCAAACGGCGTGTAGACGCGGGGAATAGTTTAGAAGTTTAATAATCAGTGATGCTGCCACGTTCTATTTATGACTTGCTTAACACAAATTTCAAATGATTTACAACGGTCGCGTCCAGTGTAAGCAGACTTTGGCTGTTGCGGCATGGTGTCTGTTGTAGACACGGTGTTACTCACCTCGATAGGAGCCAAAGCAACCATGCCGTCCGATCGCAGGCCTTTCCGCTCCTTGACTTCTCTTCAGCGCTGGAAATCTGATGCAATATTTACACGGGTACTTCTTGCCTTATCGTTCCACAGACATTTTGCTTTTTTATTTTTCTGTTGTTTTGGCCTGTTCACTGAAAGGACTCTCCTCCACATCATTAGTGGACACGCCCCTTACAGCTGATTGGCTACAAGTTTGTTTTGGTACTCAGTTTTCTAAAGCATTTTTGAAGAATTTCTTGCCCTGCCTTTAATATCCTAATAGTTTTTCAAATTTATACAATATATTTTTGCCTATTGCTACAAATGGTACTTAAGATTGTTTTGTGGTCCAGGGTGACATACTGTATGAGTTTGTGTACAATACATCGTGAAGAATTGTGAAGGCTTATTCAAGGAAGTAAAGTCGTTACATATATCAGTGATCATGAATCTTCATGCAGTGTAGTCTCTTGACCCGGCCATTTATGTAAAATGATGGTGTTCTGTACTACACTTCATGGGAATTACATCTAACCAGCCAGCACAAATTAGCCTTTGCCATGATCATGTGAAGTATTTTGCACTGAATGTTCCAAGAAAGTTTTTTTTTTTAATGTTTAATGGAAAGATAATTAATCATGAGAACATATAAAAAAGGAAAAAATTCAAAAGGCCTTTATTTACATCTTGGTATGTTGCACAATACTGATCTGATCGCATGTGGTTGTGTTTAACATTCCCTCTTCTCATCTCCAATTCCCTTGATTCTATTTGTCTCTCCAAGGCTTCCCTACAGCAAAAAAGCTCTTTAGCTAAATGTCCTTGATGCATCTTGAAAGTGCAGCCAGGGGCCGCCTTCCCTTTGCAGAAAAGCCTCTAAAAGCAGCCAAGAACTCCCGAAAGGAAACTCTTCAGCTCTCGAAAATAGATAAAGGAGTCAAAGGGCACAGGAAAACTTTCAAATGATGACAGAGGGGCCTTTTTCAAAGGTGAAATGTGATGGAGCCCTCTGTCTTCTTAAAAGCTCCCTTCGTTCATATTACTGTGAGGGATGGTGCAGAGCAGAGCAGTATAGAACAGTCAGAGCTAATGCATAAACACTGGTAGACATTATACTCATAGTACTCTTAAACATTTGGGTATCAGATTGTGTAATATTGTAGAAGCCTGCTTTTGGAGAGCAACCTTCCTACAGACCTCGGTTCCTTCCCTGCCCCAACACATCTGCTTTAACACAGGTTAAGGTGTGTTTGCTTGTGGTCAGAGGTTGCTACAGGTTAGCATAATCATTTGTACTTTTATGCTCTTAATTTGAATCACACTTGCTCAGTTCTAAAATCTAGCGTGCTGCCTTGCTGTCTACTGCTTACAAATGTAGTAAGCAGCTGTTTTTTTATCTTCCTTTCTGTCTTGCGCATGGTTAACCTTTGTAGTCTTTCAGAGTACACATGCACAACGTGACTGCCTGACATTCAGAAATGTGTCGTTTTTTAAGAATGCAGATACTGGTCCTTTCTGACCTCCTTGCATATCCAGCTTAATTGTTTGCACGTTCCCATTATTGTTGTGTTGAGTTGCATTTTTGTCACTGTCTTTAAAGGGTTAGTCATTAATTACTCACCCTCATGTCATTCCAAACCCATAAGACCTTCGATCATCTTTGGAACACAAATTAAGATATTTTTGTTGATATTAGAGAGCCATCTGTCCCTCCATAGACAGCAACACAACTGAAATGATCCCAGGTCCAGAAACGTAACAAAAACATCTATAAAACAGTCCATGTGACATCACTGGCTCAACAGTCACTTTCGCGATGCTTCCAGAATACTGTTTTGCACAAATAAAACAAAAATAACAAAAATTCTCCAGTGACTTACGTCTTCCGCTATCCTCACGCTAACGTATTTGACGTAATTAGCCTTGTTTACATCCGGGTGAAAGCATGAGCCTGTGATTAATGTCCAACTGTTTGTGCCTAGAAGAAAGTGTACGTAACACATTAATGTTCTCTAAAATGGCGGAAGACTAAGTCGTAGAAGAAGAAAAGTTGAGTATATAATGTCCTCTGATGTCACATGGACCTTTTGCCAGTGTTTTTACCATGTTCACCTGGGATCATTTCAGTTGTATTGCTGTCTATGGAGGGACAGATGGCTCTCTGATATCATAAAAAATATCTTAATTTGTGTTCCGAAGATGAGCGAAGGTCTTAGCGGTTTGGAACGACACAAGGGTGAGTAATTAATGACAGAATTTTCATTTTTAGGTGAACTAACCCTTAAATCACTGTTAAATGCAACTGCTACGCTGTGATTGACACCACCTAGTGGACCAAGCAATTAGTTCAAGTAATTCCTAACATAAGTCATCCTGAGGATGTTATTTGCTTCATGTGCATCAGTGTTGAAATGAACATGGTTCATTTGTTGGTCTTAGTTGGCCACCAAGTTTGATCCCACTGGTCAGATTTGGTTTTGTTTGATGTACCTCTCCAGCTTGACTAGGTTGGGAGACAACAAGTTTAAATATGACCAACTTTGAGCCAAGGTATCTAAGAATTGAATATGGTGTGCCTCCATGACCTTGTTTCTTTTGTTTCCAGGCGCCGACACCCAGCCTTCACGTTTTTCAAATAACACCAGTGTTAACTTTCAGAACAAGGTCTGTGTCAATATTCTGGCAGTTGTACAGTACCGCCCCGGCTCCTCACTGCTTATGTCAACTCCTCTGTAGACCTCACCCAGAAAATACCACAGCAGCTCAGTTCCTTTGGAAAGCTCTCAGAGAGCTGGGCCACTGACATGGAGAAGAAACCCATTAATCTTCAAGATGTTTCTGAAAAGCATTAAATGTGATCTGGCAGTCATTTTGATTGATCGAGGGCCAGCTGGAATGGATGTGTGATATTTTGGCCCTAGATTCAAAAGATGTCTTGGAAGGAACTTTTTCGGGTACAGAAGGTTAAGAAATCTTCCAGCATGCACTTGATCATTACAGTACAACCAGAGTCACACTCTAACACCCTATAAATGTAGAGGAATATGTAATAGCATAGTAACTAGCAGGCCATACTACACAGACCATATGAAATCAGTGAGTGTCACGATTTGGCAATGTAATCTTTGACAAAACTTCCAATGGATTAGGACATCCAATGACCTGAGGCTTTGTTTATAATCATTGAATATGCACAAAACGGCTAAAAAGATTTGTACGCCACTTCCTGCAGAGTAAAAACAGTGGTTTTAAGCTCTGTTTTTGTGTTGATATGCATTTACATGAAATATTCAACTCTCATGGTGATTTGAAGTTAGAAGCAGAAGTTAAACCAAGATTATATTAATTTGGATATTTGTGGTGGTAATAATAATCAGTGATGCGCAACTGCAGCTGTTGTTGATGTTGTGTAAAAGAATCTCTAAAACATAATGAAAATAATACTGTATGCTATTTGGACAATTTGAAGAAAATAGTAAGATTTACACGATTTCTTTTAAAAAATGCATAGTGACGCAGTCACTAAAAATAAAAATAGGCCTATCTGTTTCCACTAAAATAACTAAAAGATGTTAGCCTTATCAGCAAAACTGCATAAATGTAGTTTATGTAAATGTACATATTGTTTACATAAACAACTTAAATACTATTTATCTGATATTTAAACAGTTTTTGTTTTTATCTTGATATTTATTCTGACACATAACAAGAATAGGCTATTTAGCATTTTTAGCAATGAAGATTAATGTATGGCACAAATAACAAGTCCTTATTTCATATTTCCTTAACATCTTGTACCTTTAACGATTTAAACAGTGTCACATGGACGGGAATATGCATGAAAATTATATGCAGATCATAGTAAACCTAGGCGTTGTAAGGTCCATATATGGTTATTTCTGGAAGAAATAACACACGCATGGTTTTATAAATCTGAAAACCTTTGCATGTTCGTGAAATCTTGCTTTTGAGCGTACACAAACTTTTAGGATGAAACTTATGGAGAGTTTTATAAAAAAAGGCCCCTGGTCTAATGTAAAGTCAAGACGTTTTTGGATCCTTGAGGGAATGCACAGACCAAAATCTTAAATAATCCTTTGCTCAGAACCTTCTTGTCAATAAGTCTAAGATCATTAGTCCGAACTTGAGTACTGAACAATATATTGAGACTCATTGTGTTAATCATGTAAGGTCCACCCAAAACTAAAGTATCCAGTGGTGGCTAAAGGTTTCCTTTACGTTTCTGTAGCTTATCTGGCTAACACCTTTTGGGCACACATGGTAATTTACCAGCAAAGTATCTCTAAAACCGAATCTTTGTTACCTTTCAGTCTATTTGTTAAACCGAGACATTTCAAATTATACTAAACATGGCTTTGAATAGCACTTGATGAGCTGAATAAAGATAAGGACGGGTAAAAAGAAGGAAAAAAGATGGTGAGAAATAAAGCTTTCCTGCATCTTCTCTCAGAGAGATGTGGAAACAGGTGTCTTTCTGTTATTATACTGCATTTTTATTGTACCTATTTTGAAGTTCTTCCATACTTACAACCAATTCATAGAATGGACCTCACAAATAGGACATTGTTAAGACATCGAGAACTAGGAGTTAGTGTCCCTGAAATACCGAAAGTGAGCTTGGATGAAGGCATCTAAATGACTACTATGTTTAACATCAGATCTGCTATGTCTTTCTCATTTTGAGATGTGGTCCTTAGGAAGAAGGGACTGGTCATGAAGTTGGGAACAGGGAGAAGTGGTAATGACAGAAGAACCTAATTCTGATGGGGTGTGTCTCCCTGACTCTGGGAAAATTGGTCCAAGCATCTCGTCCACCTCCCCCACCCCTTAATTCCTTCCAGACAGGCCCAATGTTGAAGCTGGAAGGCCTTCAAGGGCCTCTCCTGTCTGGAATGTGTGAACGCACTTTGGGGGAAACAGTGAGACGGGTTATTGGGCGCTGGAGAGAGCCAGGGCAATGTGATATGCCACCTCAGCCACTGCTGAGCACCTGTGGGATTTAGTTTGGAAGGAAAAAATCCCCCTGCTTTCATCCTTGAGGGCTGTCAGCTCTGTGAACACTCGCTGTCCACCGCCTCTATTCCTTTCTACCCCGGCCTCCCTCCCACTTCCAGCCTCCAGCCCTGGTGCAACATTTCATCCGTTCAGCTCAATGGAGACCCACCCCAGAGTCAGCCTGGGCCGTGCCAGAGGTATTTCCGTGCAAGAGTCTTTCCAAGTCAAACCTCTGGGGACGGAATAGTCCCTGCCAGCATGGAGCAGTCAAAACAACCCTCTATTCCGACCAATTGCCCTGTGGGTCTGCACTACCAGAGCCTAACTCCTCCAACAACTCTTGCTGTTTACCAATAAAGCAATGGCGGTTTGTCTTTTCGGGGTGTCTTATAACTTTTCTCGTATAGGGTTACCAAATGGAATGGTGAATATGTCGGTTGAGAATATGAATGTAATAAAGCATAGTGATTAATGTGGAACATTTGCTCTGCGTATGGGGCTGTGTAATATGATGCATGGTAAAGGTAACTGGTTTGCTCTTTCAGTTATTAACTCCGCCAAAGATATTGGAGGGCTTAAAGCCTTATATGTTTGACAGATCAACATTCATGTTATGTCACTCATGGCATCATATATGAACTAGTCTCCATTTCTTAATAAAACTAAATAACCATGAAAGGCATGCTTTTGTCCCTTATTGGTCCCTAAACTAAAGTGTTACCAAACTGTGCATCTACATCAGAAAGGTAAGATTATCTACAGTCTGCACTCTTAAAAATAAAGGTGCTTCACGACCCATAGAAGAACCTTTTTTTTAGTCTAAATGGTTCCATAAAGAACCTTTAAGATCTGAAGAACCTTTCCATTTCACAAAAGTTTCTTTGTGGCAAAAAAAGGTTCTTCAGATTATGAAAAAAGGTAAGACAGAGATGATTCTGTAAAGAACCTTTGACTTAATGGTTCTTCTATGGCATCGCTGTGAAGAACCTTTATTTTTAAGAGTGTAGCTTAAAATTTCTAAAGAAGTTGCCAGCCAATAGTAAGACAATTTCTCTTTCTACAGTATTTGGCACTTGAATGTTAGTGGCATCCAAACTGTAAAGTTTGTTATGCCATTTTTCATCTTGTATTAAATGAACGGTCTCAAATTTAGTATGTCCTGTGTATTCGTCCTAACAGTGTACCGTATAAATCTTACAAATGGCAGTATCATATTTAAAATAATGTTGTTTTACCGCATAGCTAAGGGAAATGACATTTCAAACCCGTGCAATGTGTTGCAGCTAGCTTTAGCACGTTTAGCCCCTCCCACTATGAAGGAAAAGCCACAACCATTGTGTGCATAAAATGTTTAGCTCTCCATACTTATTTCCTTCAGTTAAACAGCTACATCTTCCATTAAACTTTTTATCTATAGTACAGTTCTTAAATATATGATACATTGGTAACACTTTAGTTTAGGGACCAATTCTCACTGGGTGCCTATTAACATGCTTATTATTAACAGATTGGATGTATATTAGTGTTTATAAACACATATTCTGCATGACCATATACTATATCACTAGTCACTAGTCCCAAAAACTTAAAAACTACCTTACTAAATATTTACAAAGCAACAAATTAAGGGTTTATTGAAGCTATAGTCATAGTCTTTCAAACAAAGCGATTTGTAGTCTTTGGTTACGAAACCTAATTTTTTAACTTGCTAATTTCTTCATAATGTGGAAAAAATAAATGTCTTGTAGATGTTAAGCATTTGAAGACTGATGTGAGAGTGATTTGTCCAGCACAGCCTTTCCGTCACCTCTGGTGCTGTACAGTGTATTCACCACAACAGTTCCTCATTTTTTCCCTGTCTCTTTCTTTCTCTCTCTCTCTCTCTCTCTCTCTCACACACACATACAGTACACACACAGACAGGCTTGTGGAAAACCATGTCTGCTGCAGTGCTTTGCATTCCTGTGGTTTGACTGGCTTTTCCTGCCGTGAACGTGAAGCGCGGCTGCACCGAAGAACATTCCTCAGGTCTTGTTGCTTTTTTCTCCTTGTATTTTTTTTTTTAAGATCAGTTGGTCTTTGTCAAAATGCACAATGTCCACGCAAACCCAGAGGCAGTGATTGTGTATCCATGCAGGATGTTTTAGCTCTGCTATGGCCGTGAGAACAGCTACCACCTCTTTGAGCCACCATTCACCGCTGATGCTAGACTGATAAAGATGATAACAAGAGTTGCGAGTTGACACAGACGTCCGAATGTTCTCATAACTGTCTCATATCCGGCAGCGAGAGGGAGGTCTTTAAAAACTGTACAAACAGAGGGAGCACTTTTAAACCTGCAGCCAAGGATACAAATTCAAGACCACATGTTTTTCTGGTTGCCACAGGACAGCACAGTTCATTATGTTATTGAGACCTATGGTGGAGCTTCAGGACATCATAATATATTTGCATCCCACCCTAAAGATCTTCCCTAGCCTAGCGTGCCAAGAAACCATAAGTTTATTGAAAAAGCAATTTGAGATACATATGATTTTTAATGTCCACTAATTGAACTTCTTACATAATAGTTCAACTCTGCCTTCGCCTGTGCATTGAATAACTAGTGCTTTCATTTGCCTTACTGTGATTATCCCCATGCAAACACTCTCGATATGATCCATTCATTCAGCTCTGGGTACTTAAATTGGCCTTCCAGCTGTGCATTTTTCTGGATCCTATTTCTGTTGAGCTTTAGCCAATCACAATGGCTAAATTTAGCACAGTGTTCTATAGTGAATGAACAATACAAATCCCAGCTGAAAATTCATAGCTGATTTTGTTGTTTTTCTATAACACTGCTGTTGAGAAAAGTCCTTGTTACAGATCTCTAGTGCAACCCAACACACCTCTATAGCAGCAAATACTGTGTAATGTTGGGATACATTTCATTCTGAAAACATTCAAATACCTGTAACAGTTTGTTAGACTGACCTCCCAGAACAAGTGTGTTTATGTTAACTAGTTTCTTATCAGCATGCATATTACTAGTACACATGCCATATTCTATATTTTAGGTCTTCAGATCTTCTTTTCTTCTATTAATCAGGGGTTTATTGAGACAAAAGTCATTGTTAATAGTTAGTTAACCTGTTACACTCTGCGGGGGGGAATTCCCCCTGCATTTTGCCTACCAAATTAAAAAGCTTCCCATACCCACATGCAGAGGTGTATATACAAAAGA
>JAUCMU010000039.1:2967007-2982693 GCA_032275025.1 Enteromius treurensis
TCAACCTGGGGGATCGACACGTACCCCCTGGCTGCACCTCCGTCGAGGGTGGAGAGGGGAGAGGAGCTGGGGGCCAGACGTGACGAGTACGGGGCTCGCCACGATCCGGTCAGCTCCTCATGCACCTCCGGGAAGAAGGGCACCGAGGGGGACCACGACGGGGCCGCGGTCCGAGAACTCAGATGCCAATCATCCCGCCGAGACAGATCGGCCAAAGGTGCACGCGACACCTCCAAACCGACCGCCTTGGCAGCTCGGAGGAGCATAGCCGAGAGCTCAGCGTCCACCTGGAACGGAGCAGCGACCACGGACGGCCCCTGTCCCGCACCGGCGAGCGCTTCGCCGCCCGACTCTCCCTCTGATGCTTCGGAAGACATCTCAACCTCTTGGGATGGTTTTTATAATATTTTTTAGGTATACATACATGTACTTTTCATAATAGACAGTGCGATTTTTTTCATTATTATTTTAGGTGGGGATAACCCTTGGAAATGGGTGGACGTATCCCCCCAGTCCCCCCCGGAATTTAAGCCCATGGTGTTAACGCATGCGATTTAAATTTTTTCAGATTAATGCATTAAAAATATTTAATGCAATTAAAGCAAGGGTGTGGCTAGGATTGGTCACCCCACTCACAACTGCGGCTTGTCACTTTTTCTCTTGACAAAAAGTGCATTTATTCGGTCGCAAAACGTCTTTACTACCACATCAAATGGAAGACATTACAGACCCGTGTTCCACCTGACTTCAGCGCCAGGCAAACGGTGTGTGCTTGCTGTGTGCGCTCTACAAACACGTGCACAAAGACACCAGAGCATGCTGTAGGCTGTATCCATTCATTTTAAAGCGAGAAGTAAGCTATGTGCATGCAACGTCGTGGTCAGTTAAGTCATGAAGCTTCCAAAAAGACAATTAAAGTTGCCTTAAAAATGTGCAAGCATGTATAATATATTTTATATGAGCCATATTTAAGAGCATGTGTTTGAAATGTTCTGGAGCGGCCCAGCACTGTCTTACTCATCTAACATGCCAGAGCTGAAGTGGGTCAGAAAAGGTAAAAAGAGTTGAGAGTAAATACGATTTGTGTCAGAACTGCCTCACATTCAGCAGCGGCAGCTCTTATAGAAATAACAGCCAAATAACAGCAAAATAACCAGCTGCTGTGATGTCTGTAAATCAAAGGACAAAGAAAAAAGGGATAGCTTTATGGATTCATCTATATTTGATTTAGAATTTGTCTAATGACTTCAATTCCAATTGCTGTAGTTCTGCTGCACAAGTGCACAAGTAAATATGACATTTATTATAATGATTTATGTAAAGATTGTATTAAGTTCACTTAAATTAGAAGTTATTTTTTTAAAGTCTTTTGATTACTGTATACTGTAATGTAGAAGAGTATAGTCAATGGTTAAACTTTTTTTGAGGGGGAGGGGGGGACAATTTTATAAAGATATCAGTATTGGTATTATAATGGTTTTATGTGAAGATTGTTTGGTTAAGGTTTTATTAGATACCTTTGTAATGCTGAATTGCTATTCAATGAATAAATAGCTACTAGAGGAAAAAACTATTCCAGAGACATCAGAGTTATGCTGACCTTCAATCACACAAACAAGATGCTATTATACAAATATAAAAAAAATTGACTGTCTTTTTGTTGTTTGTACATTTGTTTGTTTGTTTGTCTGTTTGTTTACTTAATATGTTTGTTTGTTTTTGTTGTTGTTGTTTTGTATATATGTATTCATTTATTCGTTTTTTCCTACAGTTGGTTTTCTCAAGGTTGGGGAGTCAATTGTTTTCTATTTTATTTTATTTCATTTTATTCGCTAGGACATTCCAGTTGAACCCATTGCCCCAAATAATGACAGAAAAAGTATGCATGCCATCTGTTTCAGACTCCATTTGATGTATCATGCCCCATTCACTAAACCCAGAAGCATAGAAACCCAGAATAGCTCATCAGATTCTGTGTTGATAGTTGTACAATACACCCTCATCGTCTTTGTAATTCACTTTTTCTCACCACTTGCAGTTATAGGTGCATTCTAGGGGAAGGACACTAAAGAGCAGTTCCCTTAGCTCAACGTTTGTTTTTCATTTCCATCTCGCCATGCTAATTCATCAAAGTGAAGCTAGCATTGTGTTTGTGTGAGGCCTAGCTTGAAAGCTTGTACTGGCGTGCGCAAAGCAACAGAGAGCCCACATGTGTCAAATGGTAAAGTCTTGGCATTAATCTTCACGCCTCCATCTGCACACACTCTCAAAGAGGTGTGTGTTGGAGCAGTTGGGTCAGGAAATTCATAATTGTTAGTAATAACCTTTGTTATCGGATCTCGCCATACTTATAACTCAGAGTTGCCAATATACAACTAATAGCTGTTTTTAGTGCCATGATACCAATGCAAAACTTGTTCTACGATGCACACAGCAGTAGAAAAGCACAACTCTAGAGGTCAATAGCTGTCCTCCAGGCTGATAGATTATATTGCTTTTGCTAAGTATACACAATTAGCAGTTTCCAAATGAGCCTTTGAAGGTCACATTCCATGGCAAGTGCATATTAATATATTTTATGTTGTATTGATGAATGTCATCATCATTAATGAATGTTACTTGAATTACGCTCATCAGGAGATGTGCCGTGCATAAAAAAAACAAACAAACAAAAAAAAAAAAATATCGGTTTTGTTTAAACGTGCCGTCATTCTGAGGTTCTGCTCCTTGAGCTGCAATTTCTTATGGAAATAAAATACACTTTGAGATAAATTGTGCAAAGATAATTATGTTTTAATATCACCATAAATGCCATGACTGTATATGTAGTCATAAAATTAGTGCAATTACTGTACATGATCTAATGTCTGTTTGCATGTGTGGCAGTGTGGTAAATCTTCTGATAGATTGCCCTCTTAGATTCTGAGCTTCAGTGTGTGTGTGTGCTCTCAAGTTTTGCACGAGGAAGCAAACATTGGAGTCGAATGGTTGTTTCAAAAATCTAATGCTTGCAATAAGTTTTAATTTCCTGTGTGGTTTAGCAGCTGTCTGGTGGCCCTTAAAACAGAAAATGAAACTTAAAATGTGATTACCAAAAGAAGAAAGAAGTCAACTTAAGAGTTTTCTGAAAATGTGAAAGACTTTTCACCCCTTACGTTTCTAATACCCCTGGTGCATATCATAAAATGTGGCTTGTACTGTGTTATGTATTCCCAGGGGTGTTCAGGCTTGCATTTGGAGGGTGGTGTTTTATTTTAAGATATATGCCAAATTTATTTGATCATGTTATGAAATCCTGCTCCAGAGCAAGGTTAGCACTTCATTTGTGGTGTTAGTTTGTTTAGTGTGAAATGGGATGGTGTTTCTTTGTTGCTGCTGGAGGTTTGGCAAGAGACAGCCAATCAGAAATTGAGCAGCGAGGCTCGCGTCACATCAGTAACAGAAAAATAGTGCAAACAGCAGCTGGTGAAAGAAAAGCATGAAATACCAAAACACTTTCAAGAAATAAGCACATACTTTGGTCCTTGTTTTCTTTCTTTTGTACTTTTGTCTTTGTTTTCTTGCATTTGTGTGTGTGTGTGTCATGTTACAACTAAAGACATGTTTATTGATGAAATTACTGATGAACTACTGGAGGTCAATTGTCTTGCAGAATTAGGTTCAAACCCAAGAAACACATTTGAACCAGCCGTCCAGCCAATCAATGATTCGTAGAATTAAATAAATAGCTTTTTTTTTTTTTTTAAGTTGTACCATACAACACTTCTTAATATTAGTAAAAACTTCCAGTATGCTAGGACAAGTTGGATCAACAGTAGTGGTCCTTCAGGTCTGAGATTGGACACCCCTGCACTTGGTCATCCTTGAATTTCCCCACTCTTTACACACAGAAAATGTGAGGTGGAGAATGTCCTCACATTCTGAACCCATCGAGATCAGAGCAGAAACATGAAGAACTCAAACCTCAAGGTAACTAGTCATGTGTTGCTGATGACATGATTGGACAAGATCATACAAGGTAACGTCTAACACCAATGGACGGTCAGCACAATCTATCACACATCTTGCCTCTACAACAGGAGTGTCAAACTCAGTTCCTGGAGGGCTACAGCACTGCAGAGTTTACATTCAACCAATATCTTTAAAATGCACCTGACCAATCTAATTAAGTCCTTCACTCTTATTTGAAAGTGACATGGTTTGTGTGAGTGGGAAATAAATTCTGCAGGGCTGTGAGTTTGACACCCCTGCTCTACAAAGACGTTCCACCACTGGAAACATTCTCTGGTGTTATGTCCCTAGTAGCTGGAGGAAACACCCAAAGGTTATTTTCTTCAAACGGACCTGTTATTGCAGTGACACTCACGAACAGACCCTCCCTTTCCGGACAGATTATCCTAGAGTGTTATCCAAATAAGACTCGCACGTTGTTTTCCTCACGAGTGGCAGTGTCTGGTGAGTAGCGTGCCACCTGTGGGAGCAAGAAGGGCCACTAAGCGAGGCAATCATGCTGGGATTACCCTGAGGTAACAAGAGAATTTGGATGAAGTCACGGCAGCTTTTGGTTGCCCTGTAGTGAGAGGCTCCAACCCAGGGTGTGAGTTTAGGGAGGGCTGTTAAGAGAAAGAATGGATACAACTGAGGAAAAGTAGGTGGGAAAGGAGGTAGGACAGATAAGCATGGAGCAAAAGACAGTGTTATGAAAGGTTTTCTCATGGGGAGTAATAGTGTGGAATACAAAGCAGGCTTGTCAGAGAAGAGCCTGTTGGCCTGCCAGAACGTGTACCCTTCGTAAACGAGAGTGTCCCGTAGCAAACAGCTGCAGCTTCCTGTCTGCTGTCATTCTGCAATCCCTGTTACCTCAACTGCTCTCTCTCGAGAACCTGTAGTAAAGATGCTGTGATGAAGGTATAAGGGTTTGATCAAGGTGGCTTTGTATCAAAAATGAGTTGTAAACTCACAATCAATATACACCCTCAGCTGTGAGAATACAACAGGTAATGCAATATTGCCAAAACCAAAATCAATCCAAGACTGTAAATCACAAAATTGCACAGCAGTTCTGACAGAAATTGATTAATGAGGTCAAGTATAAAAAGCTATATTTTGCAAGAATTTTGAGAAATGAAAACGAGCTAATAATAATTGGTATGCTGTGTCTAAGCAAAGCTAGATCTCTTCAATTATAATCAAACTTGCTCTTTATGCTGCAAACATTAAATATTGCTGTGTTTGCAGTGTATACATGCTGTAAAACTGTCAGCATCGTAAACCTCCCTTTGAGAAGTTGGGTCTCCAGTCCCAAATTCTACATCATTAAAGCAATGTTTTTTTTACTAATTCACCCCTTTCATCATACATTCAAGACACTTATATTGATTTCAGATATAAGCTTGGAACAATGTTCTTGTGTTTATGCGTAAGCAATTTATATGTGGTCTATGACATAATTATACAGCTTAAGATCGACTAGTGAAGTAGTTCTTTACACAAACTAGAAACCACTCCATTTTCAAAATGTTTAGTTTAGTCATCCCATGTTGGTCCTTGTTTTATAGGGAATATTTTTCATTGCAGTTTACCAGAGGCCATTTCATCCTCTGGTGATCTTGTAAATCCTGGTCAAAGTGACTTTTCTCATCAGAAGAATGATTATTCTGTCTTTCGGAGACATGCCTAGGCCTGACATGATGAATGATCTAAAAGTGCTACTCTGGCTGAGACACTGGTATCCTCTCAGAAATGCTTTGTGTTCCCTTCAGCAAAGCAACATTGTCGAACCGGAGTACATGCTTTGCACCAATCATCAAATTCCAGTTGCAAGAATTTCCCCTTTCGACATAAACACATCAGCATCTCAAAAGACCCTTTGCATCGGGATTGATTGGGGGAAACGATAACAATGGCTGAGCAAATGGAGACAAATTACGCCAAGCGTTGTTGGTGCTCTGAGTGGCTGTCAAAACAGACATAAAAAATGAACGGCAGGATTTTTTCTGACCCCTCCCGGAGCTCGTTCCCTCCTTCTGCCACCCTGTGAGGGGAATGGGAACAGGTCAGGAGCGATTGTTGGTTTTAGGCCTCAGTGTACTTCCTGTAAACGATGGGAGTGCTTTGTAATGACATCCAGGTATGTTTGCTCTTCATTTTGCACGGCTCATCTGTGATCATTGCTGGAGGACATGTGTGCCAGTGGAGATGTAGTAAGAGAGGGAGGCAGATTTCCATTCCTCCTTCTGATGAGGACAGGGGGCCGCAGACACAGGCCTGCCACGGGATGTTTACATTCCACCAGCAAGGCCACGCTATTCCCTCAATTCCATTCAAAGCAGAGCTGAGGTAGAGCGGCGGAATAAATGTGCAAGTAATCTGGGTATAACGGCATGTTTTCTCCGAGGGCCTGGGGCCAATGCAGCAGGTTCATGCCATATACTTCAAACTAAGAATGAATTAGAAACTAATTGCAGAGGCAGCAAAGTGCTCTTGAAACTTGATTTTACAATCAGTTTATTTCTTCCACACTATTTTTTTTTTCAGCCACATCAGTTGTCCAAGTCCAAGTGTACAAATATTCATAAGCTAGAGGACTTCATAACATGCCTGTGGCACTGCAAGGGAGCCTCAGTGACTTACCTGTCTTGTAACCAGTGAACATTGCACTCTGGAATATCTTGGCCCATGGTCATCCTTCAAATATGAATGATATCTGGTTTGGAAACAGATGATGTCTGCAACTAACCGTATTCGCCATCTGCTTGTAAAGCCTCGTTAGCAACCCAGGCTAATTGGAAATATGTGCCTCTACATACATTTTTGCTACCCCGTAATTATGTACCTTATCTCACATGTTATTATGTTGGTACAGGTACATATTGCATTATACTGACTATATTGCTGCTTGAGGTACATTTTGTGGCCATTCAGAATTTAAATATACAGTGAATGTCACTAAAGATTAATGCTCTATCATGTTGGAAATGAGCTACATTCTATTTTGCGAGCAAAGTCAGTCTGGCCAAGCTGCCATTTTAGAGCATTTCTGTTCCCAAAAAAATGGGAACCAATGAGAAACGAGCTCCCCCTCACGACAAACCCCCTACAACTGGTTACGGTGGCTTCAGGTTTCGCTGCTATGCATACGTCAGTGGAATGAGTGGTCTGATTAGTTGCAGATTTCTCCAGTAGTAAACAGATGCATCTGATGGACGCAGGTTAAGCCCGCTTCTCAGAAGGCGGGTAGTAAGGCAGCTTCGCCAGACTAAGCTCATATGAGCTTTACAGTCGCGGAAGCCAGGCTAGTTGGAAATATCCCCTACACCAAACCTAAACCTAAGCCTACCTGATAGTGTTAACAAATGCAAACGTAAGGAAAAAACGTATGTACTACTGCAGCGATGCTATTTTAAATTCCTTATGCAGATTTGAGTTGCTCTGTTGAACCATAAATTCAAGGGGTTCAAACCAGAGCTTTTTATCATCTAAGTGTCACGCCGTATCACGAGAGCTACCGAGTACCTACTGAATTACATATAAATATACACACATATGAAACTTTATATGTAATGACAGCTTTCAAAAGTATCAGTTTTCAAAATCTGTATGATGTTAAAATAGTTTTGAAGTCATAACATAATGTTCTGCATGTAATTGTGTGATAATTAGCCTGTATTAATCAAAACTGTACCTGTAAATCATCAACTCTTTTTGTGAAAAGGAATAAAAGTTATTGTAGATTTACTGCCTTTAGTGTTCATTTCATCTGGAAACTGCAGCGATTCATACTGTATGTATAGATAGGTGTTTTTTCTTTTCTTTTTTCTGGTTGTTGTTGTTTGTTTTTGTGTTTGTTTTTTTTTTTTTTTAGTTTTGCAGAAATGTAAAGTTTGTAAAGCTTGGTTGATGATAACACATTCTAAAACGGAACAGTGGTAACTCAGACATCATCTTTTAATTTATACACTTTTTGGTAAACTAAATACATCCCTGAGGTTTCTTAGCCAAATAGGATGCAGATACAAGTGTGTAGCACACGACACATGTAGAACAAATGCTCTTTGTTTGCTGGAAAATGTAGAACTTGCTAAGCTAAGAGTAGCTTTGATATAGTTTGTTTCCTTGTGCGTCATTTTCCAAAACATTTTCACGTTCATCGGTCACTGGAATGCCTCCATGATTGGATGGAGGTGAGGAGAGATATCCCACATCCAATTTTGATTGAAACACAACATTAAACATTAAGTATGTTTCTAATTGGCTTTTGCATAAAAGCATAAATACCTGATGATGGAAACACCCGGTTGGTTGGGACACGGTGAAAGACTAAACCAGTGCCCTGCATACTTTGCAATCGCGATAATCACAGCATAGCATCACCACCACCATGGTAACATTCTGTATGGACCAGTTGCTGGAATAATCTGATGCTGCCAGAGCCATGCTTTAACAGTGTAGCTGAGATCCTGAGATACACAACCTACCCACTTGATATGCCATCTTACAATACTTACGTGATTCTCGAAATTGCACCAAATCAATGACACAAGCACAGCGAGCCCAACTCCATATATCTTCTCACAACCTGTCAGCAGCAGCTCCACATGTGGAATGCCAAGGATGTATGTTACTGTGTATTAGCAAATGAAGAGAGGGGGTGCTATTGCTGTGGAGTGCATTTCTGAGATTAGGATCCAGTTCAATCAGGGTTGCCTTTGTGTATTAGAGCTTTGGGTGGGAGTGGGATGGGGTGCTTTAATCTCCTCTGGTGCCGATTTGCATTGGAGCATTGCCTCATGCTGCTCTCCATCACAACGGGCTGTTGAGTTGTGCATCATGTTTCATCTCCTTTGGCAGGCTCTTCATGTGTCTGGGGAAACAAAGTGAGACTGAGCTTTAATCAAAAGTTCCGTTGTGCAATGAATTGGGAAAATAATAAGAATAATAAATTATAAAATGATGCAAGGAATCTAATAATATGGCTATTTTAATGGTATGAATCATTTTTTTATAAACACACACCTGCACAGGGCAGTGCATTGCCCACATCATTATATCCTACTCAGTTTTCCTTCTGACTAATAAAGGTATTATATAAATGTTATATAAATGATATTATGTAAATGTTACAAAGAAATCAGAGCTGTACTAAACTGAATCCCTGGAACAGATTTTATGATTTTACTGCAGTTGAAGGACATTGTACATGACACTAAGCAGAAAGATTATGACCACTGTTCAAGAAAGAATGATAAGAATACGTAGGGTTGTGGAATCATGAAATTCATTTAAAATATATATATACAGTGAGGTCAATAAGTATTTGATCACCCTTTTTGCAAGTTCTCTTACTTAGAAATCATGGAGGGGTCTACAATTTTCAGCTTAGGAGGATTTCCACTGTGAGAGACCAGAATCTAAAAAGAAAAATTCGGAAATTACATATCATGATTTTTTAACAATTTATTACTGTGTGAAATAAGTATTTGATCACTTGCTTATCAGACAGATTTCTGACCCTCAAAGACCTGTTATTTTGCTTTTAAATAATCCAGTTACACATGATTCTAAATTAGTAGCACCTGTTTGAGGTCGCTCGTGGAGTATCAATAATGCTAAGAATGGTGAAGAATCAGCCCAGAACTTTACGGGACAAGATGGTCGTGAAGAGAGCTGGGACCATCGTTTACAAGGCTACTATCAGTAATACACAAAGACGTCTTGGTTTAAAGGGGAAAGGACTACTGCAATGTATTAAGGAAAGGGTGAACGGGGCCATGTACTGTGACATATTGGGCAAAAACCGCCTTCCCTCAGTCAGAGCATTAAAGATGGGTCGTGGCTGGACCCAAAGCACACAGACAGGAAAACCAAGGAGTGACTCCGTTAAAAAAATCATACAATGTGATTTCCGGATTTTTCTTTTAAGATTCTGTCTCTCACAGTGGAAATGCACATATGCTGAAATTTGTAGACCCCTCCATGATTTGCAGAACTTCACAGGGTGATCAAATACTTATTGATCTCAATGTATATGTAACCAATATAATGTAATTGCACTTTTTATAACATTAAGGTTATAAAGGTTACAGCAGTTATGAAAAACAATGAATTTGAACAAGTGTTAGCATTAGGTTCTCTAATGCTCCACTTTTACAGTGCATTGCAAACCTTTTTTTTTTTCTCTTGTGGATAACTAGTGTTTCATGTTGACTTTACCCTCATTCCAGAACACATATCAGGTGCTGCTGAACTCTTGCTGCTATTTATAGGAACAGAGTTCAAGACCTCTACAATCATTCAAGAGTTGAATGAATATGGTTCACTGACCTCTGTTCAGGGGTCAACAGTTAGATGTGTAGACCACCTGTTGGCTAGAATGGTTTACAGGTGTCTGTATGTGCATCCTTTGTGGATTCACACACTTTCAATGTGTGTCTGAAGATAATTAGGTTTATCAGTCATGGGGTAGCTTTAAAAGGTCAAATGGCTGTGTGAGATATGTGCTTCAGAGAGGCACATCTGGGCTGCAGGCTGGAGATCTTTCACTGGTTATATTGACATTGGTGGAATCTGGAAGCACGGGATGTTCCGGAATTCATGGAACATTGAACATTTAAACATTCTATCCTTTTCTTGTTAGGGTCACCATCTCAACCTTTGTGAAAACTAGAACTTTCACAAGTTTGGATGCACTGATTTAATACCAGTTGCAAATCACAACCCAGTTTTCATAAATTATGAAATCTGGTCACCCTTGTGAAAAACTTGTTTTAATAATATGTTGCTGTGCATTTAATTTTAATGGGTTTATTAACATATAAAACATGTACGTACGTATTATTATAATTTAATATAATTTTACAGTAGTATGTTATTCAATATTAAGTTAATTTAAAGTTAATAACAAACCCTTGTGACCATACATTAATAAGACACAGACTTTGAAATTTCATATGCATTTCATTAGTTCCTCAAACAAACCACAAGCACTACCAATTACATTGAGCTCTGTTATACATGATTTAACAAAGGCCCATTTCCTTTAGCAAAGCCCAGTGGAGAATTACAGCAGTCAGCAGTCTCTTAATACATCTGATTCTCTTCATCCTCAGTGTATTTATTGCATCATGCATCCAATATAAGATCCCAGACATGTGCCAGAGGGGAAGTAAACAGTACAATTCCAGAAAAACTTTTTAACATGAAAAAGACTCATCTGTCTAAACTTAACTCATTACTAGATGATACAGCAGAACACCACAGAACCACTGGTATGGGACACAAAGTGCTTCTCAAAAACCATTCAGTGAGACAGGAGGGAATGGGAAAGTGGTTAGAAAAAAACAAAAAAGGGATGATGATGCAGACAGTCCAAGTGTGTGAGGAATGTACCAGGAGCTTCAACAACATCCTGAGGGAAAAGAGAAAAAACTATTTTTAGCCGAGTACGATTCACCTCATTAGAGACAAGGTGCTTTTATCATCACAGTGAGTTACAAGAAACCTTTTTTACATAAAATATAGAGTCCAACAGCATGGGCTGTGAAAGAAATTATTCACCCCAAAATGGAAGTTCTGTCAGCATTCGCTCAGCTTCGTGTGCTTTCAGAGCCAATATAATAAAAGGTAAAGAGCACAATAATGAACATACTACAGTTTTTTTTTTATATTCTGTTACAAACTTGCCAACATAGTGGTCATAAAGTTTAGGAGAAACTGAAAATGAATGACATATTCTGAATTTATTCCTTAAAATGGCCAAATTTACTCAGTAAAAAAACACAAATACATTTATTCTTCAACAGAAATGTTTGTTTGCTTGCTGGCTTTCTTGCTTTGTAAAGTAACATTTATACTAAATGGATTCTAATATGGCTATCAAATAATTAAGTTAAAATGCAGATTGATGCAGATACTATAGTCCTGTAGTAATGTCCAATTCATGAATGAATCTTTTTTTTTTTCTTATTTGGTGTCACTAGTCTTACAACACATTATTATCAGTGAATAATGTCTGTTTCTCACAGACTTACCCATTTGTATATGGCACACAAGTTGGATGGGCCTCTTTAATAATACTGTACCTCCAAGATACTTTAGGGTGCTTTTGCATTCTTTTTGCAGCTTGAGCCCACATCCATTGTGATTGCATGGGAATAAATTGCAGTACATTGTTCAAAATCTCTTATTTTGTGTTCCACAGAAGTAAGAAAGGCAGATCAATCAGTAGTGAAATAAGGCATTCTCAGGTGAAACAAACAAAAACTATTTATTTCCTTTAAGAAAAAGAGCTGATAGCAGTTTTTTAGTCTTTACTCATGTCTAGTCACAGGATAAATAGGCTCTTAATGTGTGCTGGGAAATTACACTTGTGTTGTTTTAGATATTTAGCATATTCTCTACTATTAAATTAGCTTTGACTGAACTGTGCCTAACCATTTCAGGCAGATGTTGATGCCTACCGAAACTATTCGAAAACCAACGTCATTAGAGGGAATATTGGACTTGTACAAGGCTCTCATTGACAATGTCTTACATAAAACTTTTGGAGCTGCATAAAAGAACATTTAAAATTGGATTGCCTCCTGTTTAAAAGAATGTGAGTGATAAAAAAAGCAAATTGTTAGATTTCTTTCATTGGGTTTTGGGAAACAACCTTATTTACAAGGTCACCAATCTGTGTTTCTTTGTTTTCAAAAGTATGCTAAAGTTCACAGCAACTAATGGATCTGCTGTAGTTCTTTAATGTTATTTTGGCTTAAGGTTTTACACACCAAACCAACATCGAAGAACTAACAGCAATGTCTATACACAATGTACATAAAGAAAAAGTGAGGCTGGCATTTGCTCAGTGATGGCCCAATGTTGGCCAACAACCGACTGACAGGTTGGTGTTCCACAGCCTATCAAGTAAAAAAACAGCCATAACTGCCAAGGCTAAGGCTCATAATAAAGTGAAAATAAAGTGAAATTCACCATCATGTCTTTCAGACAGCAGTTAGTCTTTCTGCACTGAACTGACTGCTTGGACTGTTCCCTCTATCTATAGCATTACATTTTTGAGGATAGTTTTGTACTTTACTTTAATTACTACATTTAATTAAATGTAAATGTATTCCTATCTGAGTGTTTGTAGTTTATTCACCACCTCTATTCTGAATCAAATACTAGCTTTGTCTTGCTTTTCTGTTAAGATTATTTTATATTTTAGTTTAGAGAGAATTGTTGGTGTCCCCATTAAACCTCTTATCTTGCTTAACCAACAAAAACTGCTGTTGGAAATCCCCTACAGCAAGACAGAAATTGGATGAAGAGTAAGCAAAGGCAGGTGTGAAGCACGAAATACTCATGAGAACAGGTGCTTACATCTGCATTTAGTCAGAAGAAGAGATTAACTAAAATGAGAGCCGCCTATAATGAAAGTACCTTTTTACGTAAGCAAAAATACACCCAAAGCTTTGCCCATTCTGGGCCTCTTTGAAGTGGAAGGTTATGAACTGAATACAGGATAAGCGCACTCATGCTGAATCAGAGATCTTTACAAACAACCTATTAACCCTTCTGTCCAATTGCAGATAAAAATAAACTAACGACTCTACAGATTGTAATACAAATTGATTCATTTGGTAGAAGGGGAAAAAAAATAAAGTTTGCTTCTTTCTAATTTGTTAAGCGTGTTCATTGTGTAGCACTGTTGGCCCACAACAAAAAGGCGTTTGGAGTTTACATGTTTTCCCTGTACTGGCATGCGATTTCCTCTTGATGCTCTTCTAGTGGAGAGTTGTTGGTGCAGGAAAGCACGAACAGAGATTCCACTTCATGAAATAGCACTTTAACATCCAACACAGGTAAACACAAAGGCAGGCAGGCAGGCAGGGTAGCACAAACACATAGTAACCTAAAAACCGGACGACATACACTGAACTCAGGACAACTTAAATAGGGAGGACAATGATGGATAATTGACAAGACACACCTGAACACACTGACACAATTAACCAAAAGACTGAAACTAGGTCAAACAGAAAGAGCACATTGTGAATGAAAACAATAAGAAATAGTCCAGGGGCGTTACAGTTCGTCTCACTCCCGGAAGCCGTGTCCTTGTGGCGTAGACAAAAAGAAGGGAATGAGAGAAAGTCTGGAGGAGGTTCAGGAGGAGGCCACATGACTGGGAAGAGGACAACTAACAGAGTCCAGGGTGGCGATGACGGAGGGAGGTGCCAGGCAGGAAACAGAAGGGGAGCAGGAGGAACTTGGTGGAACCCAGAGCACAGCCATGATGGTGTACCACGGAGGAGCTGACGGAGGGAAAAGCCAAAGAGGAGGAGAACAAGGTGGAGATGGAGAGCCGATGAGCCAGGCCGACGCAAAAGATCCGGAGGGCCAAGGAGGAGCAGATGGCGCCGGCGACCAGCACTGACAGTCCACAGTGGAGAGGAGGGAGCTAGGGGCCATGGTGGAGCCAACGGGTTGGAGGGCCAAGGCGGAGTCCGGGACTCTGAGGCTGGAGGCGGAGCTGAGGGATCCTCCAGCCACGATGCTGATAGAGACTGGCAGACCCGTGGCGAGTTCAGCACACAGATGGTGGGCTGAGGGTGAGCGATGGGGCTGGCAGAAGGCAGCTGTGGAGTGGACAGGAATGGGTTGGAGGGCGGGTTTCTGTATTCCATGCGGTGCGCAGGCACTGAAGTGCGCTCCAGAGCAGAGCTCCACTCTGCTCTCCCACTGTCCATGGCTCTCTCCACCATGGCGAGCTCACTTGCTGGCTCTCGCACCTGGTCTGATGTTGAAGGCTCAGGCTTCGAGGCGATCCTCAGCTCTGTCGCTGTTTTCGGCGATGACTCGTCGGTCGTGCCAGGTTCTGCCTCGGCGGTGGGCACGGTTAGTGGCTCCGTGACAGCGGGGAGATGATGGGCTGGGCTTTGGGTCCTGAGTGGGGCTGGTGTCGTCGCCCACGACATGATCAGTCACTGAAGATTTACATGACACCAGCACCCACTTGATGTAGGTCAGCGAGGCTCTCTCGAGGACCATCCCCAGACAGCTGCGCTCGGGTGGTGCTGTTCAGTCCCTTGAAATACATAGTGCTGAGGCAGCTGTCTGGGTAACGCGTGTGGTTGGCGAGGAACACAAAGTTATACGTGTGGTCCTCGAGAGAGCAATCCCCCTGCTCTAGCAGGAGGATGAGGACATTGGGGTAGATCATACAGATAAAAGGGAAAAATAAAAACTGGCCAAAACATGGAAACTAAAGGGCAGGGGAAACATGCCGCTACATAAACTGTGTGTGGTCCGGTTTTCTGTCACGATGTTGGTGCAGGAAAGCACAAGCAGAGATTCGACTTAATAACAAAATAACACTTCTTTAACATCCAACAGAGGCAAACAAACAGGCAGGCAGGCAGGGTTGCACGATCACATAGTAACCTTAAAACCAGACGGCATACACTGAACTCAGGACAACTTAACACAACTGAAGACAGAAACTAGGTCAAACAGAGATAGAGCACATGTTGAATGAAAACAATAACATATATTCCAGGGGTGTTACAGTGTGAGAGTGTTTTTTCTGGCCAATTGTGCAGGACAGCATTTCTCAAAGCCTTGTACTGTAACATCCCCATTTGTTTATGTTCCGTGTTTTGGTCTGTTCTCCCCATGTGCTTCCCTGTGACCCAGTTTTCAGT
>JAUCMU010000039.1:2982793-2995463 GCA_032275025.1 Enteromius treurensis
TACATAAGCCAACCCTGTGTTTCAGTCTGTGTTCGTCATTGTCTATGTAACATGTGTTATTTTGCTCCTGAATATTCCACTTTATGTTAATTAAAATATGTTTTCTTAAAAAGAAGATTCTCTTCACTCTCTTTCAATGGATACACGTTACATGTACTCCTCATTAATAAGTTATTGAAATGTGGAGGATGGATTCAATCTCAGAGTGAGAAGTTTTGCCCCACCATTTTGAAAATGCAAATGGACCTATAGGTGAGCCTTGGGGAACCTCAGTGTAAAAACCTCATTAAGAGTGACGGAATCTGCTTGGAAGAAAGTTGGATGTGCCCTGATCGTGAATCGTAAATATTAAACATGTTGGATAAGATTTGTGGCAAGTGTTTATACAATGTGTCTCCAGAGATTTTGTGAGCTTGCCGTGTTCACAGTCACGTGTGTGGTATGCGTTGTCACATTGTGGCACACCACACACTATAGAGGCAAAACGGTTAAATCTAGGATTTTTTTGTCCTAGTGTTTTTGGTCTCTCCCATTTTAAAGACATACGATTTTAAAGCCTTAAACTCTTTTATGCCTTGTCCTAGTAGTTCACCCGCACTTATTTGCAACTACGCTAATTTGCTCTACGCTTGGTTGGTCTGTATGTAAATGAGATGTTCCATCTGTGTTCTTTAATTTGTGCATGGTCAGTAAGTCACTCGTTGAAATTTCCACGCCGTTTTGGAATTGCATTGTCATGGTAACTTGCCCTTTTTAGCAAATAAGGACCTTACTGTCATTCACAGATTAACGTTCAGAGGCATTATTTGACAGTTTACAGAATGTGGTGAGTATGTAGAGTGCACTTATAATGATTTATAAAGTGTAGTCAACAAAACTTCCATAAAGCATGTTTAGGGCTCTTAAACGTAAACATAATTCCTGTAACCATAAACTATCCTCTTTACACATAGGATTAGAAATCCTCTCTGTACAATGATAGCACTGCTGTGAAGGTTACCTGCTGAGGATACAGGAAGGAACCAAGACTTCAACTTGAATAAGAGCAAACACCTCATGTAATGGAGAGTCTTACAGAGAGGTCAGGACCCATCCTCATATCCTTCTCTCTTCACACCAAAGGGAGCCAATATTCTTCCGATAGACCACTGGACAGATGCATGTGATTCGGGATGACGAAGTTAACATGTCTCTGGTGAAGGATGTTGCATCCTCCTGACAGGAAATGTAGTGGAATGTTTCTTTTCAAGCTGTGTAGTGTGATTCCTGGAGGATTTACCTCATAGTTAATCCAATCAGAGAGGTTTTGGAGTTCACCTCTACAGCAGCTTAATCACTGAAACCATTTATTAGAGTCAATGTTTTACCACTGTTTTTTTTTTTTTTTTACCCTGAAGGACACAATGAAACGATATTTCATGGAAATGGATATTTTTCCATGTCGGCTGCTTCAGATGTCACAGTAGTCCTTAGTGAAGGGATTGGGACTGTGTGTGTTCTTGTGCGGTGACATAGCCTAATATAGTTAGCGTTGTCTTTCCTGTGGTTCTATGGTTATTAGTTACACAATATTTATGGTTCAGGTAATTTTGTATAGCCAGTCCTTTGTGTTCAACTTCATGTTTAAAGGTTGGTAAATGTCCCTACAATAACAGCTACAACAGACTAAGGCATTCTCTTACTTTACCTGAACTTCAATTATAGATGTGAGAGGAGCCACAACTAATAAAATGAAATCACTCAGGAATCCAAAGTGGTGGCCAAGCTTGCAAAATAGTTCTTTTTCCATATGAGGAGATGTGAACACAAAATTGTAATTCTTCAAACAAAACACTTGAATGTCCTAAAGTCATAAACTTCAGAACTTTTTTAAATCCAGTGTTTAGTTGTTCCTCTGAAGTGCCTGTTGCTGCCGTACAAGAACTTGTAAATACACCACAATTTTTGTTGGAAAACTCAAACACCAGGCTCCTGAATACCTGTATTTATTCAGCCAATCAGATTTAGACATTAGTCTCATATTAAATACATGTCTGTGCCAGCTTTGGACTCAAAGTGCTCAAAGCATAGTCAAGTCACAACACAGCACTGAAAGGCACTGATCTGATTTTAATTAGATTATGCACAATAGTAAACAGACAGTAACAATGTCATATTTTTGAGTTGTATGACTAATCTTAAAAATATGTTCCTTTAGTCACTCACATAAAGCAGAAATAGATAACAGGCTACTTAAAACATCTAAGAACATCCAAGTGTCTGTGAGGTGAAATGCAACATGCGATAGCACTTGTGCCACAGATGCATTGCTGAAGAAACCAAGGGGAGTCATTTTATTATTCCCATTAAATGGTGTCATTAATTTGGGATTTGGCCTACCAAATGCCAGTAAACTTGCTCGTATTGTGAAAACACGCCACTCTGTCTTCCATAACCATTGAGACAAGCAGATGGCAAAAGGTATTTAACCTGCGTACAACATGTTTGACCACTACACACTTGGTATTTTGTTTTTCAGGCAGCAACTGTTTGCGTTTGTTCATTAATGAGCACGCAAACCAAAAAAGTCAGAAAAATATCTAGCATGCAACAAGGGTAAGATCAGACGCTGCTGTTAGGCGGTTTTCATCAGGAGAGAATCTCTATTTGTAATGTCCCAAGAATCAATGGCAGAACTCCACGCATCTTCCAGATAAACACACTAATCTAATAAAGCCTAGTCTGCTAAGATAACTAGCTACGTTTAAATGAACACCTATTGTTTCTGTCACAATGAAATCATTATAAATAATGAATTTGAACATGTTTATATGAACTCAAAACTTGCAAAATGATATAATTTAGTGAGGAACTAAACAATAACATACTAACAATATTAAAAATAAACATTTAAATACCATATTTGGATGAAAATAAAGTTGTAAAGCATGTTCTAAAAACCTGTCATTTTCTCAGTCATAAACTGTCATAAAATTCCCCTGAACTTTTGACTATCTAACATGGTCATCATAATAAAAAACTTTCTTGTTAGTCTAAAAACAGCTTAAATTGAAGCCAATCACAGCTTGTTGAATGTATGATGTAATAGTGTGGCTAAACACGCCTCCGCAGAAGAAGATCGACACCTGCTTCTACATCGCTGCCTGTTTAGCCCCGCCCACTGATTTGTGCCTGTAGTGTAATATCAACAGGCAAATTCAGCACTATGCAGAAACCAAACAATACAGATGTTCCAAAACTTAAACGTTTAACTTAAAGGGGAATTTTAACGTTTATTTTTTTTTTTTTATTTCGAACCAATATTCCCATAACATTTTTACAACCTAAATTTGTTACCCAGGATGTGATTTCTTTATTCAGACTGGGTTACTAGTCTGATTACAAATGGATTACTAGGGTCCTTATTTCTGCTGTCACCAAAAACAATAGAATACTATACGATTGTAGAATTTAAGGTATGGCCTATCTTATCTTAATTTTATAAAATTTTATTTAATGTGCATGTGTATATATAACTCTTAAAGTTTGCTGAGCTAATATAAAATATCACTCATCATAAGTCTATGGAAGTGTTTGATAATCACTGGGCTCATAGCAACAGATCCTCAGTCAACATCTTGGTGACACTTAAAGTGAGTCCCGTCCCGCTGTAGTCTGAAGCTGGCAGAACACACCAGATGCAAACGCGACAGACTGAAAGAGCTTGTCCCGCAGCAACAGAGTCATGACAACTACACAGTCTCCCACAGCTTGAGGATATTTACGGCACTCCTTAGTTACCGCTCTGTTTTGAACTTATGTACATGTTTCATGGCCATACCGGAGTATGCCGTTGCCAAAGCACAATCCCCAATCCACCACTCTGGAGGAGAGCAGAGAGACCACGGCGCACTGCCTGCTGTTACATTCCTGCACCTCAAGTTCCCCAACCCTGAGAAAGAAAATTCCCATGAAAACAACAGAGCTCGCCACAGCACGATAAAGCTCTGTTTGCAGCAGATATCCAGTGGGCCGCACGTGCAAAACTTATAGGAGCTTGCAAAGCAAACATTGTTGAAAAGCTTTAATACACTGTCAAACAGAGAGACATGTTCTGAGGTTGTTTTGAGGTAAATTTGTTTAACTAGCATGATATTTGAACAATTCGAAGTATTAGAGGTGCATTCAGTAGTTTGGTGATCATTTTAAAAAGTTGTAGACATGAAATAAACAGTATTTTCTTTTGTGAAGACTTCACTCTTAAAAGTTAAAATAACATAACAATTGTCACTTCCTCAGGGCTTTTCGCCATGAAATGATTGCAATCTGCTGCGTTTCACTAAACATTGGTGAGAAACATTTTACTCATTACAAATTTTACCCATTGATTCATTTCCACAATAATAACGATTTGGGAGCCTGAAAACACAAATACTTGAGGTTTTAAGGTGCTCTTTTTTAAATCCTTGGGAATGTTCATGTTTGTAAACTACAAAAATGCTAATTTGCAAGACGTTATGCATAGTTTTTCTTGACAAAGTGACATCGCCAACTAGTGGCCCGGCATGAGTAATACAGCATTTTAGTTGTTTTCGTAAATCAGTGAGAAATTAAATGATTTGTCTGCAACACTATATTCAAAACTTGTTTCCATTTTATTACATCGCTATTGTGTAAATTTACCATAAAACTTTGCTATCAAAGTAATTTACATAAAAACGGATCGGTGATCCACTATTGTGGTATCGGTACTTAAAGTACACAAAGAACGGCAATGCTAATGCTAGCTAAATAACTACTGAATGTGTCAATGAACTTGTAGGATTAGCACATCCAAAAATTATAAGTCATCATTTACTTTATAATTTAAAGAATGTTCCAACTGTTACAGAAAAATGTGTTTTGTCTTTTTTTGTCCATATAATGACAGTCAGCTGTGTCCTACTTTCATTGTATGGACAATAGATAGATAAAAACTAAATAGCAATGCCTTGACAAACACCTACAGTAATGTAGCAGCACCAATCATGTTTTCTTCAGAAATGTAAAAGTCATTACTTATTGTCACTGAATACATTTTGTCTTGCATACGAAACCTCAGGAGAGTGACATGCTTCAGGAAATAGCTGCTCGGAGGGAAAAAAAGAAATATTGCCGTTGCTTTCTCTGCATCTGACACAGACGGATTTCATGAGCTTGTTTTGGATTTCCACTAAACACAACTTCACACTGTCTTCTTTGTAATTTAGTCTCAGCAAACATTAAATTGTGCGCTGTGTCATATCCTCTGCCCAGCAGGCCTGTCTAGCATGACATCATGTGGTGGGAAATAATTTTGTAACACAGCAGCCTGTGTATATCAGCTTTTGGTTTTGCTGTTAAATGCAATGCCAGTTCAAACATGAAGCGTGCATGCAAAGTTTCACACATCGCTTGTATGACATCTAAACAGTGGTGCATTCCAACAGTATCTAATCTACGCTCTGCCAAAGCATCCTGAACCATCCATAGACTGGCCCACATTAATATTCAGATAAACAGCCGTCGAACCATGTGCAGAAACCAGACTTTTTCCCATGTGTACGCTCAGGAATTTGTGGTATGATTAATTGTAAGGCTGGTCGACAGCATCTCTTGCGTTTTCAAACATTATGGAAAACCATCTGGAATTGAAATATTTTCACCCCTCTGGGTCGCGTGGCATGGCTTGACTCCGGTGGGCTACACCCCATTCTGGTAGTACTTAAAGAGGGGCTCTCTGCTCTCCACTTCACTACAATCCTGACAGCGATCACACACACACACACACACACACACACCAGGAAACCAAAACAAACCTGTAAGGAACTCTTGGAGGAAATGGCTGGAACAGTATTCACCAGATCATTCATCTTTCTCTGCTTGCTTATGCATAGGGTAAGTACAGCAGTGATAATGTATATTCAAAACTAATTAAACTCTCTTGTGCAGAATTGACTTAAATTAGCTGATCTGATTATCTAAATGAATTATTTATTTTACTACTACCTGAAATTACATATAAGATGCATAGTATTTAAACAAATTAGTGTGCTACTGTTTTCAGAGTGAGTTGGTTAGTCATAAATGTAAGGCAGTTGGTCTAATTAGCTTTAATTAAGTGCATTATAATAAGTTTTGCCCTAATAACATATAATGTGAACATTATGTAAGTCACTACTGGCTTGTGTTTGTTTGATGCTGAGAACAATGATCTTAATTCAAATTTCTTTGAATGCTAAGACTCAAGTCTACCAATGAATTAATATATTTTACATATTTTATTATTTATATATTAACGTAAGAGCAACATTAGAATATAGAAATAAAGATCGCTGGAGGATATTTTGCATGAAAATAGTCTACTATTTACGTTTTTCAAGGCTTTATCACATCACGAAGTTTTATTTAACTAATACTAATTGTTTGTATAATGTATTAACATAAATCAGCAGAACCTTTTGGATCTTTACTGAATCATTATTTTAAACATGCTTTGCGCTGGTGAAATATATCAAAACATCACTTTCCACCTTACAGATCTGTGGTGGATATTATTTCCCCCTTGTGGCCACCAAGAGTTTTGCATAATGACTGTGCGATCGCAGCAAAACTATTTGTCCCAGACATTTCAGAATAATCTTTTTGGACTTGATAAAATTAGAATTACCTAACATTGTGCAATGTTCTGTGCAGGTTCTGTGTCAGGACTGCTCTCAGCCTTGTGACTGCCCAGTTGAGAGTCCTTTGTGTCCTGTAGGCACCAGTCTAGTGCTGGATGGCTGCAGCTGCTGTAAAGTGTGTGCCCGACAGGCAGGAGAGCCCTGCTCTTTCCTGGAGCCATGTGACCATCATAAGGACCTATATTGTGACTACGGTGTGCTGAGCGACACTGAGACAGGGATCTGCATGGGTGAGTGTAATATTGCGTTTTGGAAAGCAAATGAGTGTTATGTAAAGATGAGAGATGCCAAATATTTTGCATGTATTGCACTACACGTTTTGTCCAAAAGTAGGAGCCTTTTGGGGTTAGGAAGCTGTCTCATGGGTGTTGCATGTGTTGCAGCTCAAGAGGGTCAGACGTGTGACCTGGGCGGTGTGATTTACCGCAGTGGTGAGACCTTTCAGCCCAGCTGCAAACATCACTGTGTCTGCATGAATGGTGAGATTGGCTGCGTGCCGACCTGTGCCAGCAACATACGGCTGCCCTCTCCTGACTGTCCCTATCCAAGGCGAGTCCAGATCCCTGGCAAATGCTGCGAAGAGTGGGTGTGCGATCAGATCCCACAGGAAGACACCTTCCAGTCAGCAATGGCTGGTAGGTCAATCGGCAAGTCAACTTTTCTTTCATTTTGCTTTATTAAGTTGAAACAGCCGGCTTTTTCTCTCTTAAAAATGCACTCATTGGCCTCAAGGGAGAAGGGGACCACCTATAAATTGAATATATTTGATGCTGGACCGCAAAACCAGTCATAAGGGTCCATTTTTGGAAATTGATATTTATGCAGCAGCATCTGTGTGTGTATCTGAAAAAGTGGATTATGCTTTGTTAAGATAGTCTGGAATCTGAGGGTGCAAAAAATCTAAGTATTGAGAAAATCGCATTTAAAGTTAATTTAATAAAGTCTAGATTTATTTCTCAGCAATGCATATTACTAATCAAAAATTAAGTTTCGGTAGAAAATGTACAAAATATCTTTATTAAACATGCCCTTTACTTAATATCCTAATGATTTGTGGCAATAAGAAAAGTTATTTTGACTTACAATGTATGACTGGTTTTTAACATGGTCAACAATATGCTTTCCAAGTTGTTTCCAAGCTAAAATTTAACATGCACTTCCTCTTCTTTCAGCATATAGAGAACTATCCGGTCAGGATGTCAAGCCTGAGAGCGCAAGGGACAACTGCATCGTTCAGACCACTGACTGGAGCGAATGCTCTGCAATCTGTGGCATGGGGATGTCCTCTCGTGTAACCAATGACAATGAGCAATGCCAGCTGGAGCGGCAGACTCGCATGTGCATGATCCGCCCCTGTGATGCAGAGCTGGAAAAGGACATCAAGGTAAGAGAGCACTAAGTTAAACCAACCATACACTGGCCTTGTTCTGCTCTGGCTCGCAGACAGGCTGTCTGACGTAAATTTCATCTTGAGCACTGATAATTTGAGTACTCAGAAACAAAAGGTCCTCTGTGTAGTGTGCATACACCCAGTGCGTCAGTCCACATTCACAATCAATAGAATACGCTTGTAAAAAGGTTAGTGCACTTAAGCGTGTGTTAGATGGAACATGGAAAATTAAATATACCCTGGCTTTAAGGCCAGAAACTACAGAGCCCTGAAGATGGCATTGCGAAAATAATAGAAATCATGGCCACAGACTGAGAATTAATTTCCATGATGTACTCATTTGTTCCTTTGTTTAAGGTAAATGATGGCCATGTCCCGTTATTTTGTTTACTAGTTTTAACTGAGTTCAATTGTGTCACATGGGAACAAAATAGTCAATAATGGGAATGAATTATCTAGAAAACTGTTGTGCCACCAGGTCAACTTCTATCTTGGTTCCTGAAGAAAATCCCAACTAAAGTATGAGTGCACCTTGTTTAGTCAGACAAGTCTTAGGCCCTGTCCACAAGAACATGGTTATTTTCAAAACTGCAGCTTTTTCTATGCGGTGTGTTCGTTCATCCACTCATAAACGCCACACCAGGGGCCTGGTTCCATAAAACAAGTTTACCAAATAAGCCAGGTTTATTTCAGTTAGTCTGACCTACTGTCATTTGATTTGGTTCCAAATAAGTCAGACTAATTAAAACAAGCCTGGCTTATTTGGTAAACTTGTTTTATGGAACAGGCCCCAGGTCACCAAAACATCAGAGCACATGCTGTTATGTCCACCTACTGGAAACTATTTCAGGCTTCTGATTGGCCAGCATGACTTTACAGTTGAGATAACGTCGCCACCTGTTGGTTTGGCATGCCCTTGACAGCGCTTAAAAACATGCGTTTGGGTTTTCATGTTTATTGACATCTATTTATTTAATTTTTTTGTTGTTACTTATTTTTTATCTTTTATGTTACACGTGACTTGGATTCATATCTATTTCAAAAGAGTCTAAGTCCCCTAATTATAAACTAATTAAAGAATTAGTTAATCAAGTTATTTGAACTACCATAACTTTTATGCACACTGATTGGTCTAGCTTCAAAAATAAGCTTTTTAACACAATTTGAGTAAAATAAACAGCATCTGATTTCATTGGTGATTTCAAATATGAAATTTAATTGTAATTATATCATATATTATATCGTTTGTAGAATTTGATCCTTTCCCATTTAAAGAATGCCCAAGAGGCATTTCAAAGATGGCCGCCAAGTGACATGACTTGCCTTAAAAGGCAGTTTATGCATATACCATATGCACAGGCGCGTTTACATGACAATGATTGTACTAAAAACTAGAAAATATTTCCTTTTTTATTTTTTTAAAAGTTTTACGCACAGACGACAACATTGGCAAAATGATTTCAGTTTACACAGACTGACAAAAATGACATAAAATACTAAGTTATGCATGCCAGTAGTTGGCGATGTCACCATTTTCACAAATTCTAATTTTTGTAGCTTAATGGAACGATAATGGAATCGTTTTCAAAAATCTGCACTTTAAAAGTTAGCCATTTTTTACCACCAAAACTACATTGTCACATAAATAAACATGCAAAGCGCATAAAATGTTTTTCGTTTTTAGTTGAAAGCGGTGTTGGGTTTGCTTTTGACCCCGTCATGAACCATCTCAAATATTAATAGCCCACCTCCTCCTGTTTATTACAGAGAGGGAAGAAGTGCGTGCGGACACCAAAGAGCCAGCGTGGGATGCGGTTTGAATTGTCGGGATGCCATAGCGTCAGGCAGTATAAGCCAAAGTTCTGCGGGGTTTGTACAGACGGCCGCTGCTGCACGCCTCACGCCACCGTCACAGCCGAGGTGGAGTTCCGCTGTCCCGAGGGAGACTCTTTCAGGAGGAAGATGATGTTCATTAAGACCTGCTCCTGTCATCATGACTGCCCTCGCGAGAACGATATCTTCCTGGCCTCAAACTCACGGAGAATGATCGGGGACTATGATAATGACATGTGAGGAGCTGTCTGGTGTAAAACACACGTACACTGACGATCAAGCACATGTGCACATGAGGCAGCTCCATGTTTTTCTGGACCCTGAAATTCTCAGAGAATGTTTGACATGAAGTGGGCATCGATAATGGCCCCGCAAACTTTTCTTCTCTTGTGTTGTATTTTGTGAAGCTCTGAAGTCATCTGGCTGTTTGACTGGTCCTGCTACAGCAGAACTAAAGCACTGAGATCTTTGTGTTAGGAAGATAGTTCACTCAAAAATGACATTCCTGTCATCATTTACTCAGCCTCATGCTGTTGCAAACCTATTAACTGTTATTTTTTCAGAACACAAAAAGAAGAATCTTAATGCAGCTCTTTTTCTTTCCATAAATATGATCCATACAGATGTTTCACAATTGTTCAAGTTTGGAAGCCATGATGTAATTTGGGATAAGGAACAATCTGACATTTAAATCAATAACAATTTGGTCACTATACAATGTCATTGTGTTGAGAAAAGCTGCATGAAGTTATTTAAAAAAACTAAACTCTCAAAAATCTCCTTTTGTGCCATGGGTTTGGAATAGTGTGGGGTTAAACAAATACATATTTTAATGATATATATAAAAAAAATCCATTATTTTAATTATTTTTGAGTAAACTAATCCTTTAAGACATTGTTGACAAAGTAATTAATTAAATCATTCATATAATGAGTAAATTTCAAGAACGTTTTCCTCAATACAGGAATAGACTGAAATGACAATAATGTAATCATACACTTGATATGTATTATTTTTTTGTTTGTTTAATTTGTCAATTGGGTTATCATTATTTACGATTATGTTTCGCCTTACAACAAGGAATTATATTTAACGACTGACCTTAATAACTTTGTATCTAATTGAACCCAATCTGTCAAGTATGAAAATCACTAATGAGTCCCAAAGTATTGGGGGAAGAAAACACTCCAACAAATGAGGCTCAGATAATGAGATACTGCCTATGTTGTTAACTGTTTATTTAATAGGAAATGAATTCTTGGAAAGGAACCAAACAATGACGAATACACCTTGTGTTAATACTGTAAGAAGACCGTGTACAGATTGTACTAATTTATGTAACTGTTGTTTAACTCTTTTAATGTAGTTTTGTATGTGTACTGTATTACTCTGTGTTCATTGTATTTACCTGGCAATGATGCCAGCGAGTTCTTTTCTGATGCACTTTTATTTTCCAATAAAGAAATTATATTTTTATATATATATATATTGTGGATTATTGATTTTGAAAGCCAGGTGATATTGCTTATCTTATGTTCTTTGCTTTAAAAAGTAACCTAACATATGTTAAAATAACTGTTGGAAATTATATTTAATATAAATATTTATACTTATAATTGTTTCACCAAAATAATCCAATCATAAATTTGTTTTGTAATAAATTCTGATGTCTAGTCTTCATTAAGAATAATTGTACTGTCTGTATATTTTCATTCTGCATCTATATAAAGTGTATGTATGTATTATGTATATATATATATATATATATATATATATATAAAAGCAACTATTCTAACAAAGACATTTATGATTATTATTTTTTGTTATTTTTAGTAATTTATTGGTACTTACCAATATATTACTAAATATTTTATTAGTAATTTATTTTATAGTATATTTTCTATCTAGATGAAACAGACGAGTGTAGAAAACAGCAAAACTTAATTTATTTTTTGGCAGAGGCTCAGGATGCTCTGCTGAAGTTGTTGTGAGGTTGGCTAACTTGGCTCACAGGCAGGCTAATTTTCAGCTAATCTGCAGAGTGGCTGTTTCTATATCTCCAGCGGAGACTGTAACGCTTTTACTGAAACTCCACAAATAGGTTGCTCAAAACACAGGTAAGTATAAATGTAAGAGTCCTACGGTTGCGATGGCTCCTGGACAAAGGTGCTCGGTGCAGGTGAGTGACGGGGTAAAAGTATAAAGTCTCTCTCAACGGATAAGTCTGAGGTTCCTCCCAAAGGGCATTGGGCAGAGGACAGACAGAGGAAAAGAGAAGCAAATGTTACTATGAGCTCAGCCATCATTCTACTGGGGGATTGTGCAGGTAAGTGATGACTGATGAGGCTTATTAATAATCAGGTGACTGAGAGCGGGTGAAAGTGACTGTACTGGGATCAGCGGAGCGTGACGGCGTGACAGAGACAGGGGCCAACATAAAACAACATTCATTTACACTCGTCCATCTTTTTAATTAAAAAAAAAATCTTGGTTAGGGTGAGACAGTACAACAGTAGTGAATGGGTCCAGTTTGGCCAAAAGATCACTCATTGTTTCAAAAGTATAGCCACACTAAACACACTAACATTGTTTTGTGGTATATAATTAACATAATGCTACAAAAGCTTAACTTGTTCTGAACACAGTTGTTTACCCTTAAATTTTAATTCTGTCATCATTTACTCGCTGTTGTTACGAGGCACGGAGGAAAACGTTCAAGTTCAAATGCAACAAGTGATTTATTGAAAGCTCGTAGTCAGGTTAACA
>JAUCMU010000039.1:2999459-3011942 GCA_032275025.1 Enteromius treurensis
TTCATTCTAGGGTCAAATTCTAGGGTTGTAAATGGACCTGTAAAACCGTTTCTGGGCATTTTTTCCCCCTTACCTAAACTACATACCTTCTATGTACATATCAGAGAACAATTTAAAATATTCTCTCAATGCAAGCTATGGCACCTTTAATGTCTTAATTGAACTATGACCTAATCCTGATTTAGGCTAAGCCCTGTCTGTGAAACCCAAACTTTAAGTAGTACTAATACTCTATGTATGTACCTTTAAGGAACCAAAATGGATCCTTTAGGTACAAACATGTACCTTTTGAAGAGGTAGCGCTTTAGTCACAGCTTTTGTAATTGAAACTAATTAATGACATGAATTTAGTGATCAAATGTAACACTCTTATGGAAATATATTAATGCACATTATTGCACATTAATATGCAAATTAGATACAGTTTAACTTTTGGTATAATAAAAAAATAATCCTGAAATCTAAAAATATTTTGGTGATTCAAATAAATAGTTTTTACCTTTAAATTCACTATTTTTTTTAGGAGGATATCATATTTTATTTGCTTCATTTTGTGACTCAAATGAGCAGATATTAGCCCCTCTGTGGTTGAACACACTGTCAGCAGATGTCAGCAGAGAGTCAGAAGAGGAAATGGAGGAACAGGTGGTCACTGACTTGAGCTCAGGATTAACAACATGCCAAACAGCAAAAAAAACAAAACAAAAATATTCATCCCAGGAGAACAGTGAAGCTCAAAAACACCCAGAGGAAGAGAGCAAGTGGCGTGGATGTTTACAAAAACTTTTATTTTGGATGTGTTTAATCATAATTAATCATACGGCAGCACTACTATATATTGCAAATGTGACTTTCTTGTCATTTTCTTCAAATTTTTACTAGGCTAATATAATTCATAGCATTTATTTTTGTAATGCTTTTATCTTTTTTAGTAAATCTCTTGTGCCAGCCAAGACTGCATTTTCAAGGCTGCGAAAATACATAGCAGCAATGTTTGAAATATATACTGTGAATCAAAGCTGAATGTTCAGCAATCTTACACGATCCTTCAGAAATCATTATAGTATGCTGATTTTCTGCTCAGAAACATTTTGGATTATCAATGTTGCTGCTGCATCAAACATAAAAAAATAAAATAAAAAAAAACTTAAAATAATGATTTTATTTAACAAGAACAAACTGGAATCATCACAATTAAAAGTAACATTTACAAAAGATTTCAATTTCAAACAAACGTTGTTTATTGAATTTTCTATTCATTTAATTAAAAAGCTCTTTTCAGCAGCTAATAGAACTGAGCACAAGATTTCTGAAGGATCATGTGATGCCGAAGACTACACTGAAAAAAAAAACGCAAATTTTTTTGTTTTGCAAACAATTTATTTTAGCTACATTTAAATAAAAAATTTAGTTCGAATTAGTAAATGAACTAAAATAAATTGATTGCAACCACTAACCTACTGGTCATGCACGTGCTTTCATGTCAGTGATGATAGTTTTCATCTTTAACGTTATTCTTTGACTCAAGTCTCTAGACATCCTGTGATGCTTAGAAATGGGTTGCGTTTGAAACACAGCCAGTATGCTGTTGATTTCTGACTGAACTATCAATCCCCCAAATCTCTGGCCCATATTAGCGTGAGGACGTCTGACATGACATTATTCATCCTCCCGTCGGACGTCTTCTGTAGCCTGTCAGGTTAGAGTATTTGACTAATGAAGCGGTGCTTGACAGAGCAGTAATTAGGCTTTGGTGCCCAGCTGGTGCCACTACCACAGATGTTAATGGAGAAGATCTGGGGGAGGAGAAGCAGAAGCTTCTGGAAGGATGGAGTGGGGTATGACTGTCTCCCCTCTGTCGCGCCCATCTCTGGGGAACGGGACTGTCTGAATGGTGGTGTCATTTTGTTTTAACAAAGCATCTGCCCTTTAAATAAGTGAAGGGAGAGGCCAATTCTCCTGATGTGGGAAACCACAGGAAATCAGCACGTGACAGACAGAGATACGTATACTATTAATTATCAGTCAAACCAGCCTTTTATTAAAGATGCAGTCATTTAAAAAAAAGGATGAAGTTTTATAAAATCCCTCAAGGTATCTCAGGGTTTTAACCTTTCAGTGATTCTAAAAAGAACCTAAAAAGTGTTTTGAAGAAGATTTTAATATTCAAAAAATTCCAGGATGTTAAAGGTTCTTTGTGGAAACATCAATGGCCACTAAAGAACCGTTCATTTTAAGTCTGTTTGCTGAACGCTTAGAGTTTGCTTCCACACCAGAACAAATAATTGTGCGCAAATACAAGTGCACATTCACTTTTTGTTTGTGCCGTCAGGGCGGCACCATCATGCATTATTTACTAGAAGTTATGGATGATGGAGTATTTTGAGGGAAAGGAAACACACCCAACCCTCCAGTCATAATTATTGTGTGGTTTGACAAAATGCTGAGATTTACTACAATCCAATGGAGGCATTAGATCTCCATTAATAGCAGGAAACACCTCATAACTGAACCTGAATTATGCAGTATATATCTGAGATTTGTGGCAGCCATTAATTTTTTTTTTTTTTTGCTTGAAAAGAAATGGCAATACAATAAAATGGATACAATTAAAATAAAATAAAATACAATCAAATTAAATCAAAGATAAATAACATTTAAAAAATTCAAATTTTTCACTACGACTGATAAAAAATAGATTTTTTTGCAAGCGATTTATTTTAGGTACGTTTAAATAAAGCTTATATATATATATATATATATATATAGAGAGAGAGAGAGAGAGAGAGAGAGAGATAGATATTATTTTATTGATTTATTTATTCAGTGTAGGAGGGCAAGTTCACAAAAACAGCAAAACCTTTATCGGATGTTACCAAGATGCAATGATGAAATGAATTCAGCTGCGTCTGATTACACTTTTCCCCCTGAAATTATTCTCTTTTATTTTGTTTAGGGGATAGGAAGCTGATAAAAAACGAGTTGTTTTTCTCTCAATTTTATCTACTGGGGACACAAAGTAGCATCTGAAACAAAACAGTAACAAAACGAATTGATCCCGTTTCTAAGTCTCCTTGGTTACGATGCTGCTACAGCCTTAGCGCCAGGGACCGAAGCTCACTGATCTCGTGTCTGATTGGCCCATTCCTACCTCTGCTCGTCTCCCATTGGACGCCTTTCCAAATACGCTTTGCTCATTGCATAGTTAGCCCCCCCTCCCCCCTTTTTTTTGCTAGAATCTAAACACCGCTTTAAAAAAGCTAGGATAATTTTGTACATGGGTCTGCTTGCTGTGTGAAATTTGTGGGAAAGCTGTTTTTTGGATACCTTGTAGTGGATTATTTCTACCAGCTGATGAGTTAAAGGGAAAGGTAAGAGGGCAATCTTGCTGCTGGATTATGTATTGTGTGATGCTCGCGAGGACGGGGATCTGTTGACATTTTTTTCACATTCGGCGCCATTTTCAGACATTCATTTACTTGCACCTGCTCATCTATTATGACCCTCAATATCGATGCTTTTTGATGGACAGCTGTCAAAAAACAACAACAAAAGCCCTAAAGTTATAGTGGTTTCCGAGCTCTGATTTATTGTATTGTTTCAGTTCTCTGTTGGCGGGCTGTTCGCATCTCGCATAACATTATATTTGATAGTCAATAATAAGGCTACTCGGTAACGTTACAGGCAAATGTTTTCATTTTTAAGCGCTTTAATTTAACGTTAGTATATGACAATGTAGTCGCGAAATGTATAATTTCTGTGCAGTTTTATGTTCTCTGGGTCGTGACGTGGGAAACTGTCCCGTGAGGCTGTGAGAAAATGAAGCGCGTGTTTATTTCAGACAGGTAATAGTGTAAACAGTGTTATACGGCTATTTCAGTGATTATTACTAAAGCTTGTCGTGCAGAATACATTTGTAACTCGAATTGATAAAGGTAGATAGCTAATTAGAGGATCTAACATCAAAGTAAAAGGGGCTCAAGTTAGCTTTGTTCTTTCTTTTTTTCTTTCTTTGTTCTGTAACGTTAACATTTTTTTATCAGGTAAAACGTGCTTCAAATGGTGGCATATTCTGGGTGCATCAACAAACCTTATGTTTAAATGTCACTTATATTTTGCCCAGTTTCAGATTGGTGGTCTGCATAATAAATAAAACATGCATCATCAGTCTTCCACAGTTTTGAAGTCAGCAAATCACTTGCATGCCATGTTACTATAATAGCTACCTTCAGTTTATTGTTTCTGTGCTTTGGCCCCAGTCTACGCCCATTCAGAAATGTAATGCAATCAATCCCCATTTATAAATTGAAAGGATGTAAGCCTTTCCCATGTATTTGTAGAAAAAAAAAATGACAAAGTGTCATAAAAAGCGCTTTTTGCTTTTGATTGAACAGTGTCATCTCTGATGGGATTTTTCTGAACGTGCATGCTCTTTGTTATCTTTCTGGGCACTCATGGGTACGTCTCTTTATACTAGTGCAAGTGTACATGAAGTGAGCAGAGTTACGGTTCCTTAAGGCCTTTTCGTTCTCAATAGCCCAAAAACGAAATAGCACGTTATACATTTCAGATCAGAAGAAGATTTAACACACTATCGGGGTCTGCGTGTTTATGCTGAAATGAGAAATTCTTAGTAGATTTATGAGTTGTGAGAGTTCATAAGCGCACCACACCTGGAGTGTTATTGTTTGGGGCTCTGGTTGTATTGCAGTTTAAAAGGTTCTGTGATGCTTTCTCTTTCTCATTTGTTCTGCAGCTAAGTAACATTTTCTCATAATTCTCATAATTCAGGTTTCTTTGTACATTTTCATTAATTTTCATGTTTTTTTGGTACTACTTCTTTTCCTCTCTTTCTGCTTACGCATCGTGTCCTGCTGTTTCTTGTTGTCTGTTTTGTTCCCGCCGTCTTGAGCGGCCACCCCCCATCCGTTTCGTGTCCATGGAGATCAGGTGCTCTGTGGCGGCCTGGGCGACCATGTGGTCATTGATTGGTTTGATTGTTCTGAGTTCATCCTCCTGAGCCCCTGTGTTTGTGTGTGTGTGTGTGTGTGTTTTACGGCCCAGCCACTTACCTTTGGTTGTCCCAAGAGGGACCTCTCAATTTTGTTAATTTGGCCATATCTGGTCTGTCCTTCGGTGGTTTGCAGAAAAATCTTAATTTGGTTTATTGGACCTTTCTCTGACTTGATGCTTGTGTATCAAATCTAGAGGGTCTCAAAATGTAAAGTGTGCAATTTTGGCACCATTAGTGGCACCAAATTGAATTATTACAACTAGATTATTACCTTTAAGAAATATGAGGGTAATTGCTGAAAATGGGATCTAGTTATTTAGGTTTTCTTGTGAATTAATCGGGCTGATGTGGGTATATCCAATTACCATGCATATGTAAATATCCCATCTGGACAAAATATATAATTTCGAATATATATTTCAAAATATACAAAAATGGCATATACTGCTAAATCATCAAGTAGCTTTCAACTTGATGTAGATTTCAAGTAGATTTCAAGTAGCCTTTATTTATTTATTTATTAAATAGGCTATATATATGTTTTTTAATCATTTAATAAATATGCATTTATTTATTAAATAAGTTATATCTAAGTGTGTGTGTGTATATATATATATATATATATATATATATAAGTATTTTTTGGAAATACTGAATGCATTTTTGTCCCATGAGATATTTTGTAATATACTTTTGCATTTTACAAGATATTTTAAATTTTACAAATGTATTTTTGTAAGCAGTGTTATTTACAAAATATATGTAGCATATTTATAACATAATTCGAAATGCATTTTTGGACAAAATGCGTTTATTTATTGCATGAGATTAAATACAGTCAATTTTGCAAAATAACCCGGCGCACGCACAGACAAAGTTCAATTAATGCTTCAGTCACAGAATCTAGGTTTGTTTTATTAAAACAATTACTTTTAAAAAGAATAAATGGTGATTTATTTCAACTGAAAGTTTTAAAGAGTATGGAAATGTATTCACAAAGTCAGCCTGCTAATAGCTTACTTACCGTCTCAGTGCATTAAACTGGAATACCAAAAAGGATTTTAACATCAGGAAAAAAACAGACACTTAAGCTTTAAATGGTCAGAACTAGGGGTATGACGAGACACTCATCCCACGAGACGAGACACTGGGTTCACGACAACGAGACAAATGTTTTTGACTTTATAAAATAAATCCTCAATGATAAAATAAATTGGGAAAAATTGTATTTTATTCAACAAAAACATTCCAAAAACTTTTTCAAATTGAACTATTTTAATGAATTATGTGTGAATAACATGTGAACACTGCAAAATATGCCACAAACTGACAGGCAAGTAATTACACAAAAAGTATAAACGATATAAATACAAATATCCCTTTAAAAGCAGGGTAAGCGATTTTTCACAAAAGCTTCAGAAAGGAGTCGGGCCGAATACCTAAACAAACTTGTCGACAGCAAACGCTTAAAGGCCAAATTATATTTCGGCCATCTGCATTACGTCATTTTCGTCATCAGGAGGGTATGATGGACACCCGCGCACCCTATCCGCATGCAGGCAATTTTTCAACTCTGCGTATAACAGTGTATGCACGAGAAGAATGCTAGTGAGTGCCACTCAAGTAGGTGACACTGCGCATGTGTCGACTTCGTCCGTCCGCACTAATCCGTGATTGAGTATACTGTAATTTGAAAGATGTGCTGATGCAGCTGTGTGTGAAACGGAACGGAACGCGAAAATGGAAGTACATCCCGGCCCTAAGTCTGCTTACACTGGACACAATAAAACGACCATTGAAAACCATTTGGAACTTGTGTCAGCACGTCATAAATAGAACAGCAGTTTCCTATCGGAGATTTGTTGCGAGGACGTCGCCAAGTTCTCACGAGATCTCGTGCCACCCTTAGTCAGAACATATACCGTCTCCCTCCATGTTGAGCGTTTCTGTTGTCTATGTATACCGAGATTGCTCAGGCAAGAGTTTTCTGGGTCATTCACAGCTGGCTCCTGTTCTTGAGCTCAGGGTGAGCAGAAAACCGGGTGTCTAAAGATGCAGACCAACATGACAGTGAGAGCAAGAACAACTGACAGCGAGATCCAGATGCTTGTTCTCCCTACATTAGACAGACAGAGAGAGAGAGAGAGAGAGTGTGTTTCTCTCTAATCCTGCACAGGACCCCGATTAATTTTAAAGCCGCTTTCCAGTCTTAAGCTCACTTTCTGCATCCAGTTACAAAAGCGTACAGCACTTAGGCTTTCCACTGCTCCGTTTGCTCTGTCTTCCTAACGTTTACTGTCACAGAAACCCTAAAGTGTCTCAGTTGATATGTGGCGTCAGTGCTAGGTGTGATTGAAGAAATAAGAAACGATGCACGCAGTGGAAGGATGTTTTTGTTCCACATGCGTCCAATCAAGAGACAAATCGCATGCATATGTGTTTTAAATGAATAGTTAAAAATACAAGATATGCTTATTACTGTATTACTACTTTTTTTTTTTTTTTTTTTTTTTACATAAAATCAGATATTAGGGAGGGACTGGGAGAATGTTCATGCTGCTCTTTTCCATACAATGAAAGTGGATCGGGACTGGAGCTATCAAGCCAAAAAACTAGAAAAACAATGATCCGATGCAATACAATGAGTGTCCAAAAAGTGTGCAGGGGTGATTGTGTTTGTGTTGGGTGTAAGGTCACACCTGCTCCTGCGGGCTTCCCACTTCCCGCTTTTATGCCCAATCAGCAGCTTCTGCTCTTGCCAGCCAATCACAAAGCTGATTCCTGTGGATTTAACCAGTGATTTCTAGCACTCATCATATTTTCTCAGTTCGCTCTCCACCTTACTTTCTCAGTAAAAAAAAAAAATATATACATGGATATTTAATAGGTGACATGCATTTTCTAAATCGTTTAATCAGCTAGTGTTGAGTGCAGTCTATAGAATGCTTTAAAAAAAATTCTGATGGAATGATGTTTAAAACAAACTCTTGTTCTGCTATTTTATGTAACAAATATTATAAAAAAAAAACCCAGTAATAAATGTCATAAGCACTCACCTTCTTAAAAAGTGCAGTGCTTGAACTTCAAATATGAGTTCAATATGTGCTTGTCTGTATAAAAACAGGAGTAGGAGTTTCGGATTTTCCTGCATGTGATATCTGCATGTTTTTAAACAACACATGAAAAAAGACCCCAGCTTTATTCAGAATTGGAAAGCTTTATTGCCGAGTGTCTTTACATTGACCAGGAATTTGTCCTTGTGTGAGGCGCTTCCAGTAGTATCTGGGAGCTTTCAGATTCAGATGTAACAAAAATTGTGTATAACTAAATATTAATGTATCACGGAAATGTCATTTTTAATTTTGCATGACAAGGTATAGATTATAGTGTGAGTGGGCAGAAATAGCCCAAAAGAGCAAGTGTCAGTTTGGTCATCAGGCCGTCTGTTTTATTGAGTCCTGCTGCTCTCTGACTGGACAATATACTTCTGCTTTTATTATTTTGTTTTTGAAAAACCAATCTGTGCTTCCTGGAACATTTCCACATACATCCTCTAATTAGCTCGATATTTGTAAATAAACACAAACACAGTCTAGATGTTTAATGATGCTCTGCTTTAATTAATTAAAGTGATGCTGTGCTACTGAATAAACGCATACCGAACTTGATGATTGTTAGAACAATGCTTTGTCAGCCGTCAGCATTTGTTCTGTACACACAAAATCAATACCTTTTCAAAAAGCACACCTTTATATTTACTCCTAAAGGGTACATGTGCACCAGTACTACAGCTTTTGTAACTTTTCTGGGAGTAATAGGCCTATAAGACTGATAATTTTATGTAACATTTAAACAAAAGGTTTAAGAATGTTGAGGTATATGTTATTTTAGCTATACAGCCCAACCTCTTCTCTTCCAGAAAAAGCGTGAAGATAAGTGTGTGAGGATAAGGAGTACTGAAGTGTCAGTGTAATCTGATCTTTGATTCTTGTGTGGCCGATTATGATCCGAGTCAATCATTTTAGTGTGTTCCTCTATGAAGGGTGTCGAACAGGTCAGAGGCGAAGGGTCTCGCATATGTCAATTTTCACGGTCTCTGAGAGGCCAAAGAAGCCCACACGCACCATCTGTCACCACTGCACTGTTTTGTGTGTGTGTGTGTGTGTAAGATAAGGAAGATAGCTTCAGAAGCCGTGAGTGTTTCCTGCTGCTATCTGAGTGCAGTCGACTGTAATACACTGTAAGTGTTGCAGCGAAATATGATTGGATGAGTGTGTGTGTGTGTGTGTTCACTTGATGCATAAGAGGATGATTGAGAGTGTGTGTGTGTGCATTTAGGTGAACTGTAAAGGGATGATGTTGTGCACGGGCAGTGTTGAGGATGGTGTGTGTGTAATTTAGAGAGCTGTAATTAGATAAAGTTTTGAGTGTCCAATGGCGATAATGGGATAAAAGAGTGTTTTGGTTCATGGGGAGTGTGTATTTTGAAAGAGTTATAAGTGATGTTATTTGCATACGAGAGCTGTGATGTATTGATGGATGGCAGATTCAGCAGGGAGATGGAGAAGTGTGTGTGTGTGTGGAGGGGGAGGGGACTGTTGAGAGTGGATTAGTGTCAGTGCAGTGGTGTTAGCGGCCAGAGCATCCAAACAATAGCAGAGCTACAGAGAGTTTATATACGGTGGAGTATAGTCATTTACTGTACTGTTAAATATGTAATTCATCAAAAGCAATAATAAAATATTCATTTATTAATAGATAAAGTGTTTGTAGAGTGGGACAGTTGAGTAATAATAGTTATTTTGTTATTAAATATTTAAATATGCAGATTATATGTTACAAATAAAATTATTTATTGTTTGTTTTTTATGTAATTTATTTATTTTATTTTTTTGAATGGTCATTCAAATATTTATTTATTTATATAGATGCATTATTTTTTCATTAAAATGAATTTAATTGTTTAAAATATCTTTCCATCTTTATTTACTGCCACATTTTTTTTCTGTCAATGTTTATGTTATTGTTTTTGTCAATATTTATTTATTTTTTTAGTACTATTTTCACATGTAAGGTAGGCTATACGCTAAATTTTCAAAACTTTTAGCACAATAATTTAAATGGATCACACCACTAGTCATTCTTTCAAAATCGTATCTCAAGCTCATTGCAGTTACACATATTTTCATCCACTCAATATTTTTTTTTTCACATTGTAATGTAAATTGAGAACAATTGATTGATCAACAGAGAGTTATGGTAATATTAAGTCTTCTTTACTATGGAAATGCCTCTATATACATTATTACATGGCATAATTTAATATAATTTTTATTTGAAAATGTATTTGATGCCTTCTGTTCTGGCGCCTTCTTTTTTTTCTTTTCTTTTCTTCTGATACATCTCTGATCAGTATCCTGCTTTATATTCACAAAAATGGCAAAACATCCAGATTTTGTCAGGTTTTCTCACTTATGGGTACTAATTGTCCCCGAAACATGGTTAAGAAGGTGCACATGTGCGCACACACATAAACAAGTTCTTTAGAATCCATATCTATTGAATCTATGTCTGAATATCTATAGATGCTCCAAATGATTCACTGATTAACCATTAAGACGAGTTAAGCCCTATTCGGACGAGACTAGTTTTCCAAACAACGTCTGTCATTTCATGTATGGACGGTCATGGGACTAACATCTCCGTGTTTATTACGGAGGTAGGAGTGTCTGTGTTTTACATGTGGGCGTTGCACAAGACCACATGTCCAGGATGCGTGGACAATTCTAACTTGTTAAGTGTTTAAATATTTTTTACAAGTTATAATAATATAAAAAAAATTATAAACAAAAAAAATAAAAATATATATAAAAAAAAAAAAAGGAACATATGGTTCTATATAGAACTGATAAACCCACCCAAAATTACAGTTACGTTAGCCAGTCTTAAAAATGCATGTGATTTGGCTCTTCTTGATTTCATTGTTTTATTTCTTCGTAGGGTAGCAAACACATCTACATCCATTATTGGTGCGCAAAGTTGAAAACCGGCGCGCTAGAGTTAGTACGGTAGTTCACGTTGACCAAAACACAAAAGAAAACGCGTTTTGGAAAAAACATTTTCAGCAATCACAGACATTCGCATTCGGACGGGATTAGATTTCTCAGAGGACCGCCGAGTTTGCTGAAAAACAGTAGGTAATTTGCTCTGGAATTTTTACAGAGGTCGTGTGAGAGAAAGACGGCCATGGCAGATTCGGACAGGATTAAAATCACAAAGTACATCCGTGAAACTGAAATTTCTCTAAGGACCCCCTGTAAAACTCGTAATAATAGCAACTAATACAAGACAAGACATATGTTCATAGGTAGTTAATGGATCAGTGTGTTCTATGGTGTGTTACGAAATAAATGTGTAAAAAAAACACTGAAGATAAGGCTTTTTCTTTATTACATTATTTATCTATTATTTTATTACGTTATGATTTTTTTTTTTTCAGTCACTGGTTTATTTATTTGTATGTCTGTTTTATTATGTATGTCATGTTTTTATTTGTGTAATATATATTTTTTTTATTAATTGTTATTTAAACTGCGGCAGTTTTTTTCCCTGATAGTTGTTGTTGTGGTGATGTCCTGATGAACTCAGCATTGGAGTTGTCGTCTGATACAGCACATCTAATGCGTCTGTCTCAGCTCGCTGTGTTTGTTTCAGTCCTTGTTGTCTAAGTAAATCTGTGCCGTCACACCCTCTGCCCCTCCTTCCTCCACCCCGCACCATTAATAGCGGCCCTATAAAAGCATTGTTAAACACAAATGCATGTAGACAGGCCTCATACTGGCAGTGAACAGGATATTAGTGGTGTGACAGAGCCTGTAGAAAAGATGACGTTGATGTGGATGAGATATTGGATGGCCTGTGGGGGAAAAGAGGCTCATGTTTGTTTGCTGTAATGGCGGACGGCCCAAATTATGTCACAGGAAACTTCCAGAAATTCACACACCCTGCTCACCTGTTCCTCCGGGCCAGCAAAATGAGATGGACTGAATTATAGCCCTTATAGTGTAGAATACAAGACAGTTCTGGGACGGGAAAATGGGCTCTGCACCTGCTGGTCTCAAATCAGGAGCTGACGCAAAAACAGAACTAGATCACACCCATCATTGACTGAAAGCTCCCAAAGTTGTGTTCAGTTTGCATAAATCACATTACACAGAGACAGATGTTATCTACCCTGTTCTTCTCAAATTAAATTATAGGGTCATTCCAGGTCAACCCAACAAGTAAAATATATATATTTTTAAATTTTTCTGGTGAAAGTAGTACACAAATAAAGAAGAAAGTTAACATATTAAATAGGGATGCACCGAAATTTCGGGCGCCGAAAATTTCCGGCCGAAATAGCGTTATCGGTTTCGGCCGAAACGTAAGAAAGCGCCGAAAATAAAAGCCGAAATTGTCGCCACGCC
>JAUCMU010000039.1:3055588-3065792 GCA_032275025.1 Enteromius treurensis
AGGACTTATCTTTTCCAATGTTTTCACAAATATATCAGATTTCAGAAGAAAAATCATCCATCTTTATAATTCTTGAATTTATAATGCCTAGAGAGCATTTAGATGATCCAGAAGAGGATTGGGAGAATGTCATATGGTCAGATGAAACCAAAATAGAACTTTTTGGTAAAAACTCCACTTGTCGTGTTTGGAGGAGAAAGAATGCTGAGTTGCTTCCAAAGAACACCATACCTACTGTGAAGCATGGGAGTGGAAACATCATGCTTTGGGGCTGTTTTTCTGTAAAGGGACCAGGACGACTGATCGAAAGAATGAATGGGGCCGTGTATTGTGAGATTTTGAGTGAAAACTTACTTTAATCAGCAAGGGCATTGAAGATGAAACGTGGCTTGATCTTTCAGCATGACAATGATCCCAAACACACCGCCCGGGCAATGACGGAGTGGCTTCATAAGAAGCATTTCAAGGTCCTGGAGTGGCCTAGCCAGTCTTCAGATCTCAACCCAATAGAAAATCTTTGGAGGGAGTTAAATGTCTCTGTTGCCCAGCCACAGCCCCAAAACATTACTACTCTAGAGGAGATCTGCATGGAGGAATGAGCCAAAATCCCAGCAACAGTGTGTGAAAACCTTGAGAAGACTTATAGAAAATATTGCCATATAACAAAGGGCATATAACAAAGTATTGAGATTAAATTTAGTTATTGACCAAATACTTATTTTCCACCATGATTTGCAAATAAATTCATAAAAAATCCTACAATGTGATTTTCAGGATTTTTATTTTTATATATTATGTCTCTCATAGTTGAGATGAGAATCACTGGCCTCTCTCATCTTTTTTAGTGGGAGAACCTGCACAGTTGCTGGCTGACTAAATACTTTTTTGCCCCACTGTATACCTTTAATAAACCATTGAAGGTTTGTATTGGTACCTAAATGGGACAATTTAGGCACTGCAATTTTTACATGCACCTTTTAGGGATAAATAAGGCAAAAGTGTAGCTTTTCAAAGTATACCATGATAGAGTTTGTACCTTGTTTCTCAGAATGTGGAAAACTAAATTTCAGTTCTTTTGTGAGAAAACTCAAAACATTTTTGGAGCGAACCCAAAAGCAAATGCAAAAGCATTGAAATACAATGTTTCCTACCATCCCATGTTTTTACATCACTCCATAGGAAATGGCTTTAAATGTAGGTGATAAATGAGGGATGTAATGAAAGAGATTTGTGTTTGTTTGCTAATAGCCCAACGCACTGTCAGAGAAGGAGTCTGGGATGCTGTTGAGTGCTCAGACCATCACCTCAGAGACCGTCAGCACCACCACCACCACCCAGATCACCAAGGTACAAGAAGCTACGCCTAAACCTGCAGAACTTAAATAACAACTGACTGTTGTTAAGTGATCCTACCCTTAAGTTTATTTCATTAAGTATATTCACCTAAAGTTCATATTTTTAAGCGTTCTTTATGTAGTAAGAATACAAATATAAGTGCACTAGTAGTATACTTGCAAGTGTACTATTTCAACAGTCCTTGGGACTAAATTGGCCCACTTTCTAGTATAAAAAAGTGTACTTTTAAGTATAACGGCAGTAAACGGTAGTTTCCATCAATGTTTTTAACTTGTACCGCAACTATACTAAAAGTGAACTTGTGATGAATTACTAATAAATTGCTTCTAGTAGCATTTCAGTACACTTTGAAGTATAGTCTCAGTAAACTACTAATTTATACACGTACGTTTTCTTTAAGTGAACTTTACATCATACTAGTATGTCCATATTTAGATATTAATTTAGATATTTTGTTATATGACTATCTGGCATCAAAAGAAAGCTTTTGATTTTTTTTATTCTAGCTTCACCCATTCTTTTTTTGAACACTTGAATGTGGGTAAGTTTCATAAATAAAAAAGAAATGGCATTTTGAAGAAAAAGCTAAATTAATTGGATTCAGAATGACAATCCAAACAAAGCTGGAGTTGATCAACACCCCAAAGTTTGACAGTCATTATTACCTCTTAACCTCTTTTATGGCTGATAATCGGGTTAGATTACACGTTGAGGTATCTGTCGGTTTCTTCTTCACTTGTATTCTTGTAAATTAAGTAAAGAAGATGTGTACTAGCACCCTCTACCGTATAACAATGAAACACAGATTCAAGGAGCACAAGTATAGCTCAATTTAGACTTTTTTTTAAGTATAAGTCAAGTATAAATGTCAAATTAGGTATATTACTAAAAAGTACGTAAAGCCCATTTTATGTAAAGTTTAAAAGAAGTATACTAATAGCACAATGCACAATGTATAAGCTGAGCACTTTCTGCAGAACATAACTGCAAAAAACTGTACAAGAAGTTAAGGCACAACGCTGCGTGTATAAGATAAAACCCTTGTTAATTACAATTTATATCACCATTTCACAGCATCTTTCCATTTTGCGAAGTTAGTGAAGAATTGGCGTCCTGCACAGATGAGACATTCGCTTCACTGTGTTCCTGGCTCTCTCATTCTCTCGTTCTCTTCCCTTTCTCTGCTCAGACGGTAAAAGGCGGGATCTCAGAGACCCGTATCGAGAAGAGAATCGTGATCACTGGAGACACTGAGATTGACCACGATAAGGTGAAACGCACCTACAGCTAATAATCATGTCGGTTTACAGACATCCTCATAGACAGGATTTATAGGATAAAAACATCCAAAAGGCTCTGAGAAGGACAATATGTCACTAGTATTGGTCCATTCATATATCAGATATATAAGACCTCTAAGCTTGGATTAAAAGCCACAAAATTTCCATTTTGATTTTGTGGGGCCTTGTTATGTATATGTTTATTGGTCTGGTTTAAGTACTGTCCTCTCTGATCTCCAGGCTCTTGCTCAGGCTATAAAGGAGGCGAAGGAGCAGCACCCTGACATGTCTGTGACTAAAGTGGTGGTGCATCAGGAAACCGAGATCACCCCGGAGTAACTCCTGGATGAGAGACAGGTTAGTTTCCTCCTTCACAACCTGACCGAATACAAGCAAATGAACGATCACAGCTATAGGCACATGCTTATTTTAGAAGTGATCTGCATGCCAAAAAACATCGTGCGATAATGCTTTCTAGTCGTTACTCAGCATGTTTTATTCAGTCAAGATTAATACGAGAAGCCAAACGGTGGAAAAATGGAAGGAGAGAGAGCAAGGTGCTGAATGCTGAGCTGGAAGGTGGTGTTTGCTAAAAGACCAAAATCTGTAAAATTATGATTATGGTTTAAAAGGTAATAAACAGTTATTGTGTTATTTATTTTTGTACACTTTAAATAAGGTAGGAACACAGCTGATTTTTCATTTCGTCAAACAGATGAATTAAAGCTGCTAACAGAGCACAGCTGTGAATATTCAGCGATCAAATTATAAGCGACTGCAGAAAATCTACAAAATAAGACCTGCTGCAGACACACGATGATGTCATCTGCAGTATATTTAGAGCATATTTTTTTCATGGCTAAAAAAAACTACAGTTCTAGATTCCTTGCTTCATGTAAAGTGCAAAAACCACTTTAGGCATGCTTCTTTCAAATCATTTGTTGAAAAATGTGTAGAAATTCATTTAATGGATATTTACATATCATTAACTGTGATTTTAAGACGATTTCATGCCAGAAAAATTGCTGACCTCTGTTTTAGGATATACATTTCAGATTCATACCTTCCCATTTACTATTTCTGCTGCACAAATACATTATTGTATTAGTGATGTCGTCTTCTGTCCCTCCGTGGCTCTCAGTGTAGCTCTCTAATAGCGCTAGAGTTTGATGTGTTTATGGCATATGTTTAAATCTCTTCTCCTGTGGGCCATACAGCCACACCATCTTACATGATACATTAAAACCATTACAGCACTTCTGGGATTTTGTCTTTTAAAATCTGAAAAATTCTTCAATTTAAAAATTGGAATGCTGCAAGGTTACCATTACAAATAAAGCAAGATGCCTTAATAAGATGATGATGATGGAAACCCTCCGTAGCACACCTCATACCAACAGAAAGACGTCCTGTAGGATCTCAGGGAATTAGACAGAGACACTTAAACTGTATGATTTACTGTCACCATTAACTGCGCTCCAATAAAAACCTCAGTCCCTTAGAAAGCACACTTAAACTGCCATATTTACAGCCGCTGTACATGCTTATAGCACATCGGTGACATCCCAGTTCAACTCCAGAATTTCAATTGAGCTGGCTTAGAGGATGCAGAATTTAATTTTAGAATTTATTAGGTATTAGATGATACCTCATATTTATTAAATGACATTAATAATCAGTGTTTTTAATGCCACCTATAAAAATTTGTAATGTAATGTATTTTACTAAATTGCTACATACTGCTAATTTAATAAGCCATGATGAATAACAGCGCTATTATAGTATTTACAAAATAAATAGCCTTTATTTAATATTTTAATTTTCCTCTTTTTTTTGTAGCAATATTATTATGTGCTTTTTGTCATTTTTATCACTTTTTGACTTTTAAATGTTTTTTTTTTTTTCTTTTCAGTGATTTTAGTGCTTTAACATTTATCTTTATTGATGTATTTTTTTTATTTCAGCTCTATTTAATCAAGCAAACAATTTTACTTTTAGTTTAAAAAAAAACACTGAACACTAATAAAGACCAATTTATTTAGTTTTTTGTTTAAAATAAAATGATTTTACTTTATTTTATTTTATTTTTCAGATATATCAGCAGAATGTTTGGGTTTTAGACTGCTTTTGATCTGTTGTTTTGACTGTATAGAACTTGGCTTACAGAAATATGCGTAATAAAAAAGAAAAACAAGTCCAGAAAGCAAAGTGTCTCAGCGTTAGGTCTTTTAGTCTGTTTGTGCGAGGCTCTGGGCGTCTGGTGCTGTTTAACCAGCTGTCAGGGTGGTATGTATACAGACTCAGAGCTCCCAGAGGATGATGGGTAATGCTGCCCTTCTAGTTTGTTCCCACAGTGCCCTGCGCTGTGCGTCCAGAGACCCGGTTCACCCCATTCGCCCCGTCAGTGTTTACTTCTCTTTCTTTCACTCATCCTCCATTATTTCCATGTCGTTCAGGTCTGCATGCCGCAGGCCATCCCGGTTTTCATCACTGACTCTGTGACCCGTGGGATTGTTTACTTTGTGCTTTACCAGAAATGTTGTCATGGTTTGTTTGTCTCACACGATTGTTGATTAGGCTTTGATCTCGCATCAACGCAGGGTGAAAACAACGGGACCAGTTGGGTTTATGAATGTGAAAAAACAACGCGAGATCCCTCACAACCAGCCCCTTCCCATCAGCCCACGAGTTCCCTCACGGACAAACACTTCCTGTAGCAGCACATGTCCCACCCAGTCATTGCCGTCTGAGACATCACTTTCAAGACATCTACAAACAGAGCATCCAGCGTCCACAAGCAGAAGTCATCCACTTTTCAACACCTGCCTGACCTCCACCACCTCAAAGACATTCCATGACGGACTGAACCATGTTACAAAGTCGTTTTCTAAAACAGTGGCTAAAGAGCAACTTTTTATCTCAAATTCATAAGGTATTTTTAGGGTGGATTCCAAAGGGATGGTTCACATTATAACAACCGGGTGGCGGGATTTTTTTACGGTGTCATTTTGTTGTTGCTGTTGTTGATTTTTTGTTATTTAATATTTGTTTGCAATTGGTTGATTATCTGTCATAACCATCAAAGGTGATGTTCACCCACCCAAAATTCAAACAGTGATGCAAAAGCTACATTGTTAGATGTTTTTTTTCTCCATGAAACAAAAATGAGAAGTTCAGCAGAATGTTCGCGCTGCTCTTTTCCCCTTTTTTTCAAGAAAGTGGAAGATTTAAATTTCAGCTATAGTTCACCCCCAAAAATACAGTTATGTCATCAATGTCGTACCAAGTCTATATGACTTGTCTTTTTGATATATTTTTGAGAGGATTTTGAGGATTTTTGGTATTCAGCAGTCAGCAAAACAGTTTGATTAACAACATTCTTTAAAATATCTTTTTTTGCATTTGAAACAGGAGAAAGTCATACAAATTTAGTAAATTGGTGATAGAATTTGCCATTTTTGGTGAAATGTTTAAATTCTACAATGCTGTTATTTAGTTTCCATTAACATGCGTTCAAATTTAATTCGGTTTAATATCAATAATGGAACTTTTGGAACTCTTTTTGCTTTCAACGTATAAAAAGAGAAACTTGAACATTCTGCTAAACATCTAAATTACTCAGAAAAAAAGAAACGTTTGAAAACTAAAATAAGAACATTAGTAAATTTAGAAAAAAATTATATTTTTGGGTGAACTGTTCTTAGTCCAGAACTCCATCCTGTTGTAAAGTCCCATATTTTATGTTCCTCCTAAATGTGAAAGTATTATTTTGTTCTGTGTAAAAAAAAAAAAAAAAAATTGAGCAATTTCAGATGTTCTTGTATGTGTTTTTAAGTTACTTTGCATATTTGTTGAAGGCTTGTATCATTTTTCTTTTGTTTTGTTGTTAACGTCGTCCTGTGTCATCATGGATTGGGGGTCCGATGAAGATGGGGTGGGCTATTGTAGTGAAACTACACTCTATGATATTGCTATTTATTTTCATCAGTTTTGTTTCTTGTTTGTGTGTGTACGTTGCATTTTAGGTGCCCTGCTCTCTTAAATGCAGCTTTGATGTTTTTGTATTAGATCCAGAATCCCAAACACCAGCTCCCGCCAGTTTTTAAATGGGATTTGCAGGGATAACTTTGCTCATTTTCAGTATATTTCTACTTTTCTACTAGAGGGGGCAGTATGTTCTTACCCATGAGGTCTATAGCAGATCTGCAAAAAGAGCATCCACACACAACCTGAAGTGGTTTTAGATGAATTGGAATCGATTAGCCAGGAATGGAGCTAATTAGCAATTACGGTAATTAATAGTGGCGAGCGATTAAAGGCAAATTAAAACAAGTCTCAGTCATTCATTGAGACATTCAAATGCCTCTGATTGACTTTAAAGGTCACGATTGACAATTCTAGAGAGGCAATTCAATTCTAGAAAATCAAAGTGGGAATTTGAGCATTTTATATCGTGCAATCAACACTGCCGGTGGCGTAAAGCATACTGCCCCACGAGTCCAGCACGTCCAGTTTTTAAATGTCTATTTTAAAATGTTACGCTTTTATAATAGTTCAAATAGTATCCTGTACAGAGACCAAGGTGTCGTAGTTCGTTCAGTGTGTTGTTTTCTTCATTGTGGCACTCCTTTCCTATCCTAGTCTTGGGTGAAGAAAAGAAACGAACCGTACGTTTGTCCTCAGAGGTTCTCTTTCTTCTCATCACACCCCTTTTTCTTTTGCCATCACTGGAAAATAAAAGACAAATGTACAATATAGCACCATGCACTGAATAAAAATCCAACTTAGACACATTCTTCACGCAGTTTCAAGAGTGTTTGTTATTCACAAGCTCCCTAATGCATGTTTCAGGTCTTCTTATGAGCGTTCACTACTTGTAGTCAAAACGAAATAACTTCCTTTCCAGTTTACATCATTGCTTTTTATTAAACCAACGCCCATTTCACACAATCCAATCAATTCCCATTAGATTCAATTTCCTGAGTAATATTTGTTCCCTTTAATGCCCCGTTTCACAGAAATGAGCAGTATTCCAGAAGTAATATGGGATGTTAATGTGATCTACCTCATGTAAATTTGATTTCATGGTTCTCAGTTGCCAGCCTTTTATAATTTTTGGTAGTTATTAAAGAAAACTCAACATACAGTAGTAATCCAGAATTTACTTTATTTTCTGCATAGAGTCACAGTATCCTGTGTATCCCAGGTCTAGCTCTCCTCAAATGAATGCTGCATTTTTCTCACAGGTTGTGGTTTATTAGCAGCGTTTAGTTTGATGAAAGCAGGCTGTGGTTGATGGCTTTGATTGCAGAGTGTTCGCTCATAACCCTGGAGACCGGCTGAGATGAGCTGCCACAGGTCCAGAGTCCAGAATAAAGCAGCATTTATCAGCAAGGTCTGAGAGAAAAATGGAAGGCCAATTCAGCTGGAAATCACAGTGCTGTGCTGTTAAATAAAAGAGAAATATTGCAGATTTTCTTGTCTTTGCTTCATACTTGCATCATGCACTATATGCTTCGGTTCAGTTGACTAAAAATGGGCGGCACTACAGATGGGGTTGTTAAATTAATTTATTACTCTGCATTTAGGATTCTTTCTGGCCATAAAATTAAACGTTGCTGCCTAAGACCATAATATCATTCACATTGGGGTCAGACTAATTTTCAGACATATTTATTCGTACTTGAAGGGTGCTATTTCCATTCATCCATTTCTATCAGAATTCACAGTCTATTTATTTCTATTTGTTTAGCATGTGATGTGAGATTAGATTTAGCACATTCATAGTATGCTGAAAATAGCAAATGTGTAAAACTACATTTCCCATCATTCTGCACAAAGAACATAAAATGCATATTATCCGTCATTTACACATCTAATGTTTAAAATGAGAAATATGCACTGTTTATGTCAACAATAAACAAATTGCTATTTTCTTCTCTCTCTAAATATCCTTATATACAGTATTAGTGCTGTCAAACGATTAATCACATCTAGAATACAAGTTTTTGTTTACATAATATATCCATGTGTATACTGTAAATAAATAAATGTACACACACATATATAACTTGTATTCTGGATATGATTAATCTTGATTAATTACTTGACAGCACTAAATATATACTGTGTATATTAAAAGAAACAAAAATAAAGTGAATGTTTATTTGGTATGTCCCTCTTGAACTCACAAGTTTGTAGACAAAGAGGTTGAAATGGTCAGCGTCACATCTGAATATTAAACTACAAATAGATTCTTGTTTTATCTTTTCCCTTTTTATTTCCACATTTAAATCCAACTTATTCCTATTATTAGTTTTTGGTCCCGCTTTACTTTCATTATCACCAGTGAAGTACTTCACGGTGCATATTAGAAATTAAAATTTGTACACAACTTTAATGTCTTGTGCTTCTTTAATATCTGCTTTGAGATTATCTTCTTTACATCATATAAAGATGGTGCGTGCACACACACACACACACACAACGATTAATGTTATAAACATGTCAGCCAGAGTGTCTTGTTGGCGTGTTTCTCTTCGGTCTGTCAGAAGGGATCAGGGAGGAATATTTAAGAGCGTCAGAAAGGCCCCATCCCTGAAACTCGTGAGCTGAAGTCAGCTGGAATTATCCAGGCAATTAGTTTTTCCTGGAGCTGTTATGTATGGCAATACTCTGAATGTTTTGAATGTTTAATCTCTGGCTGCCAATTAGCATTGAGTTAAAGGTCAGAGAGAGGGCTGGGCCGTAACCATTGTAGCAATATTCTTTCAACCAACCAATAGGATTTGAGGCTGTCTTACTCTAAGGAGCAGATGGATTAAACACTGAATCGTGGCACCTCAGTAAATTGGGTCAGTTAGCGATAGATGACAGTTTATATGTCTCACTCTACTAAATGCATCTCAGATTTATCCCTAGAGTGCTAATGAATGTTGCAAGAAATTTCAGTTTTTCTATGAAGTGTAGTTCCATCCCAATCCCAAGAGATATTGTACAATCAGTCCGAGAACACAAATTTTATGCAACACTGTACAGTAAATGTAGATATGAACATGACTATGTATGTTTACATGACAAGAATGTATTAAAATGAAAGATTTAGCTTTTTGCATTTTTGAAAATGTCACGTACAGAGAACGATGTTGTCAAAACTTTTAGATCTGCTCACACAGATCTGCAGTCACAAAAATGCTGTATGTATATATATATATATATATATATATATATAGTGAGGTCAATAACTATTTGATCACCCTGTGATTTTGCAAGTTCTCTTACTTAGAAATCCTGGTGGGGTCAACAATTTTCAGCATAGGTGCATTTCCACTGTGAGAGACAGAATCTAAAAAGAAAAAAACGGAAATCACATTGTATGATTTTTTTAACAATTTATTTGGGAATTACTTTGTCAAATAAGTATTTGATCACTTGATTTAAAAAAAAATTATAATTGGTACAGAAGCCTTTGTTAACAATTCCAGAGGTAACACGGTTCCTGTAGTTCTTCACCAGGTTTGCACACACTGCAGGAGGGATTTTGGCCCACTCCTCCATACAGATCTTCT
>JAUCMU010000039.1:3065892-3081923 GCA_032275025.1 Enteromius treurensis
CTCAGATACTCTACCGTTGCGGTAATAAATAAATTGGCCTAATAAACTTTTTAAAAAATATTAAATTATGACTGACACCTCCAGCCCAAAAATGTGCGGTGGCCCAGCGGGCATTGCTCAGTACGCCCTATGGTCAGTCCAGGCCTTGGTTATACAATAGGATTCTATATTTTATAAAAAATTATTAGTTTTTGTCCCGGAGGTTAAGATCTTTTTGTTTTCGTCTGGGTATTCAAAGGAAACAAAAGAGTCACTGGGAATCACTGGTAACTGCAGTCATTCTCTTTGGTAAAGTATTGTTTTCATCTTTGTGAGGACACAAGGCAGGGAGACACTTTCTTGCAGTCAAGAAGAAAAAAGTTTTATTCACTCAAAAACATTAAAGCTGACCCTCCCCGCGGAGGCCCCAACCACAACTAACGCATCAGAGAACAAGAATGCTAGTTCCGCGACTTTAAAGCTCAAAGGAGCTTAGTCTGGCCAAGCTACCTTACTACCCGTCTTCTGGGAGGCGGGCTTAACCTGCGTCCATCAGATGCTTCTGTTTACTATTGGACGAATCTATAACCAATCAGACCACTCATTTAGATGACGTATGTGTAGCGACGGAACCTGAAGCCACCGTAAACAACTGTAGCTAGCTTCATTAAAGCAGTAGGAAAATCTCTTTACTTACTTTAATTACTTCTGCTCCGTTTTCAAAGCAAACCTGTCATGAAAATTTCTCAAAACAGCTGCAACAGCAGAGTCGAACGATTGTTGCTGCTCAGTACATGCCATTTTTAACTGCTGCGTCATCGTGTTACACCCGCCTTAGTCGAGCGCCTTAGTCGAACTTAGTATTGGTTGGGGGGTGTTATGGGGGGAAGCTGGTTTCTCATTGGTTTGAACAGAAATGCTCTAAGTCGGCAGCTTTGCCAGACTAGCTTTAAGAATGCCTTTTTTCCTTCCAAAGTTCATACTATTACTGAACCCAAAAACAGAATAATCAACTTTAACAAAATACATATAGACAATAAACAATATAATACAGATATACTGTACATACATTCAAACAAACAAAATAAAAGATGGCCTCCCTATTCAGTCTAGCCAGAAGACTATTCCTATGTTACCCAGAATTCCCTATGCTGGTATAAAAGGGAGACCAGGAAGGCCGCACTTCCTCTTAGATCCAACCCCGGAAACATGCTGCAGTCATGAGCCCAGAGGTAAGAAAATATATATAAATCTATTGGTGTCTCTGTTCCTTAATCTAATGTGCACCTTAGACAGAAAAAATTTCGAGTCAAATTTTAACAATGGAAAACAAACATTGATATCAATCACGTAAATCAAACAAAGATGGTACAACAAAGCACCACACATAAACTAGATATCTCTTATGCCATCGTCACAATCTTATACGAATACTGATCTTATACCAAGCTTATGTTGACAATTACAGAGGTCAAACGCTTCCTGTAGTTCTTCCCCAGGTTTGCACACACTGCAGGAGGGATTTTGGCCCACTCCTCCACACAGATCTTCTCTAGATCTGTCAGGTTTCGGGGCTGTTGCTGAGCAACACAGAGTTTCAGCTCCCTCCAAAGATTTTCAATTGGATTTAGGTCTGGAGACTGGCTAGGCCACTTCAGAACCTTGATATGCTTCTTACGGAGCCACTCCTTGGTTTTCCTGGCTGTGTGCTTTGGGTTATTGTCATGTTGGAAGACCCAGCCGCGACCCATCTTTAATGCTCTGACTGATGGAAGGAGGTTTTTGCCCAATATGTCACATGGACAGTCGTCCTGTCCCCTGTGCAGATAAACACCCCCAGATGCATGATGCTTCCATCCCCATGCTTCACTGTAGGTATGGTATTATTGGGATGATACTCATCATTCTTCTTCCCCCAAACACGGCGAATGGAGTTATGACCAAAAAGTTCTACTTTGGTCTCATCTGACCACAGGACTTTCTCCCATATCTCTTCTGGATCATCCAGATGGTCCCTGGCAAACTTCAGACGGTTCTGGACATGGGCTGACTGATGCAAGATTTTAAACCATGGCGTCTTAGTGTATTACTGATAGTAGCCTTGGAAACGATGGTCCCAGCTCTCTTCATGGCATTGATAAGCTCCTCCCGTGTAGTTCTGGGGTGATTCTTCACCATTCTTAGCATCATTGATACCCCACGAGGAGAGATCCTCTTGATTTCTGGATTATTCTTTTTAGATTCTGTCTTTCAAAGTGGAAATGCTCCTATGCTGAAAATTGTAGACCCCTCCAGGATTTCTAAGAGAACTCGCAAAATCACAGGGTGATCAAATACTTATTGACCTCACTGTATGTGTATGTGTATATATATATATATATATATATATATATATATTTCAAAATTTTTTATTTACTTAATTCTTTTTAAGTGTTTTAAAGTGACCTCATGAGATACTGTAAAAAAATGTATGCAAAAAATTGCAGTCATGAAAATGTCATTGTTTTACAAAAAAGGGCATATGATTGGGATGAATTTATGCAAATAAGACACCAATTCGTCAAAACGTTAAATAGTTATGAATAGTTTTTTTCAACAATTAGTCTGAGAACATACATACTTTACGCAACATCATAAATGCGGAAGTGAATACTTAGGGTGTGTTTACATAACCATGATGTACTAAAATCGTATTCTATCGTATACTAAAAACATTTTATTATTTTTGTCATGCCAGTAGATGGCGATGCCACTTTGTAAAAACTTCACAGCTGCACACACACATATTCATACAGAGTGAACACAACATATACATGTATGTTACCGGTTCATAAATTCACTTTTTGTGTGTAATTTACAAAGAAACAGTAACAGAATGCGGAACCACTTTTCATAAGTTTTAAAGCCCCAAAACACAGTTGTGTACATCAAAACACAAAAATATTTAAGTTTTTAGATAGTTTGGGACTCCAACAATAGCTTACTCTCAGAGTTAGTACATGTGATAAATTCCAAGAAATTAAGAAAAGTACTGTATATGCATGTGGCCATATTTGGCATATCTAAACTTTCAGGTATTCCTGCACCGGCAGAGCAACTGCCATTGAGATAAATGGAATTGCTACATTAAAAAAAGAAAGAAAAACGTAGCTTTAATTACGTCCCAAAGGGGGAGGGGCTGTCACACTCAGATTATTAATGACAAAATAACCTTTCATAATTCATACACTTCATAGCTGAGAAAATAGTGCATATAGTGTATAAGTGCATAGTTTATAGTGTGTCATTTGGGATGCAGTTTTTTTTTTCTGCATGAGGCTAAACATCTGGCCTGTCAAGGTTTAAGTTTGGCAATTTGTACAGAGCTTGTTAGAGGAATTTCCAGCTGTTTTGCACAGAATATATGAAATGTTAGCATCATGTGTATCGCCCATGTGTGAAGTCCATCAGAGCGATTAATAATGTAATAAAATAATGTAAGCTTCCAGCATGAGGTGCAAAATGAGCTGTGAGGACAGCAGCACATGGTCTTGAATTCATATTCATAAGTGCACTGAGTAAAATGATTATTATATATCAACAGCAGCTGGTCTGCCATATGTGAATCTGCCCAGACAAGATATCCAATGGTCCACGGGATAGATTTAAAAAAGATTACAGTTTTTTCAGCTTTAACTTTATGATCTTTCAGTAGTAGTTTTCCTACAAGAATGACCCTAGTTTTATTTTTATTTTTTACTAGAATTTAGCTGTTTTGGACCTGGCTTTGTGAATGTAAACAATATACTGTAAGCATAACAATCAACATTTCTTAATGTGTTAAATTTTTACTTCTGGCATATTTGTCTTTGTGAAAATTGTGGAAGACGGACCAATAAATGCCAAAAAACAATATTTGCACAAAAGGTCAACCAAAGTTCTGTCCTCTTTAACAGTCTTTAAATTGTTTTCTCCTGTCTTGGCATATTGTGATTTGGATCCTAAATACTAAAAGAATCTGAGGCCAAAGGAAACTTCTCTGTACTAGATTTAAAACATATTTTCTAAGAGAAATCATTCCAGAGACACTTTTCTGTCTCCACAGACATTTGTTTTGCACTGTTGGTGAAATGTTTTCATGATCTATCATTATAATGTTTGTTGATTACAGGCATCATTATGATGCTAGTATAAAATGAAAAAAAAAAGCACTATTTGCTTTTCCTCTTTTTAGAAACTAAATTGGCATTTCATTAAAATTTTATTTTGCATGCAAAGCAAGGGCCTGGTTTTCTTATTGTCGTCATCTTTAAACATTAACAGTTCTGTTTAGGGATGTTTTCCTGCTCAATGAAGTCAGTCCTGCCCTACAGCTAAAGAACGGTGTGTGCTCAGCCAGCCTGCTTACATAAACACAGCCATTTGCTTTGGTTGAATTAAATTATTCATAATACAAATTTGAGTATGTTCGACTTAAAAGAACTTCCTACTAAAAAGACTTCTCATTGATCTTTTGAAATGAAAGACCTTGACTGTAGCTTCCTCCAGAGTGCAGAAAACGAATATGCTAAAGCTAAACTTAAAGTTACAGTAAAATTCAAATGTATTCCATGACCCTTCAAGCCTTTTATTATAAGAAAGTACATACATTTGTCATTATTCAGGCAATTACAAATACGCTGTATTGAAAATATTTTGAGCCAACCGAAGTCTGATCTAGGGTTATTTCTACAAAACAGCACAAAAACTGCAGCGGTTTTCTTTATTCACGCTTCAGAAAAGAATAGTTAGCAGATTAGGGTTCTTAGGCTTTTAACAATAGCTGAGCTCTTTTAGTTCCATACAGAACATGAGCCTAGTGCAAGAGAAAAGAAGCTCAAACACCAATATAGACACATCTCGGGATAAAGGGGCTCTTAAAAAAAATCGAATTTAATCTACTGATGTCTTTTCTTTACATATCTGTGCCAACAGTATTTATTTCTAAGGTATTGAGGTTTAAGAAAAACTTAAACAAAATCAATCCCTGTTTGTCTCCTACACATAAACTTACTGCCAACAATTTACCATTAGTTACTTTCTCAACATGAAAATGAATTAACAATGAAAATGAATTATAGTGCAGTTTAATGTTAATTTTACCATTTGCTAATGCATTATTAAATCAACTGTATAACATTGTGTATCTTTGGAGGCTTCTTCAGTTACAGGAAGTGAGTGGAATTGACTGTCGTAAATATATCAGTAATAATTACACGTGCATTTGTTTCTGCCGTAAATCCATTTTTGCAGAATTTCTTACCTGCTCACTAAATTTACAAAACCCCAGAACCATCGTGGGAAAGAAACAGAAACCATTCAAGTTACTGTAGGTAAGTGAACCATCAGAGTGATTAACTAATGTTACCAAAGATAAGGAAATACTGTAACAAATGTAGCCTATTGCTCACTGTTGGCTACTGTTTTACATTTTTATCTAACCTTTTTAATTTTAAGGCTTTGGTAGTTTTATTTGCCTTTTATTTTCCTGCTCTTCAGTTTGCAAGGTTAAGGAAAGGAAAGCTTTCATTTCTCCCTGTTCACGATGAAGGAATAACAGAATGTTTTATCGAGGTGCTTTTGAGTAGACTATATGTATGTGTGGATGATTTACTTTGTTGCGCAGTCGATGACATGGAAGTGGCCCCTGGGTCTCACCAGCCAACACAAACAATTCAACAGCCAGTAATGATCTACTCATCATATGCTGACAGACCCTTTCAAGAGCTCAGGTGACTGCGCTGTATCTCTGTCACACATGCACACACACACGTACTGTCTAATTAGAGTGACTGTTCTTAAATACACGAATCGAACTATACTCGGAGAAGTATAGGTTTAGAGGCTTTATCTCACAGGAGAAATTCAGGTGCAAAATGACCAACATCAGAGTCCATAAAAACTGGCCTGTACTTGCAGAAAATGCAATCAGACTGGACATTATTAGAAAAAGGTAATAGTGTTACATTTTTACAGTCAGTAGATTGGAGATACTCACAGAACCTCAAAGCCACATTCAATGCATCCTTAACCTTCTGTATGTATTAATTTAATTCTGAAACATTGTATCAATGTTTATTGTGTGATCATTATTGCTTTGTCTGTTAACCAAGGGTGCATTTCCCAAAAGCATCGTTAGCCAACCATGGTCACAAGTTCAGTAGTTACCAGCATAACTTGGTGTTTCCCGAAAGCATAGTTCAAATGACCATCACAAACTTACATGGTTGGAACTACAGCTTTAGACCTGTGGTTAGAAGCATATTCTTGTTAGTAAAATATATAGGCTTGAATAAATATGCTCTTTAAATGCATTACAAATATGTATGCTTGCGCGTCCTGTTTTGAAAAAGAGCGCATGTGCGTAAATGGCCAATGGAACCGCAGAGTATGACGTAAGATGGAATCCCGATTAATCAAAGAGCATATAAAGCATAATGACTGTAAACAAAATAGTGTGACGTCATTAACAATGGCCCTATGTTGTTGAACCAATGTGGTTGAAACGATAAGCTGCGACAGTTTTTGCATTGGGAGTTAAAAATCTTGATAACATTATGAGTGAACCACAGAGCGCAGTTTGTGACCGCTTTAAAGGGTTAGTTCACCCAAAAATGAAGAAATTCTGTCATTAATAACTACCCCTCATGTCGTTCCAAACCTATAAGACTTTTGTTCATCTTCAGAACACAAATTAAGATATTTTTGATGAAATCAAAGAGCCATCTGATCCTCCAAAGACGGCAGTACAACTTGCAATGATCCAGAAACATAGCGAAAAAACATCAGTAAAACATTCCAGGTGACACCAGTGGCTCAACTTTACTTTTGCGATACTAGGAGAACACTTTTTTTGCACAAAGAATACAGAAATTTACTCTGTCCATTCTTCTCCCATGAGTTACATCTTCCGCCTTTTTCGAGAGTAAGCATATGCTTTCCTCAAGGCGTAAAGAACCGCAGAGTACATACATGCGCGTGCTTTCACCCGCATGTAAACAAGGCTGATTACGTCAAATATGTTAAAGCATTGCGTTGTGATACTCTCTAAAAATGGCGGAAGACGTAAGTCACGGAAGAATGGATAGAGTAAATTATGTTACTTTTGTTTTCTTTGCGCAAAAAGTATTCTCCTAGCATTGCAAAACTGAAGTTAACCCACCGATGTCACATGAACTATTTTACAGATGTTTTTGCTACGTTTCTGGACCTGGATCATTGCCAGTTGTGTTGCTGCCTATGGAGGAACAGATGGCTCCTTTGCATTTACGGAATGAAATTCGCTAATGAAAATAGAATGCAAATTCTCATTAAAGGTAGATTGACTTATCAATAAGATCTACAGGAATAGTATTAACATTAAACAATATCGATGAAACGTGTAAGTAAGCTGTCCAGTACTGCTGGTGACTGTGTTTGGTCCACGAAGAAACTGTCCTTGTTCAATGTCAGTTACTCCTCACTGAGAGTGCCTCCAGCAGTAACACAGACAGAAGACACATGAGGAGACATTATACTGTCTGATGGCAGCCGACAACACTGTGGAGGAATAAACCAGTGCCTGGAGGTGCTAAATATGGTCTTATGAATCCATTTTACAGTATAATTTAATAAAGCTCCAGAAATCAAGAAACATTATACTCTATTATTGGTATACAAGCATATATGTTTCAGTCCTGTTCCAAAACTTAGTAAACTTTTTATTTTTAGAGACACACTTGACATAAACATTTTAGGGTATAGCACAGTTATATAAAATAACGGGCTGCTTAACGAGATAGCTGCCTATGTAGACATTAGATAGCTTGCTAGGTTTTGCAGTAGAGCTCTACTTCACTCACCTAAGTATGTAGAATATAGATTTCCAATTCCGTTACTGAACCTCACCTGTGTTTGCCTCCCACTCACACTGAACTTGCTGGAATCTGTTCAGTTTGGTTTGAATGATGAAGATAAGCAGAAATCTCTCGTTCTCCTACTACCTGCAGTCTGAGCCCTTGAGATGCTTTGCTGCATACTGAAGCTCACATCTGCAATATCATTCAAGCTGTTCTGTTCACAGTCTGTGTCTCTGTCTTTCCCTACATTTCTTGCACTTTAACCCTGTCAGGCACAATATTTCTTTTGAATTACAAACATGCATGTTTTAATGTGTAATACATAAAAAAATGTGAACCTAAAATTAATTTAGGTTTTGACCGCATAGGGTAGTTGTGAAGGCCTATTTTTGTAAGTAATTTCACATTAAGGGAATATAAATGTTCTTGGTATGATGCATATTTGTTTTGTGCCTTGATTAGCATAAAATTAATATGTAGTAGGAAACTGAAAAAATGTTTTTTGAAAAGGAATGCTTTGCAATACTATAGCTGCATCTCACTTGCAAGGCTGCGTCCTTCGGAAGTTGCATTTGAAGGCTGCATACATCATCGGGGAAGTCTTATTTATGAAAAGTAACCATTAAATTACAAATTAAAAAATAAATAGTATTTTTTACATCCAAACCAGGCTCCACCCTCAGTTCCTCACAACGATCACTCTCCCTTGAGTACTGATCACCAACACCTGTCACCTCCACCTGCAGTCACTCTCTACACTTATCACAGACCACATAAAACCACACACCACCTCTCAGTCACTGTCCGTGCTCGTGGCTACAAGTTGGACTCAATTCTGGCAAGATCTCTCTGAAAGACTTACCTGTTATGATTACCCATGTGTTCTCAGCTATCTTTGTGTTCTCCCCAGGCTCCAAGGAATCCCTCTCTGAGTTTTCATCGTCTCCAAGTTGTGGTGTGTGGTTGTGGTTCTCCGTCTCTGTGTCTCCATCATCTCCCTCCATTCTCAAATGCTCCATCACTCCTATAACCAAAGATATTCTAGTTACTTCCAACGTCAGTTCTCTTCAAACAATTAATCCATTGCTCAACACACCTGTTATCATCTGCTGTCTCCATTAATTGTCCTCATCTGCAAATAAAACTATTATTGTTAATTACTTACCTCCTGTGTCTGAGTCCACTTCCTAACAATTTAACACAGTACAAAAAATAACAGTGAATTTTGTTGTGGTTACTTTTCTAACACCTTCATGATGTGTGCAGCCTTCAAATGCGACCTCTGGAGGACGCAGCCTGCGAAATGAGGAATAAATTACTTTTTACTTTTTTAGGGAGCGGCTATTGTTACTCCCTAAAAAAGTAAAAAAAATCACTTATAGTTTTTATGGAAAGCAATGCAACGCTTTATTTTTGCGTTATTTTTTCTCATTTTGTCTGGGCTTGCTTGTTTGTCTTATTGTACAAAGTTGTATTTTTGGCATATGTAAAAGCCCTTTCACACAAAAAGTTAAATGAATAAGCCTTAGGTTAAAGAAAATAATAAATATTCAACAAGACTTTTAACTGTGCTGACATTCTGGATTGCGTAAAAATATGCTCAAGGAAAGATGAAATTTAGATCAAAGAAAATTAGCCTGGCTAGATCTGGCACATATACGTAGTAAACTTATAAAACACCTTCTTCTCGATCACACATACACAAAAATAATAATACTAACAAATAAAAATATTTTAAAATATTTTTTAAGTAATTGTTTTTGTATTAGTATGGCTGAACTGGTCATTGGGTCAGCAGCAAATACACTGGGATTAAATAAACTGGATATTTGTGTTATTTAACAAATGAAATTGTTTCAGGAAGTGTTGGAAAGGTGTGGTAGGAACCATGGGCACGTAGCCGGGCCGAGGTCTCAGTGTTACGTGAGAGTCAGCCGGGCCGAACTCTAGGCACTCTTTGTCGACGGAGAAGGCATGAAGATCCCCGACCCTCTTGATAGAAGCCAAAGCCATCAGGAGTGCTGTCTTTAATGACAGATATTTCAAGTCGACTGAAGCTAAGGGCTCAAAAGGAGCTTGTCACAGGCCCACATACCTGACACGCACCTCTAAGGAACCTTACGATGAGTTTGTGCTTACCTAGGGACTGGCCATGCACTGCATCGTGGTATGCTGCGATTGCAGCTACATATACTTTAATAGTTGAAGGGGACAGACTGCGCTCCAACTTTTCCTGCAGAAAGGCAAGCACTACTGCAATCGTGCATCTCTGTGGGTCCTCTTGGCGTAAGGAGCACCAGTCGACGAACAGACTCCATCTCTGAGCGTAGGCCAGCCTCGTTGAGGGGGCCCTAGACTGAGAGATGGTGTTAACCACAGCTGCTGGCAAGCCGGAAAGGTCTGCCGCATCCCGTCCAGGAACCAAATGTGCGAGTTCTAGTGAATGAAACGCGGGTGCCAGATTGTGCCCACCCCCTGAAGGAGAGGCAGGGGGGGTTTCTAAGGAGGGACTGCCACGAGGAGCATGAAGTTGCACAGGTTCTGTGCAAGGAGGCTCACTGGGAAAAAGGTGTACTTGAGCCCCGGAGGTCAGCTGAGCGCCAGTGTAATGCTGTCGAGTGGTGCCTCGGTCAGGGAGTGAAGCAGGTGGCAAAGGGAGGCCCGGGGAAGGTGAAGAAACGTATCTTGGCCTCGCCGAGGTGCCTCCAGCTCAGCTGAACTACCTGGGGGTGGATTCGTTGTTCACCAGGGCGGGTGGCTTACCAAAGACGGCAAATGCCTGGATTTTGAACTACGAGCAGCACATACAGCCACGTCTGACTCCACAGGAGCGGATGGAGGGCGGGTTGCCAGCGGATGCGTCGACCACCCTGGCGGACGATGAACACGGCGGCTGCAACCCTCACCTAGCATGCAGCACCCAAACCCATGAAGGCATTCATGTGCCAAACGAGATCCCGGAACTCTTAACCTAGAGTCCCTGCCGCCTGAAGGGAGCCTAATCATGGGTTGAAAAGGCGACAACACGGCGGGAAAACGCCGATCCGGAGCGTGCCACGGTGTGCTGTCCATTTCATGAATCGGTCGTGAAACCAATGCTGAAGCGGTGTCATATGGAAAGACCATATGTCCCAGGAACCTCTGAAAAGAATTGAGAGGAACCGCTTTGTGTCTGAATGAGCTCAGACATGTCAGCATGGCCTGCGCGCTCTCCCCTGTGATGCAGTACTGATACGCTCGAGCCTCGAGCCCAGACCGCCGAAGGAGCCTGAGGTTAGGCAGAAACAAAGCCTGACAATACGCATACTTCAGGTCGGAGGCTGCAAACCCGACCTGGAGTCTGGATTATGCTGTGAAGCCCTGACCTCAACTCGGCTTGAGAGACAGGCTCCATTGCTACCTTCGCCAGTAGGATAGCAATGTCTACACGAGGGACAGCCGCATCTGTCTGAATCGCAACTGAATCGCAAAGCCAAGGTATACCGACCGTATCAACCACTATAGCAGGGTATCAAGGGCTCGGTGACCACCGTGTCCACAGTGGGGCCGCCTGGCGGGAGACTCGGGAGAGGACCGACCCCAGAAGGTTTGTCCTGGGGGCGAGTCGAATGCACCGATCTCCGCCCTGGCGATCCAGGACTCCGGGTCCGCATCTAAGGAGAAAACAGAATGGTTAGATGGGTTCCCCGGGGCAAAAATTTGTCATCCCCCGAAGAGCTGATTCCACCACCTCTGGGCTGCCCGTCTTAGGGGCCCTTCTGTCGCTTACGGGTGTTTCTGGCTGGACCCTGAGGAGCGGGCGACGTCCCCGGATCTGCGGCAGGCTCTACGTCTTGCAGCCGGCCTCGCGTCATGCGCCTCGGCCGGGTACGGAGTGGGTGGTGCTGGTTTGGGTGCCGCAGCAGGACGTCCTCGGCAACGGGCAGGCTGAGGCGGGGCGCTGGGAGGTTTGGACGTCTCCCTACGCGGCAGCACGTGGCTGATGGCCACAGCCTGCTGTTGGACTGCCGAGAACCTCTGGGCGAAGTCCTCGACAGCGTCGCCGAAGAGGCCAACCTGCGAAATGGGCGCGTAAAGAAAGCAAACTTTGTCAACGTAGGCCATTTCTGCCAGGTTGAGCCAGAGGTGGCGTTCCTGAGCCACTACCGTGAATATTAACTGACCTAGGGCACGTGCGGCAACCTTCGTCGTCCGAAGAGCAAAGTCGGCAGCGGCACGGAGTTCCTGCATTACCCCTGGATCAGGTCCACCCTCGTGCAGTTCTTTAAGCGCTTTGTCCTGGAACACTTGCAGTGTGGCCATCGTGTGCAAGGAGGTGGCATCCGGTCCGGCAGCGTAGTAAGCCCTGCCTGCGAGACGAGGTTTTACACGCTTTGGACGGGAGTCATGGCGAACCACGCCAGGCAGCGGTGCCGTGCGGGCAGAGATGCACTGCAACAGCGCACTCGACCTATGGGACCGCCACATACCCCTTGGCTGCACCTCCGTCGAGTGGGAGAGGAGAGAGGAGCTGGAGGCCAAGTGTGACGTGTACGGGGCTCACCACGACTTGGTCAGCTCCTCATGCACCTCCCGGAAAAAAGGGACTGAGCGGTGCCACAGTACGAGAACCCAAGAACCAGTCATCCATCCGAGATGGGTCAGCTGAAGGCGCACGTGGCACCTCCAGACCTATCACCTCGGCGGCTCGGAGGAGCATAGCCGAGAGCTCGGTGTCCGCCTGAGATGAAATTACAGAAATTACAGATCCACTGACACAGGGATCCGCTGCTCGGCTCTCCTTCTAATATAGCGGAAGCCCTCTCTACATCCTCGGGTGCACCAAAAGATACGCTGGGCCCGGTGGCATTTGGGGGAACGCATTCTTCGGGAAACACCATGACGGGACCACTGGTGCTGGAAGATGCTTGCAAAGCGGTGCTCCACGAAGCATTCTGCACAGTCACCTTGAGATCGCCCAGGCGCTTCACAGTGGCAGAGGTTAAGCCTTTACGGCTCAACTTACCAAGAGGTGGGCGCACTGGGAGCCGTCTCGCGAATGAGAGGCGGGATCTCAATGAGGCGATGGTCATGTGGACGCATGACTCATCCACAAACGCTGCTTCAGCATGCTCCCGGCCCAATCATGTGAGACAGCGATCGAACCCATCTGAGGATGTGAGGAAACTCCCACACTCAGAAACACACGGCCGGAGAATGGCTATGAGACCGCGAGGAAATTGCTCTTTTTTGACGCCCGGATGCCCAGGGGAGACCTCTCGCGGCACAGCGTGCACTGGCAGTCTTTGTGCCTTGAAAAAGGCTACCAGTCTCATGGGTCCGTTGACAGCTGCCCAGATGATCTTTCAAAAACTGCAACGACGAGAGAGCATGAACTCGGACAGGAACTCTAGTTGGTTTGCGAAGATTCTCTTCAAGCAGACTCGATGTCATCAGACGAGGCTCCGAAAACTAAAAGCTGCATGTGCAATCCAGCCGTGCTCTCTTATACTCACGCTGTGATGAGATGCACCTGGCTGTGATTATCGCACGCCAATTGTCATTGGCCTTTTCCAAATGACTCGAAGACGATCGTCTCTCATGCGAGTTCCCATATGTAACGTCGAAGTGATTCAACTAAAAGGGTAACTGCCCAACATGAGTGATAGCTTCATTTGCAAATGGTGTTCCAGTACCCTTTCTTCAGCTACCCGAGGCCGATGAAAACCCCCATGGCTGATACACACCGTCGACTGCTTCTAGAGTCCGTGTCTACGTTTTGCTATATCTCTGGTTTCTGTGAAAACTGCCTCTAGAGTCCGTCTGTAGAGATCTGGCTGCCAGATTTATCATTTTGTGTTGTATCCAATTTAAAAAAATTTTTTCTAAAAATGTTAAATGTAGCTGACTTCTAATTGTAAAACTTGATCAAGCCGTTCATAGAAACAACTGGAGCTTGTGTTTTTCTTTCATTCTCAAACATCTGCAGGCTGTATCTCTTTTAAAAACACACCAGCATTTATTTATTTCCCCTTGTTTTTTTATGTCATAAAGAGAAACTGTAAAACATGCCACCATCTTAAAGGAAGCTTATCTTTTGTATCATATTGTTTGTGATAAAAAGAAAGATATTGAAAATGTTCTTTGCTTAAAGACTTTTTGTGAGAAGTACATGACATTGACCCATTATTATAGCGCTTCAATTTAGGCATCCGATATTAAATTCAAACTGATTCAGTATTCATGTCTTTATCTCTCCTCTTTTCTACATCTGAAGATGTGAATTTATTCCAGCTGATCCAAAACAGCTGTTTATTTTGACACTAGTGGCAAAGCAATCCACAGGGTTTAGAAGCAGAGATGAACCTCTCATGTTCTTACTAAAGAACTTCTGTTCAAAAATGTGTTTCTTAAGCTGCAAAGTTGTTTAAATCTAGCGTTAAGCTGTGGGGCCACTATTCTGGGTGGATGAGTATTCATGTACATGGCTATACACACATTCCTTACATTTATTTTTTTAGAAACTGAAGTATGAGCAAAAATGATTTAAAATCTTATTTGTATTTAACTCTTGCACTCCTTTTAATGCTTGTGAATGCCAATTACAGTAATTCAGAAACAACTGTGGTTTTAGTGTCCTGTGCACACGCTTATTAATAACCCTACAAATATTGTCTATTGTCTATTCCTCCAAACAAATGGTATTTACAATCATGAGCGAAAAGTGACAATGCTGGGTAAATAAATATAGATACCCCTTCTACCTTGGTTAATAAAACTGAAGACAATTATTAAAGATTCTTTAAGCTTTTTTTTTTTTGTTTAGGGGAAAAGTTTAACCCTTGTCTCTCTGTAAGATGTTTAGTAATATTTATTCCTAAATATTGTTTAATTGGGATTTTTAATTTAATTGGGATTTTTAATTTTATTTTTAATTGGGATATTGCACAGAAGCTTTTCACTTGAATTATAAAGACACATTATTTCACATTTATTAACATTTAACCTTAATCCAGAAGCATCAGAAAACTCATTTACTAATAGAGCTGCAAGCAACAGTTCTTTATCTCTAAGATAATCGAATCTCTTAACTAAAGATACGTATTCCTTTCACAGTTAAAGAGTACAATATTTTAATAGAAAGACACGGCTTAATCAAAGAGGGAAAACCGCTGTGACATACGCACTTTAGAAAGTTTACCTGCTATTGCTCAAGTAAATGTCGTACTGTGGCAGGGTTTTCCAGAAGTCCCTCCTTAAACGTGGCATCTTGTAAGACATTGGCTGTGGTTTCTGCTTCAGTTAGCCAATTTGTCCAGGTCCAAGTAGAAATGCTGCAACTGTTGCAGTCCGGCTTCCAGATCTGCCTCCTTGTCCCTCCTGCAAGTAACTATGCAGGAACTAATAGGTAGTTCTACACTAACACTTAATTTAATACTATTAAGTAATATAGAAGCAAGATTAACTAAACAGTAAGTAATAGCTTATTTAGGAGAAAGGTAGTTCCTAATTAGTTATTTGATACTTTGTTTTTTTTTTTATAAAAAAAAAAGTCATTCAGAACTACTTGGGAACTGTGACCAATTAATAAAGAACAACCAATTAATTACTAATAACATTTATAAAATGAACAATTAGGTTCTTTGTGAAAGCTAGTTTATGAATTTTTGAGAGTTCAATGTCTCCAGTTCCTATACCTTCAGTGATTGTATCCTGGGGAGGGCAAGTGTGACAGTAAATAATTATGTCCCTTTGCTTCCTTTATGAAGACATTGACTGTATTTATATTAAGCACAAAAACATCTTCCACATTGCAATGTCTGTTAGAATATCATTATCATTATATCATTAGTGCTCTACAGTATGTGTCAGATATTAAACGTTAAATAAGCTTATTGCAAATTACATGCGAAATCCATGTTAACTCCTCATTAATTATTCAAGTGTTACCTTGTCGGTCCGCGGGAAGTACTAGTGATCTGGACCATTATTTTAAAGTGAAAAACATGCTAAGTGAAAAACATGTTAACCCCTCACCAACATGTCACCCTGCGACAACTATAAACAACATAAAAGAATTACAGTGATTGGGTCTAACATTTCATTATTTGTGTCTTTCTTTTAACCTCTTACACTCTGGGGCTATTTTGGGGAATTCCGCCTGCATTTGGCCAACCAAAATTAAAAAGCTTCCCATACCCACATGCAGAGGTGTAT
>JAUCMU010000039.1:3132622-3152007 GCA_032275025.1 Enteromius treurensis
ATAAACTTTACAAAACTCTAATTTAAAAATTATTATAAAAATGACAACCACATTTAACAAAAATGTACATATAAAACATACAAAAAATATATATATACAAATAAATGCATAAATAATACAAATAAAAAATCGTATAAAATAACTAAATAAACAGTAAATAAATAATACTAAAATGATATTGTTGATGTGATTTCTGGATTATAAGTGGAAACAGAAGCAACTGCAAAAATGCTGCTGAATTACTCTTTCTATTTCTGCAGTATAGTTTACAGTATGCAACATTTTCATAGAAACTCAAGACACTGGGTACTGTATCCCACAATGCAGTGAACTCAGCTTGACCTCCTTTCTCCAGTGTGATGAATGAACTAGAAGTAATATCTGTCATTTTTGACACCTTTTTCTTAACTCATTCTTTGACATAAAACCTGAGTCAGAACTGCCTGATCTGAATTGCATTGAATATAAATGTGACCATGTGACAACAATATACAATAGCATGCTTGATATAAATTCTATTGCGTGACGTGCTCAGTAGTACATACTCTTTTACAATAGTATTGCATTCAAATGGTTTATTTTTCCACACGAGTTTCCTAAACACTCTCTCTGGCTTCCATTTCTTTGACAAAAAGACACCCAAAAGTCACACCAATGCTTTAGTCAGAGATCGACATGGTGGACTGACTTAAACAAACAGCGTGTTTCAATAACGTCACAGTGTTTACACTCTTCATAAGTCAGTCTTTGAATGGCTTACATGCAGTTGTCTCTTCAGGGACACACAAGAGCATCAAACAAATTACACACCTCAGCTTTAAGCAACATGAGCGATTCTGACTAAATTACAAACACGAAACAGCGCATGAGCCTCTCATATCATGTAAAGTGTTGATGTAAGCAGAGGAACTTAATCCCGACGGCCTTTTAAGGAGCTGAGGTAAGTGAGATCCTCATTCTGAGGACCAAAAATTCAAGTGTGACAAATGATGGCGTGGTTTGAAAAAACTCAGGAGTATATAAGCCTGATATCACTACTGCCTCTCTGCTTGCCAGTGCAATTTCAAGTCTTTCTTTCTGCTTTTTTCCTGATCAGTGTTTTCATCTCCATGTATTTTTAGTGCTACATAATGTTGGCTTCAGCAGAGCGACTCAGCAGCCAGTACAAACATTAATACTCAATGGCCTGTGGTGAATCAGACTCCAAGATAGCGTTGTGTACTGGGAACAATAACAGACGTTCCAACTATTTCTATCCATCTGCAGCCTGAGCAGATGAAGATATCCAGGATGAAAGGCCATGATCAACTCCGAGTGTTAAAGAGCCATGACCTCAGGGAGAATTCTGGATTTAGATCACAAATTTTAGATGTAATCAAATTCGTCAAGCTTTACTATGCACTACTTGATGAGAATCAAAACAGGACATCATAAGCTTTAAAAACTTAAGTTGACATATAATAATTTAGCAGACACTATTATCCAAAGTGAATTACAAATGAGGAATACAAGAAGCAACAAACAAATACAATTCATTAAAACACACACACACACACACACACACACACACACTATGAATCCATAATACAACATTTCAGACACGCAAATTTAAGTTTATCTAGAAAAACATTTTTATATTGTTACTTTAGGACACTTCACTTGAATGGGATGAAAATGTCACACATAGAATAGAATAAAAATAGAATTAAAAAATAAATAAATAAAGTATAATAAAACTAAGTGGATTAAAACAAAAATTTAAAAAAATTAAATCAGAAATAAAAAAAGATTGTTATTTTAAGATACTGGTCACATGGGATAAAAAAGTGTCATTCTACCACTATAAAGTTAAACAAACAAGCAAATAAATACAAAAATATATAATTGTTGGCAATCAATTGAAAAACGAACTAATGAATCACATATTTGCAGCAGGACGCACAAGAGAGAAGGGTCCAGAACATGATAGTGGGGTGCTCGAGTCAATATGCTGTTCAGGGAGCCCATAAAGCATTTACTTGACTAAAAAATAACAACCTTTAATTTAAGTCAACTTAAAACACTCCTCACATGAAGCCTTAGTAATCAATGTCATATTTACCTCTGCCCTTCAACAAGTAGGAAATATAAAGAGAAAAGTTCAATTAGAATCAAACGCATCAAGAATCAAATACTAAATTCTACGTTAAATATAGTTTAAACCTTGAAGCTACAAAAGCTATTAATTCCCTCTTTTTAACAGACGTCACAGCAGCTGGGTTATCAGATTATTGGCTGCTATTACCAGAGGGGGACAAAGTACGCAATTCCAGTACTTGAGCAAAAGTATAGATACTACTGGTCAAATATTATTCCATTACAAGTGAAAGTTGCGAACACAAATTTGTACTTGAGTGAAAGTATAGAAGAACCTGCTTTTACGTAAAAGTACTTACATTTTATGAGTAAAATTGCGGTCAATTCATAGTTTTATTATTGTTGCATTGTTGTATGTTATACTTGCAATAAGTTATGCCTCTGAAGCAACCTACTAAATACACTGACTACTTATATCTGTGTAATAAAGAATTTTAAGAATGTAAAAAAAAATAGAAATTAAACACCTGACACAACTACGTAATATAAAGTCACAATTGCATGATATAAAGTCACAATTGCGAGATATAGAGTCACAATTGCATGATATAAAGTCACAATTGCATGATATAAAGTCACAATTGCGAGATATAGAGTCACAATTGCATGATATAAAGTCAGAATTGCGAGATATAAAGTCACAATTGCATGATATAAAGTCACAATTGCGAGATATAAAGTCACAATTGCATGATATAAAGTCATAATTGCATGATATAAAGTCACAATTGCATGATATAAAGTCATAATTGCATGATATAAAGTCATAATTGCATGATATAATGTCGCAATTGCAAGATATAGAGTCACAGACTGTGAGATCAGTCTTTTTTCCACACATTGTATATTTTCATAGAACTTCTTGTAACTTTTCTGGCCCACTTCAGTTTTACCCAGATTATGTTTTCTGGGCCCTCTGAACAGCAAATTTACTCTGGCCCCCCAACATCACATTCCGGGCCCTTCTCTGCTACAGGCCACAAGTCTTTAAAATTTATTTTATGGTCTGACCACATTTCATCTGACTGCAGTTTACTGTTGTTCTGAAGCTCCTCGTCACCTGTTCCACTTTTGTTTGACTGGCGCTGAGGTGAAGCTGGAGTGTACGTCTGAAAGATCTACTGTTTGATGTGGTCGTAAAGACATTCTGTGTCTAAATAAACACAAGAAAAAAGAGACAAAAACAGCTGCTGTTTTTGGGCGCTGACCAACCATTCATTAAAATATTTTTCATTGTGTTTCAGTGCACTAGAAACGGTAACACTTTATTTTGATACTTTAGACATTATACTAACAGTAAGAAACTTTGCTACTACTTGTCATTAGAGTTTTAGCAGACTGTCTGCTTAATATCTTCTAACACTTTATTTTGATGGGTCCACAACATACAACATTCTGACTATCAGAAACTATAGGCAGCAAGTATATGTCAACTCAATTCTACTACTGTAATCCTAAACCTACGCTAACAGTCTACTCTGAGAGTTCGGAGACATGCAGAATTAGTTGACGGTAGTTACAAAGTTACTTGTCTAAAGTGGACTATCAAAATAAAGTGTAACCCTAGAAATATCTGGTTTATTCCACAGATGGCAAATCATTCTTCATGGGGATGCCATTTTGAACTCACAAAACCAATTAAATACAACTCAATTTTTCTCAGTTATTACCTCACTTCATTCTGAGTAAAACTTTGTCAATAGGGCACTCAGACACTCTTCATTGATTTAATTTACTATGTATTTCAAATGTGATACCAGGGGTACTTGAACCACCAAATGTTAATTAGCAAGAAAGTTGGCACAAAAGACACAATCGATACTGAAGGTGCACCAAGGAGCACAACTTAATTAATTTAGCCTTGCATTTTTTGAAGGTCAGAATAACTGAAGATAAATATTGCAATCACAGAAATTCCTATCCAGATGGGACTACTCAGAGGACAACAGGAGGAAATTTGGCCCTTTAACCAAGGTTATACGCAAAATACACAACATTTTCACTTTAGATACAATGAACATCACCACCTTAGGGAAAACTAAAAAATAATTATATGAAATAAATTGTATTTCTACAGAGGGATGTGACCAAAATCTTGCTGCAGCTGTTATAACAGATGTTACTGTAGTATTAAGTCTAAGAGCACTGTCATGACATCTGGCAAGATTGAAATAATTACTTAGTGTACTTTAAGAGTAATGAATAGTGAGACCATTTTAGATCATCATTTGCTGCTCCCACACCATTACAGCTTGAAACAGTTAAAGCTTAAACACTTTTAGCATATTGTAAATAATTCAGATCCTATTTCCAGTCTGCTTTCATGAGTTTCTCTCAGAAGTAGCACAAGCTTTATTTGGGGGGACTGTAAACTAAAAATATTCCAGTAATGCTCTTATCTCAGTAGGATGAGGTGTCAGGGGACGGTAAATGGCATAGTGCTTCCTCCTCTCTGTCTGCCTGCAGACCACCCAAAAACACATGCAGATCACAAATGACTGACTTCCGACCTTCTGAACGACCACAGGTTTTTTTTGTGTGTGTGTGTGGCTTGTGGCTTCCCTGTAAGGAAAATAACAATGTTCACATTCATATCCAATTTAAATTATAGTGGAAAATGAAGCAACTTGTGATCTTATCAAGTTCATATATATATATAAAACTAACAAAGAACATGTAAAGCATTGTCAGGAATCTGTTAGAACATTCTGTACAGCTCAGTGTGTATTCTGCAGTGATGAAGTTTATTAGCGTTACACTGAAGTCACACTTGAGTAGGAGCAAATGTTAGAGGAGCATGAATTAACATCTCTCTTCTATTAGAGCTTGACGCTTTGGATATTTTGAAAAGTTTTCTTGCCAGTGCTGGAACCGTTAACATTTGTCAGCCCACATTGGGCAGTGTGGCCTAAACAAGATGATCTGTGTTGTGTTGGAGGCACATATGAACCATAGTATGTGAGCAGACTAATTCCTGTGCTTCTTACGAACTTCACTTTTATTTACACGTGTATATTTACTGTTTTTACTGATAATGACCTGTGGGCTAAGAAAATCTAAAAATGCATTGAATTCAGGGTCAGGTTTATTTCTGGTTGATCTCTTATTTGTTGACATATACATGAGCCTTAACATAATTTTAACTAAATGACTTTCAATCAAATATTTTTTTTTTTTATATACAACAACAATTGCACACAAAAGGAAATGTTTTTTTTTATTTGTGCATTTGAAAAGTACAGACAACTATACTGAAGTTGGCGATGTAAAGAAACACTGAGTGCCTGCACAAATCCCAACAGAACCCCACAGTTAAATCGAACACTCAATTTGCTAATCTATTCCCTTGATTTGCTAAATGGTATGCTTGATTTGTTAATTTGTTCCCGCAACTTGCTAAATTGTCCTCACAATTTACCAATTCATTCCCTTGATGAAGGTAAATTGTACTTAATTTTTCTTCTGGAAAACATGGAAGTATCTTTTGTTGTTTCCAAAGGGCAGTACTAAATAGGGAAAAAATTTAGATATTTTAACAAAATAAGAAAAATTTTGACACTTTCATCCTGTTCAGAAGTTTTCAAAACTTTCAAAAAGTATTGTTTTTAGTGGATGTGTGAAGTCAGCTGTCTTCAATTTCACACAGGTGTCCTGTCAGAGAAAAAGACAGGTGTAGAATATAACACTGACTATCAACATCGTCAACTAATATTTAATAATGGCGAAGTACATTACGCTTTTTAGCTTCATTTTGAACACTTTTGTTTTACAAAAGCAGCAGAAAGGAAAAGGCATGAATGTTGTCAGTATTTTTGTTATGTTAACCTTTTGCTTTAATGGCAAGTACACTGCCTTTGCTCATGACTTTTTCATTAACTCATTATATACAGGTATTATATGCTTTGAGGTCTTGTAGCACTGTGAAGGGGTTTATTGTCCAATAATGATTGGATTGGACTTATTCCGTGGCTACTTAAACAATAAATAAATAAGCATAAAATATTCATATGACAATTATTTTATGTGAGAAGAAAGAAAATATGAAGGAAATACTGGGGAAACAGAGAAACAATTAGGAAATCACTTGGGAAATTGTTTGTCCAGGTCAGCTGGTTATAAAATAAATCCTGACAGGCTGATAAGGACCCCAACGCGAAGCAGGATTAAAGGCGATATAGATTTCCTTGACTGACAATTCACATGGGCATTCTTTGATTTCTGTGGATAAAACAGTATAACCACATTAAGCCCCAATGCTTGTTTTTTCAATGTCTGGACTTGTTCCCAGGATTAAAAGTCTTTTTAAAGACTAATCACTTAAAGCTCATTAGCTTTTAAGTCTTTTCTAATAAAATAAAATAAAATCTGTGCTTGCAACAACGCATACTCATATGTATTGATTTTCACATCATTGGATTTTTTTGCTTCTATACCGTATATATATACATACAAATTGTGATGTATATGCTCAGTGAGACGGTAAATGTGGAAATGTCATAAACTTGAGGTGCCATTAATACAATTTATTGTTTCAAAACTGCTTAGAAATTAGCAGATTTTTCTGGATGCAGCAAAGCACAATGGCCAGACAAATCTGCACTGGATCAAGTTAATGGCACTCCAGGTGGATTTAGTAAGATAATTTACATAAAAATATATATATTATAAAGGGTTCAAACATTCAGTGATGCGTCAGAGGGAAACAATGCATTAAGAGCCGGGGGCTAAATGCTCTTAACGGCTTTTAATTAACTTTTTTAAATTTAAAGATCAAGGTAAATTTGATCTTCTTTTGCTTCCAAAGAGCAGCACTAAATGGGGGAAAAAAATTGACACCTTCAACCTGTTCAAAAGTTTTTATCCCCAGGCTTTTACTGCATGGTCTTTTCTTCTGGTGCATCAGTAAATGTTTGAAACTTTTTTTTAATAGTTGTGTTTATCAGTTATCCTCAGTGTAAATTCCTTCCTCGTACTCCTGGATTGTGGTGTGTCTCTCCCTCGTCCAGTCCTCTGTGATCGTCTGCCCCAATTAGCAAAGAAAGAATCAGTATCAGTATGCAGTTTAACGATCCAAAGACTCTAATGCCATACTCAACTTACCTGAACTCTCTACTGTTGATTTCACCACCTGCAATCTCATTGTCAATAAACAATACTGTTTTTACTTACCCTCTGTCTCCAGTCCGCTTCGTAACACCCAGACAGCACGCCAAATATGCTAAACTTTATCCTTCTTAATCTTTCTAATAACTCAACTAATTCCTTCATTTTTGCTATAATTTCACTTATGAGCTTTAGGTGTTCATACATTTTTTATGGAAACTGAATGTGCAAAACCAATGGTGCCACTGCCAGGTACCATAACAGATCAGATGTTCTTTGATTCAGTCTTTACGTCATCTAGGCTAAACATTATCCTCAGTATTCATCTTGTTGATTGGAAAATAATATTACATTGTATTACATTATTGGATGCATGGTTATTTACTAAACAGTCAAATGTAAATCTGCTGTAATTTTAACCTACACTAAACCTACCCAAAACCAAAAAATGACATAAAGAAGCATTTACCATATCATTTCAGTTTGCTTCTACAAGTCTTTGAGCTCTTTTATTGTAAAGCCCAGAACCAATTTTCTGACCAATGCAGGCAATCAGCAGATTACGGTATGTTACTTCTAAGACACTCTATGACCCAAGAATGTCCATTTAGCATGTTCAATCTGCGAAAATTAAGTGTTAAACCGACAAAACCCCAACAATGTCTGTTGCTGTCTGTCAGTGCAAGCTGATCTTAAGTTGTGATTCACAGGAGAGCTTCGCATTGCAAATGCTCTACTATACCAGTTGCACTACTGAGCAAGTTTACTAAGTTAGAAAAGCCATTTATAAGTACGTGGTTGTGTGATGCAAACATCAAAATGTATTAATATACAGATCATGCACATGTTAAAAATGTTTTGAGGACATAACATAGTACTTTGTCAAAATAAGTGTTTATGACTTCATAATTTGCCGCAGCAATCCTAATTTATCTACATGTTTTGACTCGTGCAAAATGTTGGCAAAGGCACGTTTTTTCCAGTGAGCTTACATCGTCCGTTTCGTCTCATTAATGTTGTTGGAAGACTGCATAAAATCCCTCATACTTATTGTTTTTTAATTAAAATTAAGTGTGTTTTAGAACAGAGTTAGCAGTTCGATGATTCACTCTTTTAGCTCAGGAGGGGATGAGCCATTCAAACACATGCTGTCAGAAAGCATTTCTTCTTTGCCTATGGCTCTCTGATATGACAAGTCAGCGTTTTATGCTCCCATTTCAGAGGGGCCCAGATAACATGCACCAAAGACTCTTTTTAGCCAATCAGCCTCTCACAAACGACCTCAATGCTTAAGTGTGATTGTTCTGAAACCCAGTAACAGTCATTTTGCTCCAACTATCCTCAATTTGATAATGTAAACTCATTCTGAATTGTTGTGGTTAGACAAGAAACAGCGCTTGCAAAATAGCTTGGCTTCCATCTAGATTTCCCCATTCTGTCATTTCCCCCCCGAGATGTGTTTGATGGTAAATTTCAGATGGAGCGTGAAGTCCTTTGTTGGGATTTGTTGGAGTTGTGTAATGGTTCGTAGAATGGTTGGAGGGTGGCCTCTTTCAGTTGGGCTGAAATGTCACGCTGGTGAAGTTAAGCAGGGTAAACCGCTGGATGTAATGATGTGGGCTAACTCGCTCTTACTCCCTTCATCGTAAGGAAGGAGCACAAATGCTTGCTTCCCGTTGAAAGTCAATGTGAACGGACAGATCACAGGGATTGCAGATGAAAGCACTTGCATAGAGAGAATCATAAGAGTGGGATGTTGGGAAGAAGCGGGAGGGAGACAGTTAAAGTGTAGAGGAAAGATATCAGAATGGGAAAGGAAGCCTGAACAAAAATCAGAGGACGTGTGTGTGTGTTTTGCTTTATAGAGATATGGGCTGTGTTCCAAAAACCTAGGGAGCTGTCTACATAGGCAGCTATCTTCTAAGGGAGCACTAATGGAAACTAATGGTAGGAAAGGAAACGTTGTGGAACATCTAAAGTACATTTGTACCGTATAACATAATTTATCACCAAAATGATAGTGTGAAAGGAAAGGAAGTAGGTACTTTGTCAAATTCTTTGCAACGTATATTGCTGATTAATACTTCCAACTTGAAATGGAAGGTCAAATTGAGTGCATTGCATAGGAAACAGTATTCCAATGAAGTGTGCTGCTGTTGTACGTATGTTGGCAAATGTATGCCATGGGTATGTGATATTTGCATATCACAAACCGTAAAAGCATTCTGCATATTTTGGAAGCAACATGACTGGAATGATGGTATACTGTCTGAGGTCTTCTGGCAGAAAGAAACCTCAAGTCGTAGTCTGCTGTCATCATCTGCCCTCAAGCATATTAAACAATCACAAAGAGACAACTATAATATTAACAAACAGGAGAGTTCATCCTAACAAGCTGATGTATTCATATCATGTATTTGAGACAAACACACACACACAGTAATTTCTCCCTTATTGCACATATTTTTAATAAGAGTGCTTATTAAAGAAATTGTTTTAAAAGAATACACTTAAGTGCAAATTGAAGTGCAAATTTTTAGACATTTAATTGCATGTTATGATAAATTAGGTCAAAATGCATTAAATGTGTTATAATTTAATAGTACATACAGTTTCTGACATAAGAAACCTTTTCTGATCATTTCATAATTGCTTCTTTTGTAAAAGCTATATATCTATATATATATATATATAGCCTATACACACACACACACACACACACACACACATACACAATTAATATAATAACAATAATAACTTGTAATTATTATATATTACAACATTTGCAATTATGAAATTACGGTGTAGTACATTTAAAATATATAAACTTGAAATTAATTAACAGCACAGTTAAAATCATAATCAACTACTTTACATGGGCGTTTATTAGTCCATTTTAATCAGCACATTAAAATACGTCTACTTCATAAGATTAAAAAATATTAATAAGAACACTTTAATTTCATTAATGTTACAGCAATACAGTTTTTTTAATATAATGTTAAGGTTTGTAGTACCCTACAAGTTCATATTTAATACACAATAGAGCACTTCTATTCACAAGGGCTGTTATTAAGAACTGATCCACCAACACAGAAAATATTTACTCATTTGAACGAATTCGTATAACTACACTCATACGATTTTTTGTAGGATTTGTTTAAACGCCAGTGACGGGTAGGTTTAGCAGCAGGGTTAGGTGTAGGTCATTCATATAAATACAAATTTGCAACTCGTTAAATACATTATTTAGCAAAAAACGCATGAATTCAAGTGAGGTCATTTTAATTCGTACAAATCAGCCACCTCGTAAAATATGTATGAATTGCCATGAGTTTGGAGTCCAGTGGTCTGTCAGCAGCTCGAGCGAGAGCCCATAGATTAAATGAAGAACAGAAAATGGAAAAACATTAAAAATAATCTCTTTTAAGTTCTTGTGCTTCCTTCATGTTTCCATTTAAATTGATAATCTTATATAAGAGTATGTGGAAAGGAGACTGCAGAGTTTGATGTGTCTAAGGACAACAAGGACAGAGATACAGAGGAATAAAGTGTCTTCGTAAGGAAGTAAAATGAGCTGCAGAGGGTTTGATTATTCCGTTTGAATAACAGAGGAACTTCTCTCTTCAGCTTTGTGAACTGAGTGATGATAAACAAACGGTTGAGCCAGAGGAACCCCCTACAGCGCTGCTACACCATCCTCACACACACAGTCACTACAATGAAGGCAAAATGTGATCCATACACACTGAACTCTATCATACTAATTCAACACACATAAACGTAAATGGCTAAAGAGTAAGGAAACACATGTGAACAGATTAACACATTTTTTAATCACACAAACACACTTAAATTTAAGATGAAGTGTGTCATTTCTGTAGCATTGAAGTCACCAAATGAAATCAGAAATAATCTATGAGTGACTGACTGAGTGAATGAATGAATAAAGTAATGACCGAATGAATGAACACTCCCTCTGTGGACATACTTAGCTAAGGAGGGGAGCCTCTGTGGAGGCGGGGAAGGGACCTCTGCGGAAGTGGCATCTTCGGCTGAAGCGGGGAAATGACCTCTGCGGGGTTGGGGATGGGATGGGGTCCCAGCAGAGTTTGGGTGATGCCTCAGCGAAGGAGGGGAGCAGGAAAGCCTCTGTGGAGGGTGATAGGAGAAGCACCTTGTGCAGGCTTGCCACTGAGGGATGGGGTAGGAAAGAACAGACCTCGGATGAGATGGGTGGCAGGGAGCCTCTGCGGAGGCGGGGGTAGCAGGAAAGCCTCAGCAAAGGTGGAAAGGAGAGCACCTTGCGCAGGCTGCCTCTGAGGAGGCGTATAGAAAAGGGCAAAGACCTCAGCTGAGGTGGGTGGCAGGGGGCCTCTGCGGAGACGGGGAGAGCGGGAAAGCCCCAACAGAGGGGGATAGGAGAGCCTCTGTGCGGGCTGGGCCTCTGTGGAGGTGTGATAGGACAGAGAGTAGAGACCTCTGCGGAGGTAGGGGAATGGGAGCCTCTGCGGAGGCGGGCGAGCAGGAAAACCTCTTGATCGGACGAGTATTCAGAATTTAGACGGCTTGACTGGCAGAGCAAGATCACAGAAGGAAACCGGATTATTTATAATGGATAGGTTGGAATTGGATTGGCTGATGAGATGATAGGTAATGATTGATAATACGGCGCCGGCTGATTAGTATTTTGCCCTTCCGCCCGAAATGAGTTTGGCAACGTCACTAAAAAACTAATTTAAGACTAATGTTAATCTGTTTTACTAAAATACAGCTAAAATTGGTAATATTGTGAATTATTATTATTATTTAAAATACATGTTTTGTATTGTAATATGCTGTAAAATGTCATTTATTTCTGTGATCAAATCTGAATTTTCAGCATCATTACTCCAGTTTTCAGTGTTACATGATCCCTCAGGATCCCTGCTGAATTGCTGTTTGAGAAATACTTGTGATTAATATTATCAATGTTGAAAACAATCTGCTTATGTGAATGTGTATAATTAACATATTCAAGTTTCTTCAAAAAAAGTAAAAAAAAAAATAAAAAAACAGCATTTATTTATAGGAATCTTTTGTAAATGTCATTACTGTCACTGTTTTTCATTTTTTTCAATTTAATGCAACCTTGCTGAATTAAGAAAAAAAAATTATATTTCGAAACAACTTTTTGCATTTTAAATTGAAATATTTCATTTGAATATGCATTTAAATATGTCCACATCTGCAGGAAATGAGCAGCCTAATAAAGAGGCTGATTGGCTTATGTCTTTTGAAAATACAAACATACTAAAATTAAATGTATTTAAATGCAAAAATGTCACAATTCAAGAAATGCAGCTCATCCCTGCTTGCCTCAATCTTTTGCATAGTTGTGTAACTGTGCTAGAGAAAATCAATCATAATAAATAATGGGTCTTTAAATACAAAACATTGCACTTCATCTTTAGATAATTTAAACGAGGACATACTGTGAACTTCTATTGTTATTACATTAAACTAATTATAAGCACAATGTAATCTTACCCATACAAGCAAACCTTCTGCATTTTTAAACATTGTTTATTTCATTTATAAATCATTTCTACATTTCAGGACATCTCTGGAGTCATGTAGCAAACTTGGAAACAATTTTGGGACAAAGAACAGCTAAATAACAGACAAACACAGTGAGGACACACACACACACACTTAAATTACTTCTCCCACATCAACACACAACCCATGAATCTACTGGGTGTACATATTCCTGATCTGATTTCATACACTATTAGTGAGACATCTGAGTTAATGACACAAGAAAACCTGCGCCAGCTGAAATGCCATGTTACATAAGCATCGGACAAATCCTTATAATCCCAACACAGCAGATTTCTACAGCCGGCGCAATTTCAGAGTCATTCTATAAGCAAAACTCAGAATGTGAGATTAATGACTTCATGCAAAATAAACACATGACCTCGGAGAGAAACTGTCTCTTTAGTATTTCAAACGCACACAGCATTGGGATGAAATGAAGAGCAAATGAAGACACTGTGAGCTGCCTCTCAGAATTTGATCCTGTGGTAAGATCCCTCTACAGTCTCACACTGAGCTCAGCCTTGCCAAGATACTGAAGTCTGCAGTCAAAAAGTCTCTCGGTATGAAGTCATAAATCAAAGGATTTTTTTTATATATATAAATGAAACATTATTGTTTCAAGATTCAATTATATAAACAGCAATCTACATTAATTTCACAGTTTAGGCATTTATTTATTTTGTCATTAAAACTACAGAATTGACTGATTGAGCTTCTATACATACATTTAAATTAATCATCTGGTACAATGCACTTATTGTAAACATACATGTTTTTACATTGTACTAACATTTTAATAAACCTATTGTTAATTACATCTGTAATTAAATGTAATTACATTTATAATTTCAATGTTGCCCATCCCTTACACCTTAACCAACCCTTAAACTTAGCCATACCACCACACCTGTTCCTTAACTTTACCCGCATTCCACCTCAGTAGCTGCAAAAGGGTTTTTCGATACAATATAAACGCAATAAGTCCTAATGTTTCATGTAAGTACATAGTAGTTAAAGTAATACTAAAAAAGAACCTATCACCATAAACTAATCACCCCTAAGCCATCCCAGGTGTTTATGACTTTCTTCTTTCAGATGCACACAGTCAGAGTTTTTAAACTAACCTTTACGCCTCTGGGGGGTTATCACAGGTCCTCTGAAGCAAACGGATGGGTTTTTGTAACAAAAATATTTCTAATAATGATAATAATGGTCACTATCCACCAACATTGCCGAACTTGAAAGACCCAGGATATTTTTTTTCAAACACAGTAGGAGTTAACAGTTTGTACACACTTGCACTAAAGACAGCAAGGCTCATGAAATGTAACAAACAGGACAACGTTTCAAATGAGGGAGGTTCACAAATGAGCGTGGAAATCATGTTATCTGTGACTAATGAAAGTTTCCATCTCTCCATTTGAAGCTTTTAGCAGAAAAACCTATAGAAACCATTCAAATAGGTTTTTTTTTCTTTTTTCTCTCTTTTTATGTGTGAATGGATTGCAAATCAAAAACACAATTCCCAAAATAATAACAGAACATGAGTTTGTCCGAGCAACACGTGTGTTTTAATGTTAAGTGTGTCCAGTGAATCAAATCAGTGTGAATCAAAAACAAGGACAGCTAAAGCCTGAAATCAACTATCATAGACTATTTAAAAGGCCAAGATGAGGGAAACAGATTATTAAACAAACAATATTGATCTTGTCATGAAAATGTTAAAATAGATCAATAAAATGTGGTATGAAGGATATGTTTAACTGCTAAGAAAACAACACTGGTGGACAGTCAGTGGGCAGTCATCAGTATGATTGTGCACAACAGCTTGTTGTAAATCCAGTGAGAGGTGGGTTCACTCGGGTCACATGAGATTACAGCCATCCTAATCGGGTTTGACAGATTCTGATATCTGTAATCAGATCCTCAGCTCAGATGCACAAACTCTTTCTTCACCTCTGCTGTCTTGAACGGCTTGAGTGATTTTTTGCTCTCATCACAAGCCATGAAGCTCAAAACATTTAAACGGGTGTGTGTTGCCAAATAGCTCTTTCTATGTGTTCGATGGAGACCTGAGACTATAACTTCATGACATAACAACGGCAATCCATGGAAAGCAAAAATCTGAGAGAGAAAACAGAAGTGAAATATCTTCTAGTTCAGACAGTTCTAAAGGAGAATAACAATCATATTTTTGGTCTGAATATTAAGCTCTAAAATCATTATATATGTGATTCACATAGATGGTGAGTGCATTCAAACTAGTGCTGTCAATCGTTTAAACAATTAACTAATTAATTGCAAATTATTCTGAAGTTATAAAATATATTTGAATATACATTTATGTTGCAATAATTTCACATTCAATCTTTAAATTAATGTACAAACCACATAAAGACAGTGATTTTTTTCTTAACATTGCGGTGTCTTTGTGCGTCCAAATTGAAGAGCGCGCGCGCTTTGAGCACAGTATATGCCATTTGCGCGCTCGTTTGACTCGCACCTGGCGCTGAAGTAAAGTGGAGCGCACGTGTGAAACGTCTCCCGTTTGATGTGGTCGTAAAGACATTCCGCGACGCACTTCTTGTCAATAGAAAAAGTGACATAAGCAGCAGTTGTGAGTGGTGGCCAACCCTAGCCCCGCCCCTGCGTTAACTGCGTAAGATATTAGTAACCTACAGTGGCCGAGAGAGCTCAACTCGCCGCAAACTAAAAAAAACACATGCAAACAGAAAAAAACACATGCAAGTTCTCACAACTGCAAACACACGAACGCGCTGCAAACAGCACGGACCACAAATGAAATGTTTCATGGGGATCTCAAAAATTGACTAACCTATATGGGACCTGATTATTTGTTCCGTGGCTTTTGGTCAGAGCAGAGATGTTGTCGCTGAACTAAAAGTTGAGGTTTTTTTTTTGTTTATGTTAACAAACTGATCATAAGGTCTTTTGGATTTTATTAGACTAATTTGACGAATTACATACTTAACTGTGAAACATTATTTTAATGCTATGTTAGCTAGAACTACTCTTAGATGGGTTCGTCACTTTTTGAGGTCCCCCTGAAACATTTCCGTTGTGGTCCATGCTATTTGCAACGCATTTCTGTGTTTGCAGCGCCTGTGTTGTCAAACTGATTAAGATGTTTTCTCAATGTGTTGTCGTTTCCTTCTGTTCGCTTCTGTTTTTTTTACACGCGTTAACACGCTTATCTTGACACCACCAAATTAAACATCTTCAGTTTAATGTTATTACACTAAAAAGTAACTAATAACTAAGATCTAGGTAAACTAATATATATATATATTCTGTCATTTTTATTTGCTGCCAACTAATTTCTAAGTAACATGGTATTACAATCTGTAAGCATTATACTACATCTATATTATTATTTTGTCTTGTGCAATTTGACTGATATTTGAAAAGGAATGTAAAGACTGTAAGAGACCTGAACAAACAAATGTAATAATATCACACTTGGCATCTTATATGTGAGGATTGAGTACTGCTTTAATCTGTCTCTAATGAATTTTGGAGGACATGTACCTTATCAGTCACTTTAACTGCATGAAGTGTATATTCATTCGGAAGCATGTCAAATTATCTATGCAGTCCCATTAATTTAGTTTTAATCAAGTTTAAAAAAAGTTTATAATGAAACAAATGATAGGATTTTATATGGATTTTTAACACTATATAATTGCATATTATTCTTAAAAGTAATTGAGCTAAGAAGTCATTTGTTCTGAAATGTATAATTATGTAGAAAGATCATAACTAATGCTGAAATTAAAAAAAAAGCTGCACTTCACTATGTCAACCTTTCCCTCTAGTCAAAGCGAAAAGGAGGTTCAAAGGTCTTTTTATGTTTATTTAATAGCATCCTGAAGCTTGAGGCTCAACATGTAATGCATAACAGTACATTATGCAGATAAAAAAGTCTTACCTTCAGTATACAGCCTCCTGATATACAGCTTTTAAATGCATTTTTAAAATAAGGACTAAGAATGAAAACAAAACACTTTGATAGTACACACTACATTTGAGTTTCACCTTCCTCCTAAGTTAGAATTTGATGTTAGTGTTAGTGCTAAGATACAAATTTAAATGTTTAATGCATATATGTAAATACAACTTGTATTTATTGTATTTATCAGGTGCAGTTTTTTCAGTTTCTTTTGTGTTCTACACAAAATAGGTACATGCATGCATATGTAATTTATTAAATAAGATTATAATTTAATTACAAAAAGGTTTTAGTATGTTAAAAAAATAGCATAATTCATTTAGCATTAAAACGTTGTTGTGTTTATGCATAGTAATTCATTTTAACTATATGAATGTATCAGTTTAAATAAATGTACTTAAAGATTTTTTACTGATACAGATTTAATACACTTTTGTCTTTTTCATAAGGTTTATGAAAAACCCTCCAGAAACCTCAGCCCTGGTCAGAAAGTTCATGACATTTGCCGCTTCACCTCAGCTGTAGCTTGTGTATGTGCATAACCTTTAAGCTCAGTAAATAATACAACTGTGCTGCTGCTAATGAATTTAAAAAGTCAGCCATTAGAGATAATGAAGGTGACAGAACATCATGAAAACCTGCCAGGATAATAATTCACCCCAAAATCAAAAGAAAAGAACAAGTAATAATAATATTCTGATTATTTTATTTAATTTTTATTTATTAACATTATTATTATTGTCTTATTTTAATGAAAATTAAACCCAGTTTGCCCCACAACATGTAATGATAATTCTCAGTAGACTCACTTCACTGCAATGCAGGGTGTTTTTATAATAGTCTAAAGATGAGTAATTGAGTGAAAAATGTTCTTTATTGTCATGAAAATAATGTCACATCTTATGCAAAACATCTAATACGCTCGTTGTTCCGCTCACAGATTCAAATGAGAAGCATTCCCCTCATTTCCCTGATAATATTCAGGTAAACATTCAGTCTTGTTAGAATATTGTTTTTCATCCCTCTCACTCAAAGTCCAAATACGCTCATCGTCTGAACTGTGATTCATTGAGGAGAGTCAACACACCCGTGGGACTCTGTATAAGGAACATAAAAGCCTCATTCACCTCAAGTTCCATCAAATACTTTCTCCTAGATTTTTCTTTTTCACTATTTCTACTGTCTGAGTCATATTTGCATAGATTTGCAGACAATGTGTTCAGAAAGCCTCTCTAGAAGTAACCTCTTGGGTACAGAGTGCCACACTATGCTTCCGGAAGTAAAATCTCATTCATTTTCTCTATAGAGACGTGAGCCTTTTAAGACAGACGCAGAAGATACTTTTGAGTTCTGAGATTTTGAGAGATAAAAAAGCTTCTGTGAAAGTCACAAGTCCTTGGGGCTTGACCTTCATTAGAAAAAAAAGTCATATTTGATTGCACAATTCCCAGAAAGTAAAACAAAGGACTCTTAAAAATTAAGGTTTCTAATGCTTTTATAAATAAATATGATGGAAAGACACTCGAAAGTGCTTTTTATTTAATTTCAACTGAAAACAATACATTTTCCATTGATTTTTACTCATATACAGAGTACTCGTATACATTTTAGATTTTTTAGAAGCATGACATATCCCATACAGAGAGGTTGTACTGTCAAAGTGTGATATCAGAACTACAATATCAAGCATTTTAGTAGATAATAATTCATTGCGGTTGTTTAATCCAATAAACATTATGCTGTGTCATCATCAAGTTGCTTTCCATCATACCTTCAGGGAGAACAACTGCGCAACAGCTGAGATTTTGAACATACAGTAGATAAAATCAGACACTGATAATCACTTGTTTTGTACAGATTTTGCATCACATCAAACAAGCCTATTATGAAACCTTTTAGGCATTTACTAAATGTAAATTGCAATATATATATATAAAAAATCTGAGATATATACAAATATGTCTGTCTATGTTTTTCCTTATAGTCACATTAGCCTTTCTGTTAAAAAATGAAAATTCTGTCATGTCATCCCAATCCTGTAAGACCTTGATTCATCTTTAGAACACAAATTAAAATATTTTTAATGAATCCAAGAACTTTCCTACTCTCTGTAGACAGCAATACAACATTTAAGGCCTAAAAAGGTAGTAATGACAGCATTTAAACAGTCCATGTGACCTCAGTGTCAGAATACTTTTTGTTTGCAATAATTTCTTGTTTTCTAAAGTAAAATTGAAAGTCATCCTCAAAATCTTTAGTCATGTTTATGAAGAATATTTTATGTACAATGTGCATGTCTTTTGATTTTGGAACAACATGAAGGTGAGTAATTAAAGAGCCACTATTAAGGGTAATGAATAAAAAGATTCATATTTTGGTTTTTGGAGTCTCCAAAAACAAATTGACATGCATGCAAGGTAAAAAGAAAAAAACAGTCCCACTTTATATTAAGTGTCCCTAATACCTGTATACTTGTAGTATGTAACCACAGTGTAAGTACACACCGGTACATAGTCTCTACAGCTGTAATATTTCTGTAACAACCCTCAGAATGGTGTGTGTAAGTACAAATGTGTAACAGGACATTGGTAAC
>JAUCMU010000039.1:3154185-3190871 GCA_032275025.1 Enteromius treurensis
CTTTCACGGAAAAGATTACAATGTAAGTCAGTGACAGGCATCAGCCGTGATCCACGCACAGATAACCAAATTCATTTTATATAAATGTATACTTTCATTGTAGCACCTAGCCCCACATTTACCCTAAACTTACCCACTTCTGAACAATATAAAACACACACAGACAATATAAGCGCAGTGACATGTATTTATTGCAAAAACTGACCATAAGCAGTAAAAAGCATTACAAACAAGTTGCGTTGCATTTCAAGTCCTTCTGAAGCCTGAAATCTTTATGCAAAGAAGAGAGTAAAATATACACTTAATCGCTGAAATTATCCCGCTCGGTTAACGTGCACACATCTCATTCAAAAGACACTCTCGTTCTGTAGAATGACGCAAGGCAGCAGCTGCTGTTTACAGTGAAACATCACACCCCAATACATTATGGCAATAATGGCAATATCATTACCCAATATTTGAATCCAGATATTTGTGCGTGGATCACGGCTGAAGCCTGTCACTGACTTACATTGTAATCTTTTCCGTGTAAGTTTCACATCTGAGTAGGTAAAACCGTGACAGCTACATGTTTTCCAAAGTGGACCAATGTGATTATGTCACGTCTTGCCATGATACCAGGTTGGTGGGAACTATTCTCTATATACTTAGTTCTTTCTTTTTTTTCTTCTAAATAAATTATTTAACCCTGATTTAGTATTTTGGTCATTTTGTTAATGAAACCTAGGGATGGTTGTGTATACTATGGGTATAGTGGATCTACTGCTACTAATTATTATTATTATTATTATCATATCCACACATTTTTCTTCTTTGGGATGTTTTACCACATTGTTACATTTGTGATCTATCCCAGCCAGCAAAAACAACTGCTTATAAATTTCTCGTTATGCTATATAATTATCACATATCACATTTAATTACATTTAATCTTTTCAAATCAATTAGTTTTCTTTCAAATAATTTTCTTTTTGAAACTGATTCTCGGAATATTGTCAAAATGAACCACAAATTATAATTGTTCTCACTCAAACAATTAGGGTGCATTAGACTAGACCAATAATTTCCATATATATATACAAATATATATACAAATAAAAAGTTTTTTTTTTATGTATAGGACTTGATGAAAGCAAACCAAAACATAGTATTCATAAATTATACTTTTGTCATCAGTGCTAAAAATAAAACTAATAGTAGAGTTTTTAGAATACAGATGGTCACTTAAATTTGGACTTGATGAGTCAGACTGAAAATATCAGAATACAGCAAATCAGCACTAATAAACAATAAACAAACTTCTTTTGTTGTCAAATAATCACACTGTTCATCATCAACTTGTCTGGGACCTGCTCAGCATTTTTACATGGCTTCATGTTTAAAGCAATCCTGCCCTCTGATATATGCAAATGTATCTACTGTGACATAGCAGTGCAGCAAAATGTCATCCAGTCCACACTGCAGCTGTATATAATGCCAAAATCAGTAGCATTGCCATTATTTGAAACATAACATTCAAATTCAAACAAAGACAAATAACAGGTCTGCTCTTTAGACCTCCTCTTCTCCACCTACATACAACTCTTCCTCATTGAATTTTTGGCAAAAAAACAAAAAGGCCTGGGTCTTGCCTGCTAGCTTTACAAGCTGTTAGAATCGCAGAAGCCATCTTGTAAATGACCGATTAAATGAGACGAGATCACGAGAGACTGCATACCTGCCTGGAAGGAGCCATAAAAGCTAATAAGGGGTGGGGGGGAGTTGGCCCCTGAAGAAAACACTGCTAAGGATAATTACAGCAGGGGAATTTCTCTTCTTCTCCTCCTTCCTCCTCCACTACAAATACTCACTAAACAAATGACCAAACTTAAGTCTGCTTTTTATTTCTCTATTTTACATTCATCAGTTTGGAAGACTGTCATATACAAAGCGAGATGTAACTTAAGAATTGTTTTTGTTCACAGGATTTTGTGCTGAAATAAAGGTACAGAATCTGGGGCAGTACCTTTTCAAAAGGTATACTTTTGTACCTATTTTGTTCAAGGATGAGAACATTTTAGAAGTTTCTGTAACATTTTGCAATAATCCATAATATTTTAGTGTTAGAGATTTTACTAATGAAAGCTTCATGCATAATAAGTTATTGTGATCTGTCACGTGTGGTGTGGATGCAAATATAGTTATCTTTATAGTTATCGTGCTTGGTGTGAATGGGTCTATATGGCTTAAGGCCCGTTCACACCAAGCATGATAACTATAAATGATATTGTTTGCTTATTATAAGCTCAAGTGTGTCTGCCGCTTCTCAGGCACGTAATAGCAGAATTGATTCTGATTGGTTGTCAATGTGTGTATCATTCATCAACTGGAAAAAATCGTTTGGAAAACGATATTGTTTCTCTGTGCCTTTATCGTTATAGTTGAGGTGTGGAGGCTGCTATTCTTTCACCTTGAGAATGATTTTAAGAAGTAGTTATTGTTATTGTGTTTGGTGTGAACATACCTCAAGTCTTGGTTGTATAAATATTTACATGAGAAAATTATTGGTTTAGGATTTACTTTCAAACTATTTTAATTTCAAACTGTTTTAACTAAAATAAAAGTAACACATTTAGTTAAATGTCCCTTTTTACGCAGAAAGGCCTAAATTGTTGTTGTTTTTCCACAAAACATACTCCATGTTATTGTTAATCTCCAATTACTTTTGCAGAAATCTTTAGATTACATTTGGAAAGTAAAAACATCTACCTTTCTCTTTAAGGCAAATAAAATAAAATACATTTATTTACATATTAAATAAGATGTTGCTAGTAACAAAAGAGCATATTTTACCATAGCATATGTGCTGCAGAAATATTAGGTACAGTCCTGTCCCTTTCCAGCAGACACCTTGATATGAAATTGATGTCTTTTTAAACATTAATTGCCCACTGGGTTATAATTAATGTTATAAGCATTATCTGTAAAAAGTGATTACACTGGTACTGATTTCAGCTTTTTTTCAGTTTCATGTTACTTCTTAATTTAGAAATTGCTTCAAGAAAGGAAACGATTAAAAAATGATTTGCACATTTCATTAAAGCCTGAGTAAAAATTATATATATATATATATTACAATGAACACACTGAAAATGATGCTCTTCACAGAAATCTTCATTTCATTCCAATGAGATGTTCTGTAAAACTAGTTTGAGTTGATGAAATAAATAACGTAAGAATAAATAATAATAAAATACCATTTTGAAAAAAAGTTCACACATCTACAGTGGTTTGAGAAGCAGTATAGAATGTCAGATTGCAGGGCACGGCTTAAAATGACTTTGTGTGAATTTCTTTAAGAAACCCATGACTGTGGTCAATGCCATGCTCTACCAGTTGAGCTACAGGAAATCCATTTTATAAGTAATGATTGTTGCTGGAAGAGCAACTTAAATCAGCTGTGGTTCTGTAGGACCCCAGGACAACACATTTTAGACATCTTCTTTATGTGAAACACAGAGTGCAGGTGAGAGACTCTACTAATAAACCAATCAAAATCAGCACTGTTAAAAAAAACAGGGTTTCATGCTGGTCTCAGAAAGTCTTATAGTTCACCTTACCACAGTTTAAGGCCTTACAAATCTTTAATATTTTTTTTTTGCTTTCCAAAACAAATATCTTAACATCCTTAAACCAAGATACGTTTCCTGAAGATCAATGCTTAAAAAGCACCAAAATCTGTTAATGATGCATGAAACAATTTGAGTTAAATTTATTTATCACTGAAAACAAGTAAATGTATCATGATAAGAAACTTTAGACATTTAAACATTTTTTAAACTTTAATTAAAAACGATGGAGATCAGAAACGTTGAAAACGACGTGCTCTGTAGATATGTAGCATATACTAAGGTTCTTGCAGGTGATATGTATTTGTGTTTTATTCTTTTCATTACGTCTTCCACTGTCTCCATCAATAAAAGTGATAAAATGCCCTAAAAAAAACCTAGATTTGCCTCTTCTGATTGAAAGGCAGCAAAATAAAAGTACAGTCGTGGCCAAAAGTATTGGTAGTGACATAAATGTTGTGTTTTTGCAAAATTAGCTGTTTAAGGTGTTGTGGTGTTCATTCACAATTTTTTACAAGTGCTGGCAGTGACATAATCTGAAAGAAAATGTGAATGCACACAACAGCTTAACCAGCATATTTTGCAAAACACAATATTTATGTCACTTCTAATACTTTTGGCCATGACTGTAACATGATATTTAAAAAAAGTTGCAAACCCAAATAGCTACAGTATAAATACAAGAAACAGCTAAAGAAATGCTGATAGTAAAATGCACTAAAAACTAAAAATTTAAGAACAAAAAGTCCAGTATGCAAATTTATATTGAATTCATTCTACTTTTTTAATAATGAAAAGGAAGATTTTCCAGATTTTAATCTTAAAATAAATAGAATGTTGAAAAGTTTGAATAAAGTACAATAAGTAGTTTAAGCTGAATTAATTTCAAAGTTAGGTAGAAGAAAAACTGAATGTCTGAGTAGCCTAATATCAATAAAAGCACCTTGGAAATATAAAAGCACATCTTTTCACACTGCTTTCATCCATCATCACTGAACCAGGCCTTGCTTTTAAGGCCATGTGGCAGAGTAGTTACAAACTTCAAACATCCATAATCTTGCACATACTGTACACATCTCACAGAAAGCATGGCTGAGGTCTGCTCAGTTACACTCATCTTATGTCTCTCTACATTTTCAACAAGATCGAATCCTGTCCTAAACCTTATAGTATTCTATTAGGGGCAATCGTGGACTAATGGATAGGGAGTTGGACTTGTAACACAGAGGTCGTGGGTTCAAGCCTAGGTTTGGCAGGGATTTCAGATGGGGGGAGTGAATAACCAGTGCTCTCTCCACCTTAAATACCACAACTGAGGTGAGACCTTTCTTTCACCTTTATATAATCAATTTATTTTATTTCTTTTGTTTTTAAGAGACAATCCTCTAAGACGAAAATGTCATATGATGGATCACTTATATATAAGATCTAAAAAAAGCCACTGCTAAAAATGTGATTTATATGTTGCACCGTGTGTCCAATGGCGGAGAAAGAAGCTTTTGGCTTTACCATCTACCAAAATGCCGCAGATAAAAAGCCACACCTTGACCCCCTGAGGCTAACTTGCATCAATGTAAAATCATGGAGAGCAAACAAACGCTTAGATTTAACGTGGTTTTGCCTTTTATTTGCAACACAGGCATGGGATTCAGTTCAGTTCATCTGATTGGTCATTCAGACTGTGAATATTGCTCAGTATACATTAAGAACGTACAGCAAATAACACAGCGTACCAGAAACAGGCTACATGGACAAAACAGAGACAGGGTGACTGCCTTGTTTTTGTAAACAGAGTGAAGTTACACATTCTCTCTGCAAAGAGGAGGGGCTCGATGCAGCTCCACCCTTTAAAGGGAAAGCAATTATGTACCCGCATTAATGCATGCAAAACACTGATCACCTTAGTTAATGAAGCCAAGAGGGCACTGCGCCCTCATCGTCAATGCTTCTGTTTCACTGCTGCCAGACAGATGGAAGAAAGGTGAAATTCAAGAAGAACAGATACTCAGGAAAACCATAGACGAAAGATTTACAGCCACTCCAACTGAGGATGCAGTACCTTATCCATATAAATGAACTCTAACAGACGATTCAATAGTAGACACACTGTTTTTTTTTTGGTCAAACAACCAGCATTCTCAATTTTTTGGCCCTTGTGACTATCAAAATTAGAGCCGTGCTTTTGGCTGACCTGAATTCGGAAGTCAGAAATGTGTTTACTTTGAATCTAGTCACTGCCGAGGTCTTCGTTTATTCTACCTCGTAGGTTGAGTAATGCTGCTTGCCGTGTCCTAGCAACAAGCAGGGTAACAATCACAAACGATTGGGATGCATCCGATCATCTATGACGTCACAAGCTGTTTAGCACATTCCCATGACTGTAAAATACCTCCATCCCTAGCTTCCTTCAGGGCAAGGGCTTATATCTCCATACCGTCAAGGGCAGCAGGCGATACAATTCCATACTCCGCAAATCTCCGAACAAGCTATTTACCAAAACTAGTCAGGAGAGATAAATGGCTAGGTCTTGGAAATGAGCAAATTAGTTGGCCTCAAGGGATTCCAGAAACTGTGCAAAGAATATCCACTGGAAACTTTCACCCATTTGTTGGTTGGGTTATTCCAAGTGTATACCGTTGTATAAGGCTCCTTCTGATCTGCAAAGCCGTTGACCTTGATGTAATGATTAAGCGTCAGCTCACTGGAAGGGACCTGAGCCGTAGCTTTTGTTCAACTGCAAGCACTGCTGCTCAAGCTGGTCCAGTAACTTGTCAACAGAATCCCCCTTGTTCTCCAGCTTGAGATACTTCCTGGCGCTTCCGAGGTCCAGCCGAGGCCAGCTGCGGTGCCTCTGCTCTTCCACAGGTATAAGGTCAAGGCTTGTAACGCCTACCATGTTCACGCACACCTCTGAGCTGGAATGCCTTGGGAGCAGTCTATGGTGACCCGTCAAAGACAAGGACTTTTCCTCTGAATGCACCAGGTCCCTGGGCAGTATTTGAGGTTTAGTCCTGTGGCTCATGCTGTAAGAGCGTCTGGGTGGGATGGAGAAGATCTCCAAGTCCTCCCCACACAGCGTGGACAACGAGGATGCGGTCATACAGTTGCTCAGTCCAAAGTGACTTTCCTGCCGCTGATCCAGTGCAGAGTTGGTCCCCCATTCCTTGGTGCAAAAAGCCTCCTTGCTGTCATTGCAAGAGTTGGAGGAGTGAATGGAGGGCGTAGAGGAAGAGTCCTGATGATGAAGGACCTCGGTGTGCACCGTGTCTTGCTGCTGAATGCTGTCCTCCTCGTCCATGCTCTTCACTTGGAGCAGAGGCTCTGAACTGGACATTTCCTGCAGGCAGAGGATGTTCAGGTGGGCTGCAGGTAAACTGCTGACCCACTGGTAGTGGCTGGTGAGAGAGTTCACCTGCATAAGGTCTGCCGAGGGTACGGCTGCAGAAACAGAGCAAATCACACTCCGCATCTGCGCAAGAAGCATTTGCGTTTCCCTATCCCGATTCTCATAGAGCACCGTATTGGCACAAATCAATATGAAGAGTCCCACTCCCATAATGACAGGTCCTAGTAGTTTCATCCTTTCGCTATGAACCAGACTTGCTGTGGAAAACAGTCTTTTGGACCCTAATCCCCATCCTGATGCGCTTCCAGGGGATCCTTCCTCTGTCGTGTCCACTGACGATCGATGGGCCCTGTAAGGCCAGTAGCCTGCCACAGCAAGAGCGGTGCCAACAACAACAACCACTACCCCAAGCACCAGAAAGGCACCTGGCATGGAACGGATACGCAGCTTTCCTTGTATTACACCTTCTTTCTTTTTCCTAGAGTGAAGACTGAAACGTGGCAAGCGCTGGCGCGAAAGTGTGGCTGACGTCCGGCCGTGGGACTTCTGAGTCCTCATGGCATAGGCTGGTCTGTAATGGTCCCTAATGGGAGTCTGAAAAGGTAAAGAGGGAAAGGCAAGATTAAGGATAAGGTTGAGTGTTGCTAGTCATTTAGAAATGCATTCAAGTTTTCATCTTAATGTTTGCTTCAGATATAAAATATGTGCTATAACTACTATAACCCCTTGTTTAGTGTAAATTGAAGCATTGATGGTAATGGTCCTGGGATTTTTAGTTTCTTTAGTCCTAGTCAGACTTGTTTGATATAATGGCTTCTATTAATATTTAATCTATAGGGGATAGTCTGGTATTAAATTATTTAAGAAAACAAGCACAGTGATTTCTACTACAGCCTGCAAAAAGCACTTAATACATATTAAAAAATTAAAGGAATGTTACAGGTTAAATACAAGTCAAGCTCTAAACTCATTGTGCTGTGAAAACAAATTAATGAAATGTACTTTTAGCCCGTGGACTTTAATTGTATTTGCAGAACTGTTTTTACAAACTGTTGAAAGAGTGAAATAAAAGAAAAAAAGGCTGGCAATGTATGAGCCAGTGTGTCTTGCACTTTGATGAAAAATCAAAAATAAATAGCTCAAAGAATTAAAGATTTGCATAATGCAGCATGATATTTTCAGATTTGTATACATATAGTAACACCATTCTAATGGTGTACCACAAACTTAACATAAACTATATTTAAATAAATCATATAAGCTCTAAATATACTTAGAAGTAAAGTGGCGTATGCTGTGTTTTATTGCAGCTAGAGCATTCCTAGTTCCTAAAACAATTTGTAAACTGTTGCATTAGTTTTAAGGCATGACATATTTCTTTAATACACTGACAGATAAACTACCCAGCTGGATTCCAAAGGGAGCTCCAGATATTAAACAAGTTCGGTTGATTTTAGGTCATTTCTTTATGTTGTTGATTTTAACTTGAAGAAGAAACAGGTGTGCAGGGGAAACCTTGCGCTCATTGCCTTTACAGCAGCAAAAATAAATGAAATCACTAAGAATCTCCAACATCCGTGCCACTTTTGGCTGAGGAAGAATGTGTGGGGGAAACAACAGTCCATAAATGAGAAATTATATGTGGCTAATTCAATCTGGAATAACAAACGCTCCATTGGCAGAGGTTTCTCAACAACTCTGAAAATGTCATTTACAATTCCGCCAACTCACTTGGTTTGTTTAAACTCATGGGAAATGCTTTGCATGTTCTGCTAGAATACTTAAATCAGATAGAACTTGTAAGCAAAATGTCAGTATTTTAAAAATACTAAACATATGACCTAACATAAACACTAAGGTTGTGGCAAAATCTGTATATAACAATAATATGTAATTTTGGCACTAATTCCCTTTTGAAATGATACTGCATCATAGACCATGAACCTTTTCCTTTTACAACTATGAAAAATGTAAACTGAAAAGTAAAATTAGATGCACACCGAAAAACAATCTATACATGCATCTTTGAGCATATGTTTGGACTGATTCATCAAAAGGCTGGACTGATGAATTCCAGACCTCTTTTTTCCATTACCAAGTTCAGCTTTACTTTTAATGGCTGTTGACTCTGGTTCCCAAATGGGTGAAATTAATTATACAAGAGTATAAAATGTAAACAGCAGATGTAGATCAATTGTTCAATCCGTAATTGAGTTGAACGTTTCAAATTATTGTTTGATTATTTGTACAGATTATTATTTAAGCACCCAAGTCATCTCTTTGTAGACAGGATCTTGAGCTTAACTTCACTGTTGCATACATTCATTTCTGAACAGTAAAATATTACTGCCATCATTGGCATAAATGCATGTCCAGTCTAAACTGATTGTAATCACAGACTGATGTCGCATGTAAAATGAACAGGAAAAAGCCTATTCATAATCGTTTTTGGCATTGCAGCAATCCTCATAAAAACACGTTGTAGCTGTAATATCACACACCGACACAAATAATAATAAAAACTTTTTTTTCTAAATAAATTCCGAATCTCCAATTCATTTGTGCATACCATATATAATAATGCACTATATATAACCTATCAAATGTTCAAACATGCACCAGATGTGATTATCATTTTGTTGTAGCTAATTCATTAACATTTCAGACACATTTCTGGACGTTTCTCAAAATTTGACCAGCTTGTGCTAAAATGCTCAAAGACATCAAACATTTTTATTCTCTTAATTGTGGGTTCAATCTCAAATCAATTCATTCTAAAATATATGCCCCTCTCTGTATATCAGATGGAATTAAACGGCTCTACATACTGAGGGCACCATTTCTCAAATTGCGTTTAAACTTAAGATTCGACTCAATCAATAACATTACAAATCTGTCGACCTCTAATAAGGTCAAGTCAGTTGCTGTATTGAATTTGGCGTTACTGATAACAAATGTATCAAAGACGCCTCAATAGAAAACGCGTTTACTTGCCTTTGTTGCAGTGTATCGCGTCAGCGTTCCATCGTTCTACGGCGCTGGACACGCATGTTCGTGATGTTCTACTTCACCCACTGCGAAGTTTCGCGGTTCTCCATCAATCCAGACGCGTGACAAGTGCCGCGCGTCTCCCATGACAGCTTTTCCTCTCCAGAAGAGGACATTTAAGGGTTAAAAAAACTGACTTTCTTGAGACAGATAAGGTAAACGTCGCTTCATCATCTGTAATCACCGTCTGTCCGTTCACCAGTGTCCACATTTTGTGTTCTCCCCTCAGTAAAGTGTTGAGGAGAGCGCCGCCTTCGTCGAGACTTCAGTTCGCTTTCGCAGTCAGGCAGAGCACGTTACACAAACAATCAACAGGCTAGATTACTCTCTTTTTGAGTTTTTAAAGAGTAAAGCCTATCAGAACTTGTAGGTGCATGTGAATAAAGGTTTGTAATGTAAAACTAAGTGAACAGAAGAGGAAAATTATATGGAAAAACCAACAAGTGTATTTAACATACCAGATACCGGACAGCTTTTTTCCCCTCTTTTCTCTGAATGTTGGCGACATCTTGTGGAACCATTTTAACATTTAGAAGCGGCAGAAGTTTATTTCCAACTTTGAAAATAAATAAATAAATAAATTAATTAATTAACCGAGTTAACTGAGGTCAATGCTGGCAAAATAATATGGCAGTATAGGAGTATGGAGAAGACAAAGGGGATGTTTTTCTTTTTTTTCTTCTTCTTTCGTTTCATTGAATTGTAACAAGCAGGACATTGTCGAAGATAAAAAAAATTAAAATGAGTGATAATGATAAATTAATAAATACAATTAATTATCTTAGATTCATATTTTATAATGAAATGAGTCGGTTTCCTTTTTTAAGTTTTTATAAATTTAACTCTGCAATATTGATAAACCCACCACAAATGAAAATGAACAGAATGGACACAGTATTGTGAGGCAGTTGTTTTTTTTATTATTTTTGTATGGAGAACTTTGTTGTAAAAAGACCATAAACTCTGCCCCAGCTTAACAACAACTATGGTACATTTCTAAATATACAATGCAAAGGCAAGGACATCTACTGTTGGTTTAATTTTACTCAGTCTTTATGAATAAAATATATTGCAAGCAATTTCAAAATAAAAACACTACTAAAAAAAGATGCATAAGGTTAACAATACCAGTAAATACTGAAATGTGAATACGCAAGCAACTTCCCTAATACTACAAACTACACGACAAATAAAAAAAAAATAAAAATAAAAAAAAGGGAAAAAATAGGAAAAAAGAAAACAAAATTGCGTCAAAGAAGAAAAACATAGGGCAGAACAACATTTAGACAAATTTCAGTCTGTCATTTACAAGAACAATATTTAAAAACAAGATGCACAGTTTTGCTTTACACAAAAAAGTAGCATATTCAGACTTGTTTTCAGATAATATATCTTGATTTTGGATTGTTTTCTTACCTCAACCACAAATTGTCTTTTGTAATAGCACAAATCTAACCATTTAGTGACAAAAATTGTCAGAGGGGTTAAAAAAAAAAATAAAAAAAATAAAATAAAACAATCTTGTTTTAAGGTTTTGTTAGACTAGAAAACAAGAAAAACAATGCCAATTGGATTTTTTTGTTTTCTTCTCAACTTAAGAGCGTGACCTTGAGCGGGACCGAGATCGGGAATAAGATCGCGAGCGTGAACGTGAGCGAGACTTGGATCTGGATCTGGACTCCCTCCGCAGATCTGCATCTGGTGGTGTTTGCGATCTAGATCGAGAATGAGCTCTAGAACGGTGCGCCCTATCAGTCGCCCGGCCTTCATCGCCGCTCTTGTTTCCCTCCTGAGATTTGGACCCAGACTCTCTTGAGACATCCCTGTCATTCTCCGATTTGGATCGAGATCTGGACCTGGACCTGGATCGAGAATAAGAGCGAGCCCTTTTGTTCTCCCGCTTGCTCTTTTTGCTCGGGGGGCTGCAGCTCGTGCTATTATCCCTAGCGCTTTCACCTCCCCTTCGAGCTCCATTACTGCTCTCCTCCATCCTACTGCTACTGCCCTTTGCCTTCTTGCTGGTTGACCTGCTGCGAGATCTTGAGCCTGAGGCTCTGGAAAGACAGAAATCAACATATTAGCACCTTTGAAGCCAAACAGAAATTATAATAGCAATTACTGCCCTCTAGTGGATTCCTATCTAAAAAGAGAATATAAAATTTGCAGTGATATCCTATGGAAGTTTTCATTGCACACAACCAACAGAGTTTAAGTCTTATTTTATTCCTCTTCAAGTCTATATGGTGGGAAACTGGTAGTGACCTACCTTGAGCGGCTGCTGGTTCGGCTGTGGCTTCGGCTCCTGCGGGACCTCCTGCTCCTGGAGCGAGACCTGAGGGGTGCGAGCAAGAAACTTTACACACCTTCTCTGTCAAACTCTAAAAGCAGCTTTTACACCAAAGAAAGTTTATTTGGCTCATCACTAATATCCTGACATCAATTTGTTACATGCCAAGTCTCAGTTAAATGTCTCCCACATTTGCAACGCAATTCAAATCTAAAATAAATTTGTTGGTACCTGGAGGCGCTGCGTGAGTAAGAGCGGCGGCGTCTGGCACCAGGCCGGTCCTCGATAAGCCGAATCTTCCTTCCATTGACCTCAGTGCCGTCCAGTTTCTCCAGGGCTCTTTTCATGTCTGAGTACTGCCTGAACTCAATGACCCCCTCGTTCTTGCGGCCCTTGTTAGTGTCTGCGTAAGTCACCTCACCAGCCTGGCGCATGTAGTCCTGTGAATTCAGGACACAACAGTGACTCTCAATGTTTACAGGACTGACATCCAACATGCTTAAAAGTACATTATGGTTTAACCCTTGTGAATCCTTAGGGACTTTTTCCTGGCTGTGTTAACACAAAAAGCATACATTTAGCCAAAATGTGTTTTTATTGAAATTAATATAATTTCACCATTTCTTTTTATAAACCCGTTAACATACAATAAATAAAAAAAATAAAATAAAAAAAAACAGCTGAAGAAGAGACTAAAAAGGCAGAAACTCCTCAAAACAAGCTGAAATTGAATGCATTTAAGGCTGGGAAAAGCTTTTAAAACAATAAGACCAAGAGTCTGGTGATTGCACGCAAGGGACCTGCAACTGAGTAATAGCTTTTAATCTGCCTTAAAATGCAACTCTTGCCATTAAAGATTTTAAGAATCCACTCAAAGAGTTCCTAATTTAGCTTGAACATTTTTTTTAAAGGTACGAGTCTTGGCTTATAAGTGAGTCAGGATTCAACAAAGAAATTCATACAGATTTGCAACAACTCAAGGCCGAGTAAATGACAGAATTCTTTATTTTGGGGTGAACTACTCCTTTAAGAGGAACGCATGCAAATAGAGAAAGCACCAGCAAATCAAGAAAACGTGTTCACCAGTTTGACAACAGAGACTGCAAATGCTCACAACTTTGTTTGGTTGTATTGTGAGCATTTGCAGTGCGTTTCTTTATTTATTGGTGGTGTGAGCATTTGCAGCATGCGTGTTGTCAAACAGATGAAGTCGTTTTATTGATTTGCAAGTGTTTTTTCTATTTGCAGCACTTCTCTCAGCCACCACAGTAGGGTCGATTATAAGCCTTCACTTTGAAATGACCGGCATATTTATTTCCCTCTTTTATCTCTCACACACACTACATACATATTCTTTTTTTTTTATTATTTAACATGCTGTCATATATAACATTTCATAGGAAATGAACAGCAACACAATAAGGTTCTGAAAGTGCTGTATGTGTTTGTGTGATCCCTTTTCTTACAGAAGGTTGTAACAGGCTTAAATCATCCCTCCTGCATAGCCGTATTTTTCCACTTGCTAAATAGGTGAATGTTGTGATTAAATCCATTTCTGGTGCTATGGCGGCTTTCTGCGGGCATCAGAGATGTTAGCACGTCTCTAATAAGATCAGTCACAAACATGATTTAAAGTGTAGCGTCTTATTAACTCACTGTCATGAACTGTGTGCAATATTTCTTCTCCCTCTTCATGTTTTCGGCCATTTTCTCCACTGCCAAAGAAACTCCTAAGCGCCTTAAAAGTCCTTGCATGTTTTCCTAACAATTTCAGACCTTAAGACCTCTTTTAAGGATTAAGATGCTTTCTGAATTATGTTTTTCTTTAGTAGGAACCTTTCTTTAATTCTGAGAGGCGTGTAAAGACTTTTCACGAATACGGGGCCAGATGGGAAGTGCTGTCCTTCTTAGATTGGTAAAATATGTATGTGTTGAAACTGCTAATAATAAAATGCGACACGGTGTAACTTAAATTGATGCACAAGGGTAAATACAAGTAAATTACAGAGGAAGAAAAGTAGTGACTTGGCTTTTGGCGTTGACATGAAACTAAGAAGTGTCTGTGTACCTTCAGGTCCTGCCAGCTGCAGCGACTGGAGAGATTTTCCACAATCAGCCTGTAATCTGTGCGAGTAGGTGGGCCGTACCTTTCCCCTCCTCCACGACCGTACCGACTACCTTCAGAGTGACGAGAGCAAGATGCACACCGTTCAGGGCAGGAAAAAACACAACAGAGTCTCTACTCTGTGGATTTCACATAAAGCAACACTTCAAGATTTATACTGAGACAGCAATAATCTCTACAAAAAGCTACAAAACAATAGAAAAAAGTATGTTTAAGAAACTGAGCTTACTTCAACTACAAACTGCATTTAAGTTTTAGAATCACATGTGACTGACTAAATGACAATCTTTTTTTTTTTTAGGTGAACTATCTTCTTCAAGAACTGAAAACATTCCACCAAATAACATACTTACGCTGTACTTAGATTAATTATTTGGGGAAAGGGAAAAGAAACAAAACCAAAACACCTAAAAGAGCTCAAACCACATCTCCTAAACCCCTTGAGATCCTCACCACCCGGCTTAATGGGAAAAGCAGTCCTCTTTCACATTGGCTCGCTTTAATGGTCTGCCCAGGGGCCCAGTTTGGTCAAAGAGCCACACGCATGGGAAGGGGGACACCATGGCCGGCAAAAGGGGCAGGCGGTCAGACTCTTTTAATAAAACATTGAGTGTTAAACTTCTAGCTTTGACATAAGTTATTCCATAAAAAAATGTAAATAATAATAATAATAATAATATTGAAAAAAACTTAATCATTGTATTGCAACAGATATAATCCGCATATAGTCAAGCAGAAACTACAATACTTGGTGATTATGGTGATTCTTCATTGAGAAAGCTTACTTGAGATAAATCCTCTTTTTAATCCGAGATATTCTTGTATGGACAAAAAGATACTCCCAACTGAAGAATCACCCAGCAGTAATATTCTAAAGATTACCACTCATACAATTTCACCCCCTAAAATGTGTTAAAAGAAACTGTATTTGTAGTAATGTTTGGAATTTTAATATACAATTTTCAGGCTTCTCATACAGAGACAGGACGCTCTTAAAGGGACAGTTCCCCACTAGGTGTTTTCTGAAATACCATTTCACGTATTCGTTCACCGATACATATTTAAGTGAGTTTTGTTTTTTTGACTTAAAATACATTAAGAAAGTATATAAAAAAATAAAATTTAAAAAAAGGGACAGCTCACCCCAACATGAAAATGTGTAGACCTTAATAAGCGATTGATGTGTGCGTATGTAAGCGGAGCGGCTGAATGAAGGGGCAAAATGTACATTAATAATATTTAATGTACATAAACATGCAATGGATATGTAATTATATTATAAAATGTAAACAAACTAGTAAATCAAACCAGTTAATTTAAACAAACGGTCTAATACCAGTTGCCTGAGGCTATGGATAATATGGTTAATAATGTTGTAAATAATGCTCAATTACATACACACACCGATCATTTGACTTCCTAAGACGACAATATCATGAGGAGCCATAACTATCTGTGTATTTGTGTTCCTTTATATGCCTTTTAACATGAAATATGGCTAATCACTGATGTGCACTTAATGAAACAAGGTAACAAAGTAAATATCTTTACTTTTCTATTGATGAAAACAATGGCAGCTGCATGTCAGACGGTGTATATTAAGAGCACATTTTTATTTTTGAGTGAGCTATCCCTTTAAACACAATGTTCTATTCTGTGTCAATGTGAAGATGATCAAAAAAACCTAAATCCCTGATGACATGACCATGCCCAAGGACAAGCGATTCGTTGTTGTTGTTGTTTTTTTTTCAACCACTGGTGTCTTACTCAACAAATTTATCGACAGATCTGTGGAAACAACGTCAGAGCCGATGCCACCGCAGGTCCTCAGGTGAAGGACATCTCTGCAAACATTAATTCTGGAAACATCTATTTCCGGTATGAGGATTACAAATTATAACGGGCATGTAAAGCACCAAACTCTCCATTTGAGAAGCCTGAAAATATAAGTGTTTGTACAATTCAACTTCAACCAAAGAAAAAGATGCTCCTATGAAACGTAAGCAGTTTTTGGTATATGGTATTGAGGGAGAGCGAGTAAATGAGTATCTTACTTCTTCCAGATCTGCTGCCACCATCGCGCCGCTGTCCTATGGTGTGCTCCACAATCACTCGCTTGCCACAAAGGTCTTTGCCGTTCAGATCGCACACAGCGTCATCTGCATCACGGGGGTCATCAAACTCCACAAAGCCATATCTGAAGAGATGGAGAGATTTATGATAATACTGAAAACACAGCGGTCTCGAATCAAATCAGACATTTCAGATACATCATTAATTGGCTAGCTAAGTTCAAGTTTCTGTTGTACTGATATATTTGTTACCATGGACCAGAAAACCAGTCATAAGTATCAATTTGACAGTGAAAAATCAAAAAGATCTTTATTATATTTGGCAAATTTCCTACCGTAAATAAGAACTTCATTTGGACAGTTTTAAAGGCAATTTTCTTCAATATTCAGATTTTTTGCATCCTCAGATTAAAGACTTTTATAAATGATTGTACCTTAGCCAAACAGGCCTTATAACGAACTATACATCAATGAAAAGGTTATTCATTCAGCTTTCGAATGATGTATTTCACATAAACCCAAAGTATTGCATTTTAACAAACAATGCCATACTAATGTACAGGATTCATGCTGAAACCCTAGATAACAGAAAACCTGACGATCATGCAACTACAACCCAGATTTCATTAATATTTTAATTCAAATGCAGATCGTATAATTTATAAACTTAAAAAAAGTTTTTAAAAAATATATACATATATAAAAAAAATACATAAATAAAGCTAGACGTGAGCTTTAGACTCGTTTGTGTTTATATGATAAATCTAGTTGATATTTCATTTAATTTTTTTGTGACTGGGACTACAAAAAGCAAAATGAGGCACTCAATCGAGGCCAGCCTGGAAACAATGGAGTTTAGCCTGCTGTGCTAAAACCGCTAAGAATGCTGCTTTAAAAAGACAGATTTAATCCCGACATTGTATTTCCAAATCCATTTTTTATGCGTTATTCGTTATCAGCATTATTTAATCCATTCTGGAGCGGTATTTTGATTCGTGTGGAGCAAAAGAAACATTAGTTTATCCTTCTTAATGTCTCATTCGTAGCTTCGGCAGCACAATCAGTTCGCTTGAGTAAAGAAAACATCACTTACCCGTTTTTGAGATCTACTTCCAGTATCTTCCCATAACCCTTAAAAAACCTTTCTACATCTTTCTCTCTGGCGCGATAGCTCAATTTTCCCACGTAAACTCGAGACATTTTCCCGGTGTAGCAGCTCGGCGTGGAGAATAAGCAACAACACATGCGAGATTCAAAGTAAGAGTCCCGTCTTCGTCGTTCTCCAAAATAAAAGTCCCAGCTGGTTATTGTGATTGTGAAAATACCAAACAGCTGCTTAGTTGTTGCTTAGCTTTTCTTGCTAACTGACTTTAATCCTTAAAGCTATTTTAAATTACTTTTAACCAATCAAGAAATTAACTCGCACTAACGACCCACATCCAACACTGTTCAAAAAAAAAATAAAAAAATAAACCTGATATAAATTTTATATAAGCAATCAAAACACTGCACAAGCTTTAAAAAAAAACAAACAAACAAAAAAACAACGCTGTTTGCTTTAAAATAAAGTGTGTGTTCATACTGAAACATTTTGTTAATTTATTATTTTTATTTTTTTAAATCGAAATCTTTAGGTTATTTATCTTAAAATGTTTCTAGAAAATAAGCTTCTTGGACTCCAGAATAATTTATGTGCTTCTCTGTCTTTTATTTGGATGTGTTTATGATTGAAACGATTCCCAGTGATGCACAAACCTATTGCACTATTGCCCAAACCAAATCAATTCCAGTGTACTTTTTTTTTTTTTTTTTTTTTTTGCAAAGATTAGCCATTAATCACATACACTACTACAACCATCTAAAGTGGGGAAGATTTTTGAAATACACAACCTAACAGACAAGTGTTGCACAAAACACACATTTTAAGAACTTAAGATTGTTCTTAAGCTATCATTGTCTTGAGTCACAGTATGATAAACATGCCTTGCAAATGGATGACTGTATATTGCAAAGCAAAGGTTGAATACTTGCTCCGAAATACAAATGTAACAGAACACACACTAAGGCAAAGCTCCAGGGGTTCAAGGATGGCCAAACAATGCATAGCGATTACAAATCATAAGAGGGAGAGAGTAAAGAAAATAGCAACTAACAAACTCTTTCCTCACAACATAAATAATCAAATACAAATTATACAAAAAGATCAAAAAAGTGAGCGTACATTTAAAGTTTTGATTGCCTTTTTGTTATAGGAGGTAGATAAAGATTTAATATAAATTTGAATATTTTCTTGAAAATAAGAAAAGTTTGGGGTAACTTTCATAACCGTGCACTTGTGGATAAAACTTTTTGCAAGCAAATGGAGTTTGATGATGACGAATGTGCTATTTCTGATCACCAGCACCAGCCCTACCTCATAAAAGACAAAAGAGACTCCAAAAGGGCCCTGTGTCCACCAGGGGGCCCCATTGTGAGTCCTGCTACCTAAAGCAGAGACTTGGAAGTTGTAAAGAATTTGTTCACTCTTTTCGCAGCTGAAACCTTTTGGTGAGTCATTCTTAAAGATCATGCTGACACCACAAGTCAGGCTCTGCTACAGGTGAGAGAGAAAACTAAAGATCTGACAAGATTGAGTCACTCAAAGACCTCTTAGAAGAGCTACAGACACAGCTGGAAGGGGAAAGAACAGCATATGCTGGTTAGGTATGTTTTTAAGCATGGCAGCTGGTTTGATCTGGTTTAAGCTGGTTATAGGCTGTTCTTGAGCAGGAGCTAGCTCTAGACCAGCTCATGACCATCTGCCATGCTTTAAAACATACTTAACCAGCATATGGTATTTATTTTTTTAACAGGGTTTGCTGACTTTAATGATGCAGCCAAAACAGCAACAAAAACAATGTGCGAGGAAATGAACGTCCAAGCAGTGCTTAAAGGAACAGTTAACCCAAAAATGCTAATTCTGTCATCTCACTGTTTTTGGAGGCTTGTGACTGTCCCATTGACTGCCATTTATTGAACACCATAACAGGCCAGAAAAGTATGAAAGACATTGTCAGAATACTCCATCTGTCATCATAACCATAATGTTATGATGCTACGAGCACACTTTTTGTCAGCAAAGAAAACTAAAATAACGACTTTTTTTGAGTAAAGCTTATTAATAACAAAGTTTTCAGTTAGGAGTGGAGTATCCCTTTAAGGATTTGAAAAGCCAGTGTCCTAAAAACAATTGAAGTTTCATTCCAACTGCTAAATAACTTGATGCTCAGATGATAGGGAATGCCTTTAGAGGCAAAATGACAGCACTGGAGCTACTTGCATTATAAAGGCAAATGTGAGTTATATGCAAACCTTTAGGTAGCTATTCACATTCCATGTACTCTGCCCGTGACAGTGGCATCAGAGCTAATAAAAACTTACCTTAGATCCTCATTGGCACAAGAACGTCTGAGTGCTCTTGCCATAATTGGCATCAGTCATGATGTGGCAGCAGCTGTCCTGTGATGATGTTATATGTGACTTCGTAAGCAAAAAGTCAAGACATCTTGTATGTATTTAGTTCACTTGTGAACTGTAATTTAGATATTTTGATTATCTGTATTAGGCATGTTTATGTATATTTTTTATTTGTGTTTTGGGCACTTCCCTACAATAGAATCCATCACATTCCTGTAGACGCAATTACAGTTTCCGTAAAAAACCAAGACAATTCCCATTATAAGCATTAAATCCACTACATTTTCTTTTTTTGGGAAGTTTTGGGAAGGGTTCTATTGTTTTTTTTGCTGTTGTTGTTGTTGTTGTTATTATTGTTTTCAGCACAGATGGCAATGAAGCAGTCATACAGTCTACATAAATGCCTACATCAGGACACATTTTACCCCAACTCAACATCATAAGAAAATTCTGTCTTTTAAGGGTCAAGATGTTTAAATTGCTGCCATCCCCTATCTTTTATTATATAACAAACAGGGGACAATTTTATATTCTATTTATGTCACAGTCAATGTCTGTTAGTGACCGGGGGTCATGAATAAAATAACAGTGTTTATTCATTTAGCCCAGCTTCCACAGAATAAATATGCACTTGTTTTGTAATCAGTTCATCACTATCTGTTAAAATGTGAAAATGAATCGTAAGCCATCAATGGCCAATTAGCCATTATCACAGTGGTTGACACATAGACATAACTTTTACAATCTGCGTGGATTTGAGACATCCGAATGCCATTATGCTTGCTATTTTAGGATTTAAAAATGCAACAATGAAAGCTTCAAACATTCAGTCAAGTGTAAAATACTAGATCACCAAAATATTTATTTGCTTTCTTTGCAGGAGCTAGACTCTTTCTACTTTTATGACTTCTTGTCTTGAATCATAACTAACACTAGGGGGTGCTAGTCCGTTAGGTACGACGGTGTTTTAGTGCCACTCAAAAAATAAATAAATAAATAAAAATCTAAACCTACGAGATTAAAGGTGAAATACCACAAGATTAAATTCCAAATATTCAGAGATTAAAGTCGAAATGTTTGAAGAATTAAAATTAATTAATTAGCTGTAATATTGATGCAAGTATTTCTTTCTGGAATTTCTTTTGATAAATATGCGTAGCAATACATATGTTGACAAGTTACCCTTATTAATCTAATTCACAGTTTTGTATCTTTGTGGAACATGTAGAAAGTATAAATGGGTTTCAATTTATAAGTGAAATATTTTTGTGTACAGCCAAACACGCCAGAACCTAAATACAACATAAAAGACACAGACTAACTGAAGGAGAAAACAAGGAACAGATGGAACTAATCAATTAACCAATAAGTAATTAATGAATAACACAGGTAAAGAACTAAATTCACAGATGATGATGAGTGGTTTTATAAAAATTGCATTCTACATACATTTTAATGAGAATGTATGTGAAAGATTGATGATACACCTGTAAATAGGATTGTTCATCATGTGAAATATATATATAAAACACATTGTTCATAAGTACTTTCCCTGTAGGAAGCAGGCCTGCCCTGTTGTGTTGCTCGCAAAGGTTCCCAACCACATTTTCACTCAGAAATTGTATGTTTATGTATAAATATATATATACACACACACACTGCTGCAGCATGTTATTTTTTTAGATCACCTGGAAGAAGGCTTTGCCTCCCCAGAAGGGGATTATTGAGGGATTTTAAATGGATGGTTTCGATTGTCATCCAATATGCGATTGGATTAGTTTAATTTGGATGATTTGTAACACAGATCTGGCAACCTCATTCAAAGCTTACAAACGACTTTCTCTATAGAAAACAGTTGGCTTGGTGATTGGCGTAAGGGACTGATAAACAGTTTACTGTTTATTATTCTTTTTAAACAAAAGGTATCTTAAAGCGTAACTAGGTGGTGCTAGTCCTTGTATGTTTCAATGTGAAAAAATTGCTGGAACTTACTTAAGATTTAGAACTATCTAATTTATTGGCAACAGTTTGTTCAAATATAAATGAACATTGAACATAAACAAGTCTTTTAATTTTACAGAATAAAACTTTTAAAAAACAGCCTCATCAACCTTTTTCTGTTTTTTTTCTTTCTGTTTTTCTACAGTTACTGGCAACCAGCTGCCAGTAATACTGTCATTTCTATAGAAATGTTTAAGAGTTTTGCCCATACCAACCCTGATTCTTATTATACAAATTCTTACGACCTCACTTTTTGCTGAATACTTATTTTTCAAGTTGCCAATTCGTATGAATTTGTATGGATTACCTACACCTAACCCCGCCCCTAAACTTACCCATCACTGGGGTTGAGACAAATCGTCCAAAATCTTACAAGTGAGTTAGAATGAATTTGTACGTATTATCACAATTCTGCTAGCCTGGACACGCCCATACTTCCTTTGACACTACATTCTGTTCGCGAGCAAAGTCAGTCTGGCCAAGCTGCCGTTTTAGAGCATTTCTGTTTCCCAAAAAAATGGGAACCAATGAGAAACAAGCTCCCTCCCCCCGGCACAAATGAGGCGGGTGTAACGCGATGACGCACCATATTCGCTTTCAAACATGGCATGTACTGAGCAGCAACAATCGTTCGACTTTGCTGTTGCAGCTGATTTGAGAAATTTTCATGACAGGTTTTCTTTGAAAACGGAGCAGAAGTAATTAAAGCAAGTAAAGACATTTTCCTACTGCTTTAATGAAGCTAGCTACAGTTGGTTACGGTGGCTACAGGTTTCATGGCTACGCATACTGTACGTCATCGGAATGAGTGATCTGATTGGTTGTAGATTTGTCCAGTAGTATACAGAGGCATCTGATGGACGCAGGTTAAGCCCGCCTCCTAGAAGGCGGGTAGTAAGGTAGCTTTGCCAGACTATATATAGCTCCTATGAGCTTTATAGTCGCGGTAGCCAGGCTACAATTCTGCCACCTTGTGCGAATACATACCAATTGATCGTGAGACTGTGTTTTCCATACACATTCCATTCCACTCACACTGTCTAGATATTGTCCTTGACGATGTGCAATAATGATACAATTCATTGACACTGCTGTCCTGAGATAAGAATTTTAATTTTTATGTCACATAAAATAACATTTCCCACATTTCTGGAATTTCATTCCGCACAGGTACATGCATAGCAACACATTTTTTACATTTTTTTTTTTGATTTTGATTTTTTTCTGTAGAAAAGATTACAACGAGTCATCCATACCAAGTGTAAACCCTTCTCCAGCAAGACTTTAGTAAACACTTCACACAGACTATTTCTGGGTCCAAGTAAAAAAGTTACCCTTTCATAATACTGTTTTAAATATTGTTTCATCTTTTAAAAAGTATTGCATTAGAAGCCAAATATTTAAAAAGAGAAAATGAATCAGCAAACACACATACAGGTCACTTTTTAAGAAGAGTTCTGCATTGACAAGAAAAACATATGGAAGCATAAAGAAACATCAAGGACAAACTAGACTCTACATGTATTGACAATTATTAATTCAGAAAACTTGATTGCCATATTTAATGTTGACACATTTGTCAGCCAAGAGGTTATTCCATCTGTAGATTTTTCATTTTTAATCAATTTCCACCATTCGTGTGGCTTCTTTCTGTAAATGTAAAAGAAACATTAAAGAGAACTTTCAACAAACCTGTTTTTCATCTCAGATCTGCATTTTATTTTTAGAGCTGCAACTATTATTAAATAAATAAATACATAAAAAAACACAAACTAACAACACACAGTATTCCCAACATATATTTAAAAATGTTCTAATAAATGACTAATTTGTTCTAAATCTCCTGATTTGATTGTCCTCCTGCTGCTGAGTACACCAGCATGGAATTGTAAAAATGTCATACGTTGTTGACCACAAGGGGAGAAACTGGTGCTTGTGAAAATGTAATATGTCCACTTTAAAGAAGAGGGGGCAAATGGTCACTTTTAGTCAAGGAAAACAAGTGTCCAATTTAAAACTGCAGGGGCATAAACAAGTGGATAAGTTGTCCCTGTTTCTTTAGATGTTTAGGGGCTTGGGCCCGTCTTTATAATGTCCCGGACCATGTGAATTAAAGATGTGATGCAGGTTAACAGCTCTAACATTTGTGGACTAGATTAAAACTGGGTGCAGGTCCACTATTTCACATGCTCTGCTGTGTGTGACGAGCAGTAGAACTTCTTGTGTGTTATAAAGTTTGAGAGGTTGTTGAACTGGATGTCACATGGACGGCAGTACTTTACGTTACTTGCGGTGGAAATTGACCCATTCAACACTCTTTTGAAGCTTGTAGAGACTTCCTCAGTCTTTAAAGATGGCACCAGCATTGTGCTTTCCTTACAGTCGATAGGACTATCTGCATGGCTGTCCGGTGTAGGGGAAGCATGTTCTTTATTTCCAGCATCTTCCATCTTGTCCTCAAGGTCAGGGTTGTCCTTTAAGGATGAAGACTTATCAGGGTCATCAGTGCTAAGATGGCTTCCATCAGGCATCGGCTGGTCTTTTTCCCCCTCACAGCCCTCGTTTGGACTCTGCCTCCGTTCGCTCTGCGAGACCAGCATCCCTGTAGCGTAATCAGTCACTTTGATTTCATAGTAAGGCCAAATTTGCTCATCGGGTCTCATTTTCTTAGCAGGACTTGAGTAACCACCAGAGGGCTGAAACAAACTCCTCACATCATCTTTTATGGGGATTGGTTGTTCTTCATTAGAAGCTTGGTCAGAAGTTGCATTTGGACGTTCAATCTTTCCATGGGGAGCTGGGAGCTCAAAGAGGGCGCTCTCTAAAAGGGTGCTAGTATTTCTAGGACCTTCCTTTTTGATGCTTTTGTTCTCAGCGGAAGTGTTTTGCAAAAGAGTACCTGGGCAGAAGTTCTGTTTGTGCTTGAGATAGTCCTCAACCTTGTTGAAGCTTATCTTGCACACAACACACTCATGATAATCCATAAGTCCTTTAGAGGAAACTGAAGTGTTGCCAAACTGTGCCATGCATTTTTTACTGAGATCTATAGGTGCATCGCCTTCTTCCTTAGAGGTTGTGATACATTTTGACACAAGAGCTGATTTTGAAACTGTCAATGAAGCCTCTGGATATTTGGGTACTAACCTCTGAATCATGTTGTATCTCTGATGGTCCCTGAAGCTATCCAGTGTGTCCTTTGACATATATGAACCTCCTATACTGGGCAAACCAAGAAATGATGGCATACCCATAGGAGGCAATTGTTCTTGTTCAGGAGTGGCCAGCTCATATGCCTTTCTTCTTTTACGGGGACGTACGGCCTTCTGATTGGCTGCTCCTTTATTGTTTGCACGTTTCACTTGAGGATCATGCCGAGTGGCACAGTAATACTGCTTGTGCACCATGTAGGTCTCATGTCGACTAAAGGTGATCTTGCAGGCGTCGCATGTTGTGTGGTTGGTGTCCGTTTCGGTGGGTGGCATTTTCTGGCTTTGTAAATCCAGCTGTGTACCATTCGGTCTCTCCTGTGCACCAGATGGAGTTGATGCTTTTTTAACTTGCACCGACAATTCATCAGTCACTTTTCCACCTGCGATGGGATTGCAAGGATTAGGCTCATGCCCTTTCACTTCAGAGGGATAGCCGGCATTTAGCATAACAGCTAAACTAGCTCCGATTTTGGGGCTTACGGTGCCTGCTGGTTTATCCAGGAGTCCAGGGAAGTCATGTGGCTTGTGTGTGTTTTCCCAGCGACTGTTGCAGTAGTGCTTCTTGTGCACCAAATAATTATCAAGGTTATTGAATGTGATATTGCATTCAAAGCATGTTGCTCCTTTTGGCACAAGTGTGCTGTACATGACTGGAGGGTAAGAATTTCCCCCGTGACGTAACCGGCGATGGACCAACTCAGACATTTTGGCCAGTATCTCAGAGGCTTGCGGGCCCACCGTAATATCCTGTGAGAACGGGACATGTGGTATGAAGGGGGGTAAGGAAAATGCAGGAGGCAGGTGGTGTTGAATGGGTGAAGAGGCTAAACGGGGACTGGAAGGTTCTGATTTCACTCTGGAGTATGAAACACTTGCCTTGTTTCCTGACTTTCCCTCACTCTTAGTAGATGTCTGACTATTTTCCGTGCTTTCCAGCTCTGACATTCGACTTATATCACAGTGTATTGTGCTTTCGTGAAGGTCTTTCATGTTTGCATTAGCTCTGACTTGTTGAAGACCACCTGCAATGTTGCTAGGAGAGCTATCAGCTTTGTCTTCTTTGAGTTTGTTAACTGCACAGCTATGTCCATGTAGCTCCTGGTGTTTGACCAGTTCTCTGGGGGTTTGGAATGTGAAATGGCAGTGACCACATCTCAGGCCGGTTTGAGACAGATGGGAGAGAATGTGGTGCTGGAGTACCATAAGGGTTTCGGCAGTGCAGTCACAAATCGTGCATTTCAAGCTGCTTCCAGTGGTTAGCTCATCTGACTTGAGACCTTGATAAACAGAAAGAAAACAAAAATGGTATTAATGAGCAACACTACAATGCAAAGTTGAGTGTAACCAAGGCATACAGTTTGAAACATTTCCTTATCATCTTTATTAGGGGCCCAATCTTGCTCCTGGAGGACCAACATCTTACAGATTTTATTTCCAACCAGCTCCAAATCGTTTCTAGTGAGTATGAAAACCTTGTTGAGTTGGTTTAGGTTTGTTTAATTAAGGTTGGAGCTGAACTCTGCAAGACCTTGGCCCTCCAGGAACAAGTTTGGACAACCCTGCATTATATCCATAATTTCCTGTCCTCTTCTCTACGGAACTACCAAAAACATCTTAAACTAGCCTAAACTAGTTAAGCTGGTCTTGCAGCCTGACCATGTGAAACGTGCCCAAATCTCATCTAAAACCATCAATCAGACCAGGGTTGTCCAGTCCTGCTCCTAGCCAATGTCCTGCTGAGTCTCCAAACAGCTCCAACAAACTTGTCTGGAAGATTTTGGTGGGTCTGAAGACCTTGATTAGCTGATAGGAGCTAAACTCTGTAGGAAAATGGAACTCCAAAAACAGGCCTGGACACCCCTAAAGCCCAAAGCTTCATCTATCCACGTTCCACACTCCGTCCATTTAATGCAATTTTAATCATAAGAAGTGTTCGTGGATTGTCCGTGCACAACAGCGCATACAAGAGATGAATGTTGAGAGTTGGTACTGCACATGTGGTGAACTTGTCCATGCATCCTCATCTGCATTTGAGTTCACTTTGAAAGCTGCATGCATGGCTGCGAACAAGATGGAATGGAACACAGAAAGTGAAGTATTCCTGACTAGACCAGGGACAGGCAACACTGGTCCTGGAGTGCCACAGTCCTGCAGAGTTTAGCTCCAACCCTAATAAAACACACCTGAACAAGCTTACCAAGGTCTTTAGAAATTCTAAGGCTATGTGCAGATGACGTTTTTCTTCAGGGTTGAAGCTAAATTGCAGCTGCAGCTGCATGGCCGATGTTGCCTGTCTCTTAACTAGACCTACCCTGACCAGACAAGTTAAACAAGTGTGTCTTTCTTATTTGTGACTGGTCAAATAGTTTTCCGAAAAAGAATGTCTTCTTGATCTACTCACTGTTATGTGTGGATAAGTGCATTTCCAAGGCATGCGAGCCTGCAAAGCTCATATTGCATTGGGGGTATGTGCAATTGCGGAGCATTTGATGGCTGATATTGGCGTTTTTCTCTGCCACCATCTCAGGGTCCCTTTGTCGCCCACTGCAGTAATACATAAGGTGGGCCTGGAGGTTTCTTTCACTCCGAAACCAGATGCCACAAGCCTTGCAGGGGAAGATGTCTTCTACAAAGACAGAAATGGACACAAGCATATCCATATTGTATTATCTAAAGCTTGTGAAAAACCAGTATCTAAAATTGCATACGTAAAGTACAATGGGGTCAAGAAATCCGAGACCACTAGAAAACTACTTCTTTTTTTTGTCATTTAATACAAAATTAATAAGTAAATACTTTAGTAATAAGTAAATAAAAGAATTTTTTTTAAATATGTCTTATTTGGTTTATAATATACTTTTCTTTCCTTTTTAAGTAAAAAATCCTATACATTTAATGCTTTTCACCAATTCAAATCAGAAAGCATTATTCAAATAATATAACACATACTATAAATTCAATTCTGATAATATAAGGCTCAACAGCACATCAGTCCGGATGCTGGAATACAATCTGTAATTGTGAGCATGCAGCAGAGGGATGAACCAGATAACTCAACCCTATAGACCTCATCAAAACAAATGCTCTGTTGTTTGCATCAAATTCTTGTTAACTATGATTAGAGAATGGAAGAGGGTAAATATCTAATTCTTGCAAAACTGAAGGTCAGCCTCGACCCTTGGTAATTCTCTTATCCATGGTAAACATGCACATCAGAGCTGTGATGACTCTTTGACATGGATTTCCATTTTTAAGCAAGCACATTAATCAGTCTATCCACTGTGGCAGAGGCCTGATAATGCAGCACTCACTGTTGATGATAGCGCCAGGCAGTATGGACGCCATGGCTGCTTGCTGAGGAAGGAGTTGGATGCCGTCCAGCTGTCGGGCCGGGTACATCCCTTGACCATAGGGAGTTTGGGCTGGTGTTTGAAGATGTGAGTGCAAATCCACCACACAGGCTGCAAGTTCGTCTCCTTCCATGATGTTTTTAGTTGTGGAACACCACACATGTCCTCCTGTGAGAAAAAGTTTGAATTTAATAATATTGTGTACGCAGGTTTTACAAGAGGCTAACGCACAGAGCGCACAACAAAACGTTCTGGTAAGGGGGGTTAAAAACAGGCGAGAAAATAGTTAGGAATTTACACATATCTGAATACTTGATTCCGATTGACTGGCAGGTTTGCATTAAAATTTTTTTTTTTTTTTTTAAATAAATGTTATAATGTATAAAAGAATAAGGAAAACATATTAAATTATATTTTGTTTAAATTGAGTAAAAAAATCTTACTGATAAATAGGTAAAACCTATAGGATAGTGGCAACTTAAAAAATTTAACAACTAATTATTATTTGAGGTGAAAGTAATTAGCCTTTTTATGTGTTATAAATTTTCTTTTGTTGTAAATAATCAATAAACAAGACACGAAATAACAATTAGTGTGAAAATTTAGTAAATCGTGAAAATGTATGATATTTAGTTTAGCTCAGTAAAACTTTAGCAATTACACTGCAAATAATTTAATCAGAAAACGTTACATTTTTTGTTCCAAACAACAACAATTTAAGCACTTTTTATGGTTAAAACCTATATATATATTTATATATATATATATATGAATGAATTTATTCACACAGGTTTCAAATGCAAAAATTCATTAATTCATTTGTAAAGTTAAAACTTGAATTTGATAGGCAGTAACAAAGTAATGAAGTTATGAAAGTCATTTTTCAATCAAGATCATCCCTGACAATGAACCCATGAAACAGACCTTGTAGTGAAATATGTTAGGATTATAAGAATTAGGCTATATATTTAGTTTAACATGAATAATAACTTGTGCTTTCTATTCTCTTGTTTTTCAGAAACAGCAGTAGTAAGCTTCCACGTTTATCTATTTTCAACAAAATTCACAGAAATCAGCATAGTGGAAATAGAACCATAATACTTTTTGGTATCCACACAGGCTACAGCACGCTGTCATACGCATGAATGCATTGCTTTGAAGCCGCAACAAACAAGTGAGGGACAAGTGTATTACCGAAGACGCTGCCACTAAAGAGAATGGACATCACGGATAAAAGTACAGCATTATCAAATTGAAGGGCTGCGGATGAAACATTCCACTGGAGTCTGCAGAACAAACTCATTAGCCAGTTAAAAAGAAGAGGAGTGCTTTGTGACTGAGATAACATTTATCTGTCTAAATGACGGACTTTCTGTCTGCGCGTCATCTTCCATTGAGGGGATTAAAGTTTTAAATATGACTATTTACAAAAGTCTGGAATGCAAGATAACAAGAAGAGACATGATATGCAAGCACTAAAAGCTAGAATTAGGACGTGGACTAATTGGGGAGTTGGACAATGAGGATGAAGTACACTCAATGCTACCTTTCAAAAATGCGTGAGCGCTCTCTGACGGCATGTCGAAGGAGAAAAAGTGACCTGTGATGCGCTGTCATGCCTCCCGCGAAGGAATGCTAATTGCATGTGCTTGGTCTGACATGAGAAACGGGTGTCCATTCAATAAACCAGATGTTTAAATGCATTTGTGGTTTTTGCAATATGTCCCCAGTACAAAAGTATTCATAATATCCCACTTGAAACAATAGTGCGCAATTTGATAACCGGTTGTTTTAGATAAAAAGATAAAGCTAAATAAAAGTGTCGTTTAGCCTCTGCCCAGCCTGTTCTTGTGTCTCTGCTATTTTAGTTCTGGCAGTGAAACAGAGCAATCTGTCTGACCAGCGTTTATTTTGGCACGGCACACTGTAGTGAAGACAATGAGAGGTTTAAACGCAATGCGTGTGTGTCTTTCCTCCCTCCCTGTTTTACCCTTGTATTAAAGCAAATATTTGGATCTGTCAATGTGTTTCTTGCTCATCAAAGCTGGAAACGAAATAAGAAAGCTCTATAGAGTTTGAGTGTCCAACATGATTTAAAAAATAACGTTAATGCTGAAGGGGAACTGCATAGCAATAGCATTTTGGAGAATTGACTGTAATGTACAATGCTGTATGGACGGACAACTGTGGTCAGGCAAATGTTGCTTTCATAACTATCAAACCTTCACCACAAGGTGGCAATGTATTCACCTTTGAAAGCAAGGTCTAAGGTTCATTCATAAAGGAAGTTAGATTGCTGCTCTGTTAAATTCAGTTTTTTTTTCTCTGTCAGTGCTGTTTCTGTTTTTACTTCAATATACATATATGCATTAACTCATTTATGTATGTGTGTGTGTGTGTCATGGAGGAAATATGCTAGCTGTATTTCAGCCTGAAGAAATATCCTGAATTCAGAATAATTCAGCATCTGTATTATTCAAGTAAGCAATAATAGTCTGCTAGGACATTCAAAATGTGATTTTTTTTATTTATTGAAATTTTAAAAAAATACACACTACTGTTTAAAAGATTGCATTCAATGTATGTTTGTATTTATCCTTCCTTTCATTTATTTATTCATTCATACATTTATTTGGCATTTTATTTAGAAATAATGCATTAAATTGATCAAATGTGACAAAAAGACATTGAAAATGAAAACATATTCTATTCTATTACATATTCTATATTTACTTTCAAAGAAATGCTATTCCTTTGAACTATATAACTGAGAAAGAATCCAAGGGACAGGATTTACACAGAAATATTAAGGGGCACAGACGTTTTCAACATTGATAATGTTTTTGGAGCAAAAACAAATGCATAACAATAATAAAGGAATAACTTACTGACCCTAAAAAGTTTGAATCAAAAGAAAACCAGCTTCTATAGGCGATTTGTAGATCTGTTCTGCTCATATGTTTCATATCAAACAAGAATATTAATAACTTGTTTCAAAGCAGCTTTACAGAAAATGTTATATTTAATCAGGTTTTAACTAGTGTTAGCAAAATACAAACACATGTATATTTAAGAAAAATATATTGATTATATATTAAATATATTTATATATAAGACATAACAATATGAATATATAAATGTGCGCACATATATTATGTAAACAAAACCTTTATTTTGGATTCAATTAGTTTAATAATTTAACAGCATTATAGTTTATAACATTCTGCATTGCTTTCTTCATGATTCTGGGTTACCGTTAAACCCTATTTTAAAATTACAAATATGATTTAAAAACAAAAAGTACAATAAATGTTGCCTTCTCCTCTTCCTTTAAAAAGCAACGGCGTGCCGTGTGATTCATGGCAGAAATCAACCTACATAATTTGGCTTTTGTGCTAAAACCATCTTTATTGCACCCAGCAACTGTGTTTAACGAGGAAGTCCTAAGAAAACGCATTTAAAAAAAAAGTGACCTAAAAAGCCCAGCATAAGAGCATGAGTTCTTGCAAGCGCAGCAGCAGTGAGTGTGAAAGACAGCGGGGAGCTCACTTTCACTGCTCCCTTCCATAAATCACATCTCTGCCTCGCTGCATCCCAGAGTGCATCAGTCATACGGCTCCGGTCCCCCGGGGGCCGCCCTCATGGAGCTCCTGCATTCCTGGCCAGCGCCGCGGGTATCACCACTCCACCATCTGCCCCTCACACCTGCCCCCTCATTGATCTCCTGGCCCACGCGCTACATCAAACACACACCGGAGGCTTCCTGTGAGGCACGGCCAGTCATCTGGCTGAGGAGCAGGGTGTGAAGTTATGCCTCTTTCTGTATATTCATGAGGCGGTGCAGTCGCTGTTTATTTTCCCGCCGCACACCACACCCCCGGCTTTCAGGTTCAAATTGAGGAGCGGCGGTAACTTGACAGGTCGGCCCAAAAAAATTAACCCGCCGTTTTCCAATTTCTAAATAAGAGCTTTGGGAAATGAATCGTCTTCCTGACAGCTAGCCTACTGGTCCGGCTAAAGCCAATGCTGGCAGAAAGTGAGATTTTTCTGGCTGGGTGAACTAAGCTCCTTATGAGTGACAGGTCAAGGTCTGTGTCTGTCTCGCTGTCCTTTTTTCCTTTCTTTTATGTCAGTACGACAGATTCAATATGGCATCTGAATGACCTTGAAGAGGTCAATCTTTGACCTCCAGAGTTATTTACTGATAGAGATGAATGGCATGTCAGCACCAGCATCACTTAAGGCCCTCACTCATAGAGAATGCCTTTTTCGCTCTTTGTTTAGGGGTAAAAAGATGTTGGACATTTTGTTGAATATGTGGTTACACTTTATTTTAAGGACCAATGATCACTATTAACAATTAAGGGTAACACTTTATTTTGAGGAAAAGTACTTAAGAAATACTAACTGAACTTGAATAGGTCTATTTGATCTTGGGGCTACATGCCAGGGCATTTTTACTAGATGAGTCTATATTTGGTGCATGTCTCTAGATATAGTTGTTCACCAGATGAAAATGATAGCACACCTCTTCTGAACAAGCCATATGTTTTATGCGTTCAAGTTTAATACTTGGGTTTGTTCAAATTGTTTAACCAGTAAGTACACTGTTCAAAAAAAGTTGTATTTAAACAAAGACTATAGGGTAGCACTTTATTTTAGTCTCTTAGTTGCTTATTAGCATGCATATTACTAGAATATTAGCCAGCTAGTAGTAATTAAGCACATATTCATGCATTATTCTACATCGACCCAATAACTTAACGTAACAACTACCTTAATAGTGTTACTATTACTAAGAAAATCCTACTTCAGTCTCTTGACTTTAAATCTTCACATTTAATTCAATGCATGATTTACCATATCTTTGCAATTATCGGTGACATTTACAAGCAATTTCAGTTGTTACAAAGTCGACCCTTCATTAAATACATTTAGTGAGCAACCGTAATGTATTGCAATAATAAAAGCAGGAACTTTATGTCAAGTTGAAGATTTTAACTGCAGCTGCACCTCTGAGAAACACTCACACAGACAAACGCGCGCACACAGATGCACCCAAACAAACGTGTCTAAATATGGGACAATTTGTTTGTCGCCGCACCTCCACACCCCTATGGAAGCCCCCTGAGATTGGCATAATGAAAAGCAATGTCTCCCACTTAACACCGGGATCCAGGCGCTCTCTCTGATAGAGGCCAGGGTTGTTTATTAAATGATGGAATTTGGCTGTTTCTTCCGCAGAATGTTATCAGCTGGAGAACAATCATGCCCATGGTCGCACCCTCACTGGCTCGCCTGGCTGCTCATTAGCCACAGCATATTTAATCCAGAAGTTTCTTATCAAACGTGACACCTGCATCTCCGAATGGCACTTTCCCTGTTCATTGGCATGTATTTGGGTGAGTAGACTCCAAGGTGCTTTGTGGAGATTAAGAGAGGAAGAGAGAGAGAAAGTGAGCGAAAGAGCGCTTATTTTATCATTTAGCGGGTCTGGACCGTATCCAAGCAGTTTTTGTCTTGTTGTTGTAATTAGAAAGCCTTTTAAGCGATAACAGCTGCTGCTGAATATGAATATGGATAGAACCACATCAATTCTGCCTGAGATAGACCCGCTTCCCATCCTCCCTCCCCCTCGCTTACTGTTTTTCACACTGTGGTGATCTTAATAAAGACGGAGGAAAGTGTAGCTAGCCGCTCGACTCAGTTATTTTAGCATTTCTGATTGAAGTCTTTCTTGACAGTCTCTCTGTGTTACATGTGAAGCATTCAAATCATAGACTCGCTGACAGGCAGCAACTCATTTCCATATCCCGATGTGTAATTAAGCTTTGTGACAGCTTTTAAATAGCTGCACTCCATGCCGTGGTGCTATATGTTGCCTGGCTGACGTGTCATTGAATTGAGATGCACATACACCATATGCATGCTTGAAAAGTAGAAAATAATAATAAAACAGAAAAACATGAATGCAAGTGTGAACGTGGAGCTTTTTAAACAAATATGCAAACATAAAGGTAAAAAAAAAACCATGTAAATGATAACAAGATAAACAACAAAGGGAAACATAAAAGGACATAAAGGTGTAAACAATAACGAAATAAGTAAATAAACACATCACCAAAATAGGCAAACAAAGGAAAACACAAAAGCAAATCTAAAGGGAAAAGTAAACATAATTGTAAAAATCAACAAAATAGGTAAACCAATCCATGTAAAAGGAAACATAATTATGTAAATATATGCAAATATGTATTTGCACAAATGAACATTCATAAAGTGGTTAAATGAAACAGTATGTACATAAATTAATGTAAACATGAAAGTAAACTTTAATTAAAAAAAATGTTTATTAATTATAAAAATAATGTAAAACTAAGAAAACCACACAGATATATACCGTATAAATGTAAATATATACAAATTCAAATGCGAAGAGAAGCATCAATAGAATAGCAAACGTAAATGGAAACATTAACAAAATTTGTAACTAAATATAAAAGGCAATATTAACAAAATCAATAAATGCATGAAACTAAATAGGTAAAAAGAGGCAAATCTAAAGGTAAATGTTACAAAAACCAATAAATTGGTTAAAAGGTTAAGTAAACATTAATAATTAAACAAAGTAAAAAGTAAACATAAGTGTAAACATTAACAAAATTGGTAAACAAGAGCAAATGTAAAGCAAACTGATGAAAGTGCATATAAATGTAAAGGCTAAAATGTAAACATTAGCAAATAGTTAATAAATATAAATGGAAATGGAAACAAAACAGGCTAAATCTAAACATCTATATAAAGATAAACAAACTCTGGTGATGTTGCAAGCTAGATTTTAGATTTTGTTTTCCCCCTCCAAATCTGTGTAATTGTGTTAAATAAGCAGCTGCGCTCTTACACTCATTCATCACCTTTCTTTTTCTCAGGAATTGTTAGACACACAACAGGACATTGCCAGGCCTCACTAGGGATTATGGTCGATGACTGACATACTATGTAAATTACTTGGTTAATTCTCCCATGCAGTCACTGGGAAGATTTCTTCCTCCAGCTGACCCTATAGAGCAGCCTATAGAGTCAGGCTGGTGAGACACTTTGATCTGTTACCGAAAAACAACCGCAGCTTCTATAAAAAACATCTCAAAAGGAAATGTTTTACTTTTATCTTGGGGTATTCAGTATTGTGGCTTGGGACCCTCTGCTTTTTTCCAGGTAATGGGATAGAGCAGGAGAGAGGGTGGGAGGGACGGAAGGAGGGAGAGATTGGGAGAAAGGGAGGAGAGATACCCCTCAAGCGAGCGCCTCAGTGGGAAGAGGATTATGTGCTTCTGCTTTTCTACCTTCTAGCAAAACTCCTGATTGGTTTCAGGAAAACTCAATTAAACTTTGTCTCTGTCGACTTCGTCTCCAGTGAGAATCAAACTGAAATTTCTCTGACATAACACTGTAACCCTGAACCGAGAAACACACAGTAGATACAAGATTGCTGCTTTAGATCCTCAAAAACAATAATATGGCAGAAGAATCCACCAAATATGCCTTTAAGAAAAATGTCCTTATGGACTTGTTTGTTTGAACACTCTTTGAATGTTCCTTGTCTGTTCGATTATGTTATTAATTGATCTTTACCTCACATCTATTCCATATGTACATGTAGAAACTACTACTACATATACTGTAAAACATTACTTTGGTGTAAAGCAGCTTTGCAATGATATGTATCATGAAAAGCGCTATACAAATAAATTTGAACTGAATTGAATTTGTCTTTTTCTTTTTACCCTTTTTTTCCCCATTATTGTGACGATGCAAAAGGCATACATTTTGTCAAGAAAATACATTGTAAATACATCAAATCATAACACTGAGGACCTTAAAGATAAACTGGAAAACAACTGAAGGAAAAAAATTAATTAAATATGTATCCTCTGTGTAATGGAGACTCAGTAGGCTGTAGATCCATTTGCACACCGTTTTATTATAACAAAAGAGTGGTCGTACAGGCAGTGATCAAACAGGAGCGAACGGGCACAGAATGACAAAAGACAGAGACAATACCAGAGACAGGCAGGGATCGGGGTATCAGGCTGAGTTCGGCAACGATATATCCAGGCAATGGTCGGGGTAACAGGCAGAAATCAAGGTCGATAAACAATCCAAGTCAAAGTCCAGAAAATCCAA
>JAUCMU010000039.1:3196762-3223161 GCA_032275025.1 Enteromius treurensis
TTACACAGTGGAAAACCAAACAGAGCCGAGTCGAGTCGAGCCGAGGCGAGCTGGTACTGTGTAGTGGAAAAGCGCCATTAGTCTTAAAGAGTTTTGCACTCATAATACACTTTTTTGTTTTTGTTTTCCCCCTCTGATCAACTCGTATAAGAGTGATGGTAGTTTGTGAGCGTCCCAGTCTGTTTATCTGTGCTGTCGGTGTACTTGATAGCTGATGTCTCCTTTGCATACAAATGAGCAACCGTGGGAAAAAGCTGTATAATTGTGTGTAATTTCTGTGTGTGTGTGTTTGCTAGAGAAGAGATTGAGGCAGAGGAAGGGAAAAATCAATAGCAGCCCATAGAGAGCAGCTAACTGTGTAATTGGCTTCAAAGTCATCAGGTTCACTGCTTTCCTCTCATGTACAGTCCTAATGTGAAATCAGCGGATAGTGTTAATAATATATTATACAGTAGCAGCCGCTGGGCGTCTCTGTGTGTATTACAGTAAATCATGCTCTCAAACATGGATGATTTCACTTAAACATTACTCTGACCCTGTTGCTGGCCTGATTGTGCTCCCTTCTCTGTTTGTCTGCTCAAAGTATTTCATCAGCGACGAATTCTTAAAACATGGTTTGTTTTAAAGTCTTATTCCGAGACACTCGGTAATGATTGGATAAATCGTAATGTTCATATTTGCTTGGATATTAAAAAGAATAATGCTCTGGTGGTTTGTTTTGATGCATTAACAGATGAGATGAAAAAGTGTCAATGGATGATTCATGAGGGTGTATGTTTCTGATCCGCTGTTTTATTCTGGACTTCCTGTGTAAGAATGGACCAGCTCTTGTTGTTTGTGTTCATAAGAAGCGGTATTGAAGTTATAGTTTGAGTTGAAATCACCGCCTGTCCTGTTTCAGAGGCACACTAAGTGTGTTTAGAGAGTGTAACTGTACTCCAGTGTTGATGAGCGTCAGCGGTGGGTTCCAGACGTGGCTCAGAGGTGTGTGTGACCCGTCGTGGATCTGCTGTGGCCCTGAGGCTTTGGCACGAGCTGCTTTGAGTCCAATGTCTAAATTCAGCTCTTGACACTCTCTGTAAAGATTTGGAGGATCTCTGCACTGACGTCTAACGCTGGGCGTTGACCGTTACCTGAGTGTTTATGTAAGAGGAAGTGAAGAGTTAATTTGCTTTTTAATTTTGTTCAAAAACAACAAAGGCACTGCAGTAAAACTTGAATTTGCATTGTGAAATAAAAGCTTTCTGTAGTTCATGTTGCCCTCAATTAGACTTTTGGCACCCACTTATTGCAACATCCTTTTCCAAAGAAAACCGCTCAGGGTTTTCTCCTGTAATGCCTGAAGCGTTCGGAGAATACCTGATAAGAGACCATTACCTCAACCGGAATCTCTCCAGATTCTTCATTTTCTACAGGGTTCAGGTCAAAGGACTGGGACAGACGTGGCAGAAACTTCATTTTGTTCTCAGTGACCCATTTTTGTGTTGATTTTGATGTTTGCTTTGGATTATTGTTCTGGTGGAAGATCCAACCACAGGCCATTATAAGATTTCTAACAAAGGCTGGTGTACATTTTTTTTTATATATATGTTGGTATTTGATAGAATCCATGATTCTATTTATCTGACCACAATGTCCTGAGAAAAAAAAAACAAGCCCACAACAAGAAAGATCCTGCAGTATATTTAACCGTGTACATTTCATCCCTGTTTGGACTAAACCCATCTGGTGAGTTTGCTGCCAAAAAGCTCTTTGAAGTTTCATCGGGTAAAGGCTATATAAATACACAGACATGCGTCTTATTATATATAAATAGAATTAATATATAAACATATCAATTATATGAATAAGAAATATATACATGCAAATATTTTCAAAATATATACTGTGTGTTAGGACTGCACAATTAATCACGTTTCTAAACGCTGTTACAATTATTTTCAAATTCAAGTTTTCTATTGTTTTAATTAGTTTTATTTTAATATTATATCATGCATATGCTTAAATGAAAGAAACCAGTCCAGTGAATAATTGACGAATAATTGACGTATTCAGACCCTTTGCTGTGACACTTATATATTTAACTCAGGTGATCTGGTCGTCGTTTGGGACGACCAGAACCCTTCCTAGAGCTGGCCGTCCGGCCAAACTGAGCTATCGGAGGAGAAGAGCCTTGGTGAGAGAGGTAAAGAAGAACCCAAAGACCACTGTGGCTGAGCTCCAGAGATGCAGTCGGGAGATGGAAGAAATAAGATTCTCTGGTCTGATGAGACCAAGATAGAACTTTTTGTCCTTAATTCTAAGCGGTATGTGTGGAGAAAACCAGGCACTGCTCATCACCTGTCCAATACAGTCCCAACAGTTAAGCATGGTGGTGGTGGCATCATACTGTGGGGGGGGTTTTCAGCTGCATATCCTGGACAAAAACCTTATCCAGAGTGCTCAGGACCTGGGCCGAAGGTTTACCTTCCAACCTTACCTTACCTTACCTACCAGACCTAAAAATGGCTGTCGAACAACATTTACCATCCAACCTGACAGAACTGGAAAGGATCTGCAAGGAGGAATGGCAGAAGATCCCCGTTTCCAGGTGTGAAAAACTTCTTGCATCTTTCCCAAAAACACTCATGGCTGTATTAGATCAAAGGGGTGCTTCTACTAAATATTGAGCAAAGGGTTTGAATTCTTAGGACCATGTGATATTTCCATGTGGTAGTTTTTCTGTTTTAATAAATTTGCAAAAATGTCAACAATTCTGTGTTTTTCTGTCAGTATGGGGAGCTGTGTGTACATTAATGAGAAAAAAAATGAACTTAAATGATTTTAGCAAATGACTGCAATATAACACAGAGTGAAAAATCGAAGGGGGTCTGAATACTTTCCGAACCCACTGTAGATAGATAGACAGACAGACAGATAGATTTCAATGCAAGTTGAGCATCTCAAATCTCTCACATATTATAAAAAATGTATTCATCTGTGTTCTTAAGATGAATGGATTCTTATGTGTTTGGAATGTTGAAAGTATGTCCCTTTAATGCCTCGTTCACACTAGCAGCAACTTTTGTCGCTATATGTCGCTAGAGGCTGGCAATGAGCTCGCTAGTGGGCGTTCTCATTGCAGGTTTCTTTGTAACGTCATTGTTGACAACGAATAGGTTTCTTGCCGCTAAATACGTACATTTTGGAGGCAAATGACTGAATAGAATATAAATATACACTGGGTCCATACATACAAACAAAAATGAATGAGAAACAGAGAGTACTTTTTTCCATTGCGTGCGTTTATCTATGGCAAAAATGCAAACGCTGTCATCACTGAAAAGGAGCTGAAAGGAGAATGAGCATGTGAGCACTATCGTCTTCTTTCCTTTTGGCTGTCGCTCCCGAAAGTTGCTCTCCATTTGCATAAAGTCGCTGGACATGCCCACATGCGGTCGCCAACGGTTGCTGACGGCCCCTGTCACTTTTGTTGCCTGAAATCGCCAGCTCTCCATTGAAATGAATGTGATCATGTCGCTTTGTCGCTGCGTGTCGCATGTAGTGTGAACGGGGCTTAAGTTTGAGCGACAGTAACAGTGATGACTGCCTTGTCTTCCAAACATCAGTAACCAAACAAACACTGTGCATACTTGGTTCACCTTCCACGTGAAAACCGTGTACTCACTTACATTATGTCTGGTGTCTGTTTTTATACCCTCACCCTCAGAATGGAGAGTCAGAAAGAGAGAGAGGTTTGCGTGGATCTGACTGTGTGGGAATACTTCATGAAAAAGACAGAGTCTACACAGCACTCCACTCTCCTTGAGTCATTTCTTTCTCTTTCTGCCTCTCTCTCTCTCTCTCTCTCTCTCCGCTGAATCCTCTCTCCTTATCAGGCCAGCACAGGCCTCCATCGGCCTCTCCCCGCTCTGACAGGAGCAACAACAATGGGCCTGCGATACCAGTCCGCTTCACAGGGTAAACCTGCCACGGGCACAGATTACCCGTGACACACACACTCGTGCTCGCTCTCATACACTCCAAAACACAACACTGCCTTCTCCAAGGCCTCCCAACACACAAATGGACACAAAAAGCGTTCAAACGATTTTACTTCTTTCCCTTGCTCTGCTCTCAATTGGTCTGTCCGGTCTCTATGCCTTCCTCTAATGAATCACAATTAAAGACTGTCTACAAAATAAAACATCATGTTGACATCAATCACAATAGCAATGTACTCTTAAAAATAAAGGTGCTTTGCAATGCCACAGAAGAATGTTTTTGTCTAGATAGTTCCGTACAGAACCTTTAACATCTGAAGAATCTATAAATTTTAGTTTGATATTTGAAGAATATCTTTCATTTCTGTTTCACAAAAGCTTCTTTGTGGTGAAAGAAGATTCTTCAGAATATAAGAGATGGTTCTTTAAAGGAGCTTTGACTGCTCACTTATTCATGGAACTAAAAATGGTTATTTTGTGGCATCGCTGTGAAGAACCTTTTTAGCACCTTTATTCACTCATGACAAATAGGTGAACCCACCTTGTCACTATCTCCTGTTGCCGCCTCGATCTTCCCAGGGAAAGGTCCCCAAGTGGTACCCAGCAGAAGTGCCTGACAAGAACAAATCCTTCTCTCTCCTCCTCCACCGACCATTTTCAGCTCCCCTTAGGAGACAGAAGATTAAAGTTATGACCCAAACAGAAGCTCAGCATATTTCTAATGAGTTTTGATGTTATTCTTAATAAATAAATAAAAAGATATTAAGTTTTTATCCACAGTATAATGTTATACTGTGGATAAAAACTTAATATCTTTTCATTTATTTATACAAACTTTTGGAATCTGTAAGATTTGTATTGTTTTTGAGAAGAGTCTCTTAGGTTCTCCAAGGCAGCATTTGTTTGATAAAAATAAATAAAAATGTATTATTACTTATAAAAAAATATTATTACAATTCAAAATAAGTTTATTCTATATGAATATATTGTAAAATTGTATTGATATAATCAATAAACAAAGCTGAATTTTCAGCATTACCCTTCAGATATCAGTCTAATATGCTGATTTTCTGCTCAAGAAACATGTTTTGATTATTATAGATGTTAAACATGATTATATATATATATATATATATATATATATATATATATATACAGGATTCAGGATTTGAATATATATATATATATATATATAAATAAAATAAATTAAAATTAAATTAAATATACACACTGTATTTTATATATATATATATATATATGTTCATTTGAGTTACAGGGAAACCCACCTGGGTTGACCTGGGGTTTACTGCCTTCCTCAAGGGCACAATGGTGAAAGGTCATGGGGTTTAAACCTACATCTACAAAGTCACCAGCTGAGATCTACAACCAAAACACCACAGCCCTCCATGAGCAGACTAAGCCCTAGTGTGAGTGTGCCCCTCCATTAGCAATCATACACCCATCCATCGGACCCTCTCCCGGGTGACCCTGCCTGTCTCTTTGATTAGGCTTTCGCTCACTGCTTTGACAGGGCTTCAGATAAGGTGGATTAAGCCTCTTTCTGCTGGAAGTTTTGATGTGAACAGTGCAGAAGCGTGTTAAATTATCCAGTTTCAGGAGGAGATGCGAAATGCCGGCAGATGGATTGATAAATAAAGAGAATCTTGAGGCAGTTCTTTCAGGAGATCAGGGTTAAGCCTTTACACCCATCCCCTCTCTGGATTAATAGATGTCTAAAACCACAGAAGGGCACTAATGTGGGGCATGATTCAGAAATATTTTATATAGAAATATATATTTAGATTCTTTGCACACTAGTACTTTACAGATGGTGCAATATGCTTGCACTTTAAAATAATTTAAGGACATTAAAAATGGGTAAATATGTCCTTATAACTGGCTGTAAAAGAATAAAACAAAAAAAAACTACATATATATATATATATATATATATATATATACACATAAAAAAATGTAAATTAAATTTATTTTAAAAAATTTGAGAGCTGTGATGAAAATGAAGGTTTTCCTCAAATTTCTGTCTGCTTTATGGTCATTTTATCCATTCACTTTTACTGTATAGAAAAGAGCAGCATGAAAATTCTTTTAAATATCTTCTTTTATGTTCCACAACAGAAAGTAAGTCATGTAGGTTTACAACATAAATTAAAAGGTTCATTTTAAATATGAAACTGTAAAGACAACATGAAACCACATTACACTGACATTTTAAAGGTCCTTTGTTCAAAAATCATGTGATGAGTCAAACCAGAGTCAAAAAAAGGAAAAAATGCCACCAAAATGAACAAAAACGCCCCATAGATCGAAGATAAAGGGTAAAAAACAAACCATCCCCTGCTTGATTAAGTTAAATCTACAGTATTAAAGCTGACCTGATTAAAATGGAAAGCGAACATTTATGAATTCTGTGAAGTTTCAATACACAGAATAACATTTAGATCGGTGCACATTGCATCAGATTGCTTTTACACGTGATTTATTTAATTTAATTTAATAGTGTTGTACATTATCAGGGCCAAATATTGCTCCTTAATTGAAAAGTTAATTTCTGCCTCCAAATCCATGTGACATTTATACTTTTATACTACATTTATACTAGAACTTTTGATGGTAACCAAACAATTGGGCTCACATTTATTTCCACTCTGGATAAAACAACAAACTGTTAATAAAATATCAATTTCCACAGATGTTCCACAGAAGTCATACGATCTGAGACAACATGAGGGTGAGCAAATTATGACTGCATTTTCATTTTTAATCACCAGGAATGAAAAGGGGTTCATTATACCAGAAGGCCTGATGGATGGTGGGGTGGAGTATTATCATTTTGATTTTACCCAAAAAGGAAAGTTGTTTTAGAGGCGGAGCAAGTTATTGCATTCTGACAATGTGTTTTTCAAATCTCTGAATTTAACTGCACAGATCATTCACAATGACAACAGCAATGTTCAGAAAAGGGGTTCATTTTGATTTAAAACTAAGAACAAACTTAATTTACAATTCAATCAATGTTCGAGAAAACTCATGTTAAAGGCAATTTCAACATCACACTGCATGTGGAAAGGATTTTTCTTTCCAAATATTTTTTGTGCCGTTCCACTTTAATGCATCAAATGAACATTAGGACACTTGCAATGAACTACACTTCATCTCCAAAACGTAGTCACACTCCAGAGCACTTCAGAACACTAAAATAAACAAAAGTCATTATCAGAAAAATGACTAAGGGAACAGCTCCACTGTTCTTCTACGTCAGAGCCAAAGTGAAGTAATCAAAAGCAGCGTCTGCCACAGAGAAACCAGCCTTTTCTGCACCTCTCTCCTTCCACACTGTCCCTCTCTTCCATCTCTCTCTCTCTCTCTCTCAGTGGTCTAATCTGTGAGGGACTTAAAGGGACCTTATCTCCAGGCTCTCCTGCTTCATTTCATGCTTGATTTACTTTAATTTGTCTGATAGGGCAGCAGGATTTGGAGACGGCCCATCTTTGGCTTGGGTGACGAGTAAAGAAAAAAAAGCCACTCTGATATTTCTCTGGCACATTGTCGTGGGTTTTTGACTTCTCTCCTCTCTCTCTGCCGCGAGTTCCTGGAGAGAGAGACGGAAGAAGGGCGAGAGAGAATGAGAGAGATCTCAGCGCGGTGCAGCAGGCTGTTTGAGTGTGCTCGGAGTCGAGCAGCAAGAGAAGAAAGGGATTGTGGGAGTGTGGCGTGATTGTGTGATGTAGTCTTTCGCGGGCTGAGATGTCGGAGGCAGAGTGCACTGCGTGGATGAGTGGGGTTCAAATGCACAGACTGCCCCGGACCTACAACACGTGTTACTCTCAATGTTATTAAAAGTATGCCTCTTCTCTGTTTGCGATGTAATGTGCATCGTTTATGAAACGCGAGCAGAACAAACATTTGTGTACGTTTTGGGATAAATGATTTGTTATAAACACACTTGTGTGTGTGTGTGATAAATGCAATGTTTTGTAACAAAAGTGCATTTAAGATCGTTCCAATATTACGAAATAAATCATTCATCATATTAAACCCCATTGAAGTTGCCATAATAAAGTGTGACAATATACATAATAGTTTAACAAATTATTATTAATTTATTCTGCTTGAATTTTATGTATGTAGCCAATAAGACTAAATCATAATTAATAAATAAAAACCAAATGTACAACACATCTTTTGGGGAAAATTGTTAAAATGTTGTATAAATCTCATATAGATTGCACTACTGAATGTGTAGTAGGCCTTTTCCGTTTAAACAATAGATAAACATGTAAACAGAAAAATGTGGCTAACTGCAAAATTATAGATAAATGTGGGTGTTTTTTTCTAATGAACGACATATGCAAAGATCTCACTAATACTTGCATTGACATCAAAACGTTTTCAGAAATGTATCCTGCTTGCATCTCATGAATGTGGCCAAAATGCATTAAAATATTGTATAAATGTCATATGGATTGCACTACTGAATGTGTAGTAGGCCTATACCGTCTGAACAATAGACAAACATGTAAACAGATAAATGTGGCTAACTGTAAATCAATAATTAATAATTAAATAAAATAATAATTAATGAAATAATTGTAATGAGCGACATGTGCATTTGAGATCTCGCTAATATGTGCATTAGTATCAGACATACTTCGGCCAAGCATCCATTAACTCATCATATTAAATCCCATTCAAATGTATCTCTCTGTCTCTCTTCCCCGTCGAGGCCCGTTAAAAGAGAAGCGCAGAGTTTCGACTTCCTCTCGCGCGCGTTTCGGGTTAAAGCGATTTACTCTACAGGCTCTTTTTTTCAGATGGAATAAAACTGAGGAATAAATTCATCTCCCGGCGGTGAAGGGCAGATGGCTTTACACTTACAGTTTTCGTATTTGAAACTCGCGAAATCCACCTCCTCCCCTCGCAAAAACCAGCACCAAACCAGAGAGCATTGAAATTCCCCTCGCGGCGCTGCGCGGGATTTGCTAAACGGCGGGGTGTGTGTGCGCGCGGCTGATAAACGGAGTGATGATCCAGCAACACGTCTTTATCCTCGCGCTCCGCTTTAATTAACGCCGGCTTGTTTGTTGAAAAGATGATTAATATGCCAGTGAAAATGGCCTAATTGAATACCGCAACAAACCACACAATCAGGGAGGAACACGCTGTTTTGTTTTGTGTAGATTAGCCCTTTTATCAATGTCATTATTTATATTATTATTATTATTACTACGTGGTATTTTAATTCGGCTGACAGCCCCCCTCCTCGACAACCCTACTGCAGGCGTAAGAGGGACATGGGTATCGTCCCGGCAGTGAATGAGACACATTGTCTTCGTCTGAGGAGGGTCAAGAGGAGCACACAAACTTTTGTCACGCAGTCACGGATCTACTGGACGGGTTTTGAACTCAATGCTGTCTAACAGGGAGGAACTTTACAGAAAGGTCACGTGTAACTTTTAAGTGAGTTATTTCAGTCTGTTTTTAGGTAAGGCTACCTCAGAAAATTCAGGTTAAAAAAACGAGCAAGGTTTTTTTTGTATGAAACAACAACAAAACAGAAGTAGCAACTCATCTTATCCTACCAGCAAAATAATATCACAACATTAATATAAGTCTGATTTCAGCCAAACAGCCATCTTTCATCATTTTAAACCTCATTAAAATGTTGCCACAACTGTGAGAATGTGCCCATTCATAGTTTAACAAAGTATTTATGCAGAAATTTGTTCTGCTTGCATTTCATGAATGTGGCAAAAAAGACTAAAACATAAAGATAATGATAAAGACAATTCAAACAGAAGCAGCAGCTGATTTTAAACTGATAAACATATGAAAAAAGGGCAGGGCTTCATTCTAAACAGCTTGTTGATTGGATGGAGGGAGATCTCCAATCGAAGGAGAGGCGGGCTTTAAAATTTAATACAAGTAACATTTGGTAACACTTTGTTGTAATGTACATTTGTTCCATATATATATATATATATATATATATATATGATTTGTTCTCAAAACTTTTTTTTTATTTTGTCAAATTGACATATATTTATATTATATTGTACAGTAAAACAATGCTAAAATGATATAGACTATTTTCTTATTTTAACAATTCATGTTTTTGTTTTTTTTTCTTTTGCTCAATGTTTTTAATTAGAAATTCATGCTACCTCTTTTATGGTGCCTTTGTTACAGTGTAAAATTAAGTAACAGGTAATAATAAACAATATGTCTATAATATACTGTTGGGGATTAGTTAAGGGTTAGTTGGTTATGCACTATTTACCGTTATTACTATGGTAAGCAAACAGAAAAATGTATTTAGTGTTGGAGTGGAGTAAGTCATTGTATCACTTTAGTCTCATGCTAACATGTATAATGTAGACATCTGTGGCTGTACATCAAACAGTGTGTATTTGAATGTTTATCAGGTGAAATATCTTCATTGTAAGTGCTTTGCTATAATTTATGCTTGTTTGAGGGACACCAAAAGTTGCTACGTATACTTATAATATATAGTTTGTTTTGTATGAGCTCAGGCTTGAGAATATCTTCCGAACCAATCTGAAAACAAGAAGGCCAGTAAGATAATGAACTCCCTCAGTCTGATTCGGGTTCATTTCCCATGATGCTCTGTCTGAATGTCAGAAGTCTGGAATCGCTCTCTCTCTCTCGGTCGGTTGTGAGCGCAGTGGTCAGCCGCTCTCGGCTCTGGTTTACATGTTCTCCGCTGCATTCCCGCTCCCTGTGTGAAAAGGCTTTAGGGGGCTCAATCAGTGGGACTTTGATGTCGACTGCAGCTGTAATGATTTCATATTGTTCCAGGGATTTCTCTAATCCACTACACTTTCATTAAAATCCCTCGCTCCATCCTGCCTTCTTCTGAGAGGTCTCAGACAGAATCGGCTCCTCGTGTACATCTCTCACTCTTTTTTTTTTTTTTTTTTGACAATCATTCCCGTTTCCGCTGCAATATTCATAAGGAAATTATAACTGCAGATGCTAATTCAATTTGAGATGTTGGAAGTAGTTCCAGGCAATGCTGTGATTGATGAGGTCCAGGAACAAGGACCAGTAACGGATCCGGCAGGTTATGAGGGTCACGGAATTGACAAAATAACTTGCATTTCAAGATCAATCACGCTAGCTGTGCTTGTGGGAATCCAAATGCCGGTATAACTACATTTAAATGTTTCTTTCATATTCCTGGTTGTGAAACGCTCAAGATTTCTCTAGTGTGCATGCACCCTTTGTTTTGTTGTGTCACGAGTGTGATATGCGTTAAAAAAACACGTTCAGAGAATGCATTCAAATAACTATCTGCCACCTCTTTTCAATGATTAAACAAAAACGGCATTGCTACTTTGTGTTTTATATTTTTACAGTGATGCTGCTGTTAATAACAAAAATTATTACACTTTATTTCCCAGGAAATATACACTAGTATTCAAAAGTTTGAGCCAGTAAGAAACTAATACATTTGTTCAGCAAGGATGCATTAAATTGATCAAAACTAATAGTAAAGATTTCCATTTCAAATAAAGCTGTTCTTTTACATTTTCTATTCATCAAAGAACTGGATTAAATATGAAGCAGCACTGTTTTCAACATTGATAATAATAATCATATTTCTTGAGCAGCAAATCGGCATATTAGAATGATTTTTGAAGGATTATGTGACACTGAAGACTGTTGTAATGATGCTGAAAATGTAGCTTTAAACACACAAAGTTATTACATTTATATATAAATATATATTCCAAAAGAAATCAGTTTTTTTTACTATATTTTTTTGCAGCCTTGGTGATCATAAGATTTTTTTAATGGCATTTTACAGTAAGCACAATTATTATAATTTTTTTTCCAGGCATATGAGATGAAACATCCACAAAATAGTTGTCAGATCAAAGATGTGACCAAAAAAAACACCAATTCCAGATATTCTGTGTCTATTGTCTTGGCATAGTGAGACTCGAAGTGTTCAGAGAAGACAAAAACATTGTTTCCTGATCAGATAAGAGAACACTGTGCCTCATTATTGTTCGAATGAGTCTGTAACCGAACTAATCATGTTTATTCAGATGACTGGAGGGAGAGAAAGAGAAATCCAGAGATAGAGAGCGCAACAAAGAGCGTGAATATCAGTGTGCTGTGATATCTCATACCATCAAGAGCTGATTACAAAGACCCGTGATCAGATACAAAGATAGAAGACAAGTCAGCTCGGTTTGGCACTAGTGACTGTATTGTGTAAATCTAGTGTGAAACGCAAGATAAAGCGCCTCCCAAAATGCCATTATTACGTTATCAGATTTCATGCTTTTAAAGAGGACAAGGCTTATTACAGTACATCATCCAGCTGCACCTTTCAGGCTCACTTTACTGACCCTGTTTAGTACTGGCATGTAAAAAAAAAAGTGTTTTTTTTTTGTCAATTTATCTATGTTGCATTGTATTACAACTATATTTAGATTTTCAACATAATGCATTGTAACTTTGCAACTACTGTACATATCAACTATTTCTTATTATAGTATTAGCAGACTTGGTCCCACTTTATATTAAGTGTCCATAATACCTATTTTCTTACATAGTAACTAGATGTGTACGTAGTACTGTATATAACCACAGTGTAATACACATTGATACATAGTACCTAAAAACATTAGTAACAACAATTTTCCGTAATGAAAGTAGAAAAGTGTAACAGGACTAACAGCACTCTTTGGTAAATAAAGTGGTACTTTATATTAAGTAAATAAATGCTTTGAATTACAGTGTAATTATTCTGATGTCACACAGCAGTGGTAAGTAACTTAGGCTTGACATATAAATTGTGGTTGGTGTCCAGAATGTTACACTTTCTAGTGAACAGTTCTTGAGGAGTTACCATGTACTGCAAGTAGACTGGTATAACTCCGGATACGACTCCTCACACTTTATATATCCCTAAACCCACTCCTCTCCACCCCTGGATCAAACTGTTCCAATTACTGTCTGTTACACAAGTACTCAGTTAAGTGGAAAAAGGTGATGTTTCCAATGTCCTGTTATACATTTGTGAGGGTTGTTACATGTGTGTGTTACAGAAATGTCACAGCTGTAGATACTGCACTTACAATGTGGTTACATACAACGTACACATCTAGTTGCGTACAAGTACACAGGGACACAATATAAAGTGGGAAAGTGTAGGGGGTAACACATTATAAAAAAACGCAAGCAACTTAATCAGATTACTTATTTAAGTAACCAGTAAAGAACCACATAACTTTTACATTTACAATGAAATAGCGGACTTTTTTTTAATGTAACGCAACTACTTTGTTTAATGCAAAAGTAACGGAATGCATTACTTTCAATAAAAAGTAACAAAATAACAAAATTAGTTGTTTACTTTTAGTTTACTTTTTACGAACTAGCACAATATTGTGATGCATTACATTTAAATGTATATTTCCCCAACACTGTTAAGCAAACAGTATATCAGTACTCTACTGATCGCTAGTTGAAATGTAGTTGTAGTTAGTATAATGTCTAAAGTGGACTATTGAAAAGTGTTACCAATGTAAGATATGCTAAGACTGTTGAGATGTGATTGGACGGCTGTCTTACCTGGGCCGTCCCAATCCTCTGCTGTCAATGGGCTTGGTTGGACTCTCTCTTCTTGTCCGTCACTGTCTTGTTGCTCCGCCCTTAGACTTCCACCCATTTCACCTGTATGAAGACATCAAAGCTTAATGGGTTTTACAGTACAATAAGGGCTAAACTGTAGCATAGTCAGTAAACCGAACCGCGCCAGTCGCAGCACCAGCATCTGTTCATGTTCTTTCATTTAAAACCCGTATTCCTTGTAATTCCAATGTGCAGTTTCTCATTTTGGATTCTTTCAAGTGTCTGCTGTGGGATTTTATGCTCATTTCTTTGGAGAGAATGGAAAAGAGACAGAGAGCAAGTCCCTGGACCCACCTTGATCACAGACCGGCTGCCTGCGTTAAGCCCTGTGACGAAACTTATTGGAAATGTTTAATTACAGTGTTGGGAAAGAAATTAAGCTACAAGATGATTCCTTAATTAAGCTGTGATTAAGGATTTTCTGCCTTTGGCTCTGACACCATGGGCAAAGTACTATTTAACACTGTCACAGGCAAGAGAAGTTAACTCCAAGAACAGGCCTATTTACCTCAGATCCTCACACACACACACACAAGGAATCAGTCCATGTTCTCTGCAGACAGGAAATTCCTTTCTGGCGACTAGAATGGATAAAACCGTATGATCTTAAAACTCGAGCTGAATTTAAAAAAACAGGGACACAACCAAGTATTAAACCTTCTTGAAGGGACAAGACAGCCAAAATACCACTTAAAAACTGGTGCATGTTCAAACCAGAGGGTTATATGTGTTCAGATAAATTTAGAGGGGGAAAAAGAGCAATATATTGAAATCTATCGACTATAATTGCTATATAACTTTGAGAAATTGACAAGTTTACTAATTCCAAATAACAAAATTGTAGTTTAAGTAATCCATTGCACTAAACATTTGAGGTGATATAATCAGTCTGCTTTTGGAATATTTTTAGATTACTTTTTTAACCTAACTTGTTTATCCCATTGATTTAAATAGGATACTCTTGTTCAATATACAGTTGTGCCCTCGCAGAATGTGCAAAATGCTAATAATTGAAACAAAATAAGAGTTATTTTTAGTACTGTCCTGCATAAGCTATTTCACATAACATATGTTTACATATACTCAACAAAGACAAAATAACAGCTGAAACCAATGACTCCATTCAAAAGTTTACATACCCTTGAACATAATAGTACATGTAATTTCCTGAATGATCCACAACTGTTTTTATACTTTGTAATAGTTGTTCATGAGTCCCTTGTTGGTCCTGAGCAGTTAAAATACCTGCTTTCCTTCATAAAAATCCCCCAGTTCCTGCATCCAATCTTTAAATGCATTTCAAAAAGGGACTATGATTTTGAGATCCATCTTTTAAAACTGAGGGCAAATGAAGGACTCACAGGAAACACAGCTATTACAAATGTAAAAACATTTACTCATGCTCAAGAACGCAACTCAAGCATTAAAAGCTGTGGGGGATGAAAACTTTTGAACAGGATGATGATGTGAAAATTCTTCTCGTTTGACTCCAGAAGCTACAAAAAAACTACACGTTTCCCAAAAGACAAAATAAGTACAATTTACCCTGATCATCCAGTTTAAAATGTTTACATCCCCCAGCTCTTAATGCATTGTGCTGGACAGTGCTAAATAAAAAAAATAACATGCCGGTATTTTATGATACCTCTTATTTTGAAAAAATATTTTGCACATTCTGCAAAGGAGTATGTAAACTTATGAGCACAAGTCATTTAAAAATGTTATATATGAAATGATTAAATACTATTGTGTGGAGAATGTGCAATCATGTAATCAATAAAAAAGTAACTACAGTCTGATTACTAATATTTTAAGATGTAATGTAATTGAATTACATGTAGGCCTACTTAATTGTGGAATCAGTTACTACTCAAAGCTGTCGGCGAGCAGGTGCTGATGTTTTCTCAAAGAACCATATCAGGAAAGATTACATATTTACAGATCCATCTAGTTGTTCTAGACTTCATCAGCTTTACTGCCCCTACTAATGTAATTATAATTATCAAATCATAACTTTATCTATTCTGTTAGTTTTGACATTTCCATTATACAGTTCGCAGATTAACTATTGCATTATGTGACTTACAAACCTCAACAGGAAAACTGACGTTCTTACATATTTATTTATTCATGGCTGAGTAATTAATAAGCAATCCTACAGTCCTGAGAGTGGCTCGAAATGACCCCGCTGAGGAAATCATAAACGGTAAATCATAACTCATTTTCATCAGGTATAGGTGTCATGATCTATACTTTTATTCTTGACATTTCCATTATACGGTTCAGAGATTCAAAAAGCAATTATGTGATGAAGTGAGGGAGGAGGAAAAAAAAAAATCAAGAAAAACAATAAATATTCAAAAATGCTTTTCGCCACTGCCCTTCAAAACTTAATAGGTCAAAACATGAAAAAGAATCGCCCCTCTTGCTGCTCAACAAGAACAAAAGCGAACTGGCACACATCGTTTCGCCAATTGGGATCAAAAGCGCGAGTTATTGTTCTTTTGAAGATTGCACCCTCGCAGGCAAAGTTTATGCGCTTCACTTTTGCCGTCGCAAACTTTTGGACGTCGGGGATACCGAAACAGCCATTTCAAAGAGAAGATTCATCGTTAACAAATAGAAAAGCATAACGTCAGGATGCGGAGTGAATTTTAAATGGCTGGGGGGTCTCTGAATTATCCCGTTGTGACAGTGAGGTGTGGCCGGCAGAAATGCCTGTAATTGAATTTCAGTTCAAAGAGCTGATGCTATTAGCCTGAGTTTGATGGTGGAGGCCTGCAGCAAATACCAGCAACTCTGTTGTTATTTACTATGACCAATAACCCTGTTAGTAACATATACAGTAGGTCTTCCCTCAAAATGCCATATTTCTTCAATCTTCTCTTTCATATTCAAATTCAATTTCAGCACAAAACCAAACACTGCTTTGAGCGAAAGGTTCTGCGGTGGAAAGGTGGGGAAAGATTGTGGGCTGCAGAAAAGGTCTGATATTTCAAACATTTATAGAGCATTGTGAAATACAATAGAAAATACAGTACACAACCCTCAATAGGATTGCAGTACAGAAGTGTTTGTTTGTGTACTGAAACAAGTCCATATGTGATTAAAAATGATAAATTTTATGCGCAATATATAGGGAACCCGATTCACTATTAACAAGTTGCTTATTACTAGCATATATCGCTTGTTTATAAGTAGGCTTACTTAGAAAATGGATAGTTCCGGTCCTTGATTCTGATTGGTCTGGTCTGGTTCGAAGCTGTTGTAAAATACTCTACAAACATATTTGTTTATGTCTGTGTATTGCTTGGCAACCACTGTGTTCCAACCACAACTGCTTTTGAGGGACTACATTATTTGGCGGAAGAATAATGTTTTTATTTACATCATTACACTTTATTTACTCAGTTTTATTTTGTGAAACCTTATTGCATTTTATAAACCATACGAAGCCGTGGTTTAGAGTGAATTTATAACAACTAAGGGGCCTAGCTCTTGGGGCATATTGCTTTATTTTATAAAACACATATTAATCAAGATCTTTCAACCTGATGAGTTAACTGAGGCAAAACTCTGAGTTAATAAAAAGATGTGTTTCTTAATCTAAAGTTACCGTGATTTCCAACTGATCTTTAACAAGATACATTTTCTAAGATAATCTTTGAGCTCACCATTACTCAAGTGATCTCCATCTTTAGAGACAGCGTTCTCTGGGTCAGAGTAGTAAAGCAGGTCATCCTCCACAGACCCATCTTCTTCTTTCAAGATCTCTTTCTTCTCCGTCTCTTTGGAGTCCATCTCAAGCCCATTTTCAAACACCCCTGTCAAATAACGGGAAAACAAGCACACAGCATTAGCACTTCAAAAGATTCAAAAGTGAATTCATCCTTGTCTTCACTCTTGTGAAAAAGAAGGACACTTTCATACCCTTTTAAAAGGAGTACTGTATCAAAACAATATACTTAAATAAACACTTAAATGCATAACATTTATTTATATAACATTTTAAGACTACATTTAAATTAAATATGAATATATATTACATAAATATGAATGCATATATTCAAGTTTCTGACCCACTTAAGTAAGACATTTGATAATTACTTCTATTGAAGTAAGAGCACTTAAGTAGCATTTTAATGCATTAGAATTATACTATCTGCAAAAAAAAAGTGCATATAAGATTTGAAGTGCACATTTAAGTGCATTCTTCTTTTTTACAAAAGCATTGTTGAGGCAGGTAATCGGGCAGCTGTATCAAATATTACATTTTTTGAAAGATGTGAACGTAAGAAAACGTGCAAGGGTGATTTGCGGAATGCTTATACATGTCACAAATGAAAGTAAACCTGATGCTTAAAAAAGTAAAAGCACATCAACAAGCCATGTAACATCTTGTCCGTCAAAGAAGTTATATTTCGCCATGCACCCCGCAAACTACAACAGTATACAGTGTCTGTACCTTTCATAACTATAAATGAACTCAACTGCAAAGTGTTCAAGCAAAGCCAACACAGGAACAGATCCAAAGCCTAAGGTTACGTCTGCTCCGAGATAACTTGTTCACGCAAGCATCAGCACTGAAGGTAGACATAGCACACTTTCTTATTAATTTGCCTTATCAGTGGGTACAATGTTGATTTTTCATTTGCTTGCCATGCCTTTGGGTGGTACACCCGTGCAATCACAAAGTTCATTTTTCTCTGTTTGATTAATTTCTTTCCTCTGTCAAAAAAAAATAAAAAGACATTGGCTACATTCTATCAAGAGAGTCCTTTTCCTTTCCAGCTGTACATGTACTTTGATATTTGCATATTAATGTTTTTTTCTTCAGGGGGCATGGAGGACTAGCACCCACCTGAACGAAATTAAACAGACGTGTTTCACCTTTGATATTAAAAATATTCTACTTTTTATGTTTACAGGGCTGAAAACTGTAAGGATGGATGCACATTCAGTGCAGAACCGTCTCCAAAAGTGAACCAAATCTGACAAAACCTTTCTATGGAGATCAATTAATAAATCAAACGTGTGGGTTAAAGCTACAGATAGCTAAAAAGATTTGGATGAGGTATGATGTGTGTTGGTGTGGTTGGTGAGTAAACTCTTTCTTTTCATTAGCTTTATGAATGGGCTCTTTGTAGGAGGGCAGCGGTGACCGTGTGCTTGAAAGGAATGGAGACACAGACGCAGTGAGAGCAAGGTCAGAGTTTGATCCACATTTGATCTTGTAGCAAAAACAGAACTGTCCAGACCACAGCTGATGACAACGTTACTCCTCCACAGCTCAGCAGACTCGTTGAAGCGCACGCTTGAGTATAAATTTTGGTATAAACACATTTCATTCCTAGTATAAATGATTGTAGATGGCAGCTCAGATTATTTAGTCTGGGAACAACTTCAGAGAAATGAAATGTTGGAGTTCATATTGAAATCCTTTGATTGCTGACTTTAGTATCTTGGCGAATCTTTAGCAAAGCTCTACGTTAAACGCTAGATACTAAATACACTGTTAACCCTTTGGTGTTACTGCAATATGCAGTGCATCATGGGTTGTTTTAATGACCTTGCTTAAAAATTACAGTATCTTTTAATTTAATTGATCCCTTCAACTTCTGTAAAGAGTATGCTACTTTAATTGTAAAACTCATAACATCTACATTTTAATTTGTAACAAATTATTAGGGTTTTATTAGACAATTAAATTTGTGCTCTGCGTTTAACCCGTCCAAGTGCACACACACAGCAGTGAGAAGTAAACAACCAGCAAGTAAACAGTGCCCTGCTCAAGGGTCTCACCTCCATCGTGGTGTTGAAGGTGGAGAGTACACTAGGTATTCACTCCCTCGAACCTGCGACCTTTGTGTTACAAGTCCAACTCCCTTTCCATTAATACAAACTAAAGACATTTTGATTAATGCTGTCAAACGATTAATCGCAATCCAAAATAAAAGTTTTCATTTAAAATGTTTTAAAATCTTCATCTTCCATACTCTCATGATTTGATTTTTATTATAATCCATGACAATCTTTTTCTAAATTTAGAGATTAAAGATGCTAATGAATTTTATCTTGCAATAATTCATGCAGGATATTTAACAAATAATCATGTTGAGCAGGACTTTCATCCTTTAAGAATGAATTGGATGGTCAAAACAGGCTTTAAAAAGAGGAGCTGAAAAAAGAGGGCTTGATGATATCAGCAAAAAAGATGGGCAGATTTTTTTTTTTTTTTAAATAACATGTACATGACTGTAAAGACAGTAAATAAAGTCATTTACATGTTGACAAAAATGTCACTAAGTAAGCTCAGACATCGTTTGCAAACAGTGTCTAACCTGTTTCCAGTAGAACACACTCCAGCTAGCCGCTCAAACACTCCTCACACACACACACAAAGCAGAAAACACACAAAGTGGAATATGCAAGTATGCGGGCATGATCTGAGTGACTGCTAATTTCATGCTTGGATTTGCCACTCGCCTGCGATGTTGGAGGCGTGTGTTTGCATGGTGATAGCGGCCCGGCTCGGTATCAGCTGGCTTCAGTGTAGAGCCATGCTGCCCCGTCACACACCTCAGCCAAAGCAGGACGCTCTCCAGTGCTCTAATTACACCTGAGCTAATTCAATCTGACAGCACCGAGCTGCATGGAAATCAGCCTTCTTTTCCCTGCCATTCCAGCCTGCTCCTTCTATTCTGCTCTTTTACAGTAGAATTTGTACATTTGACCAAAGACTGATGAGCAGGAAGGGCATCCTACCAATTATTTTTCAAATCCAGAATGCAAACAGTGCACAAGATGCAAATGTTCTTTGTTCGTTTGAGATAATATGCAGTATTCAGAATACGGCAGAGAATATTATATCCCACGATGTAATGTGATCAACTTTACCATGCATTTCCTGTTTGATGGATAACGAAATAAATATCATATCGACTTTTCTAAATTTGAACACTTTTTGGACTATTACTTGATTGGATTGCAAAAAGTAAAAGATCTACAAGCAAAATAAATGACCCCAAAATTCAATATGCCCCAATATGCCTGTGTTTGTCTTATGTTTGTACATGAGTAAGCGTGCTGTTTGCACAAATATCAAGATGACTGCAGATAGGACACTGATTTCATACAACAGTTCAATTAGATAATATTTTGAGTTAAATTTTAGATGAAATACTGTCATAATTGTCAGTTTTTTCTTGATTTTTTTTTAACAAATCAGTGATTCAAAGATACATTCATAAAGACAGTTACTTGTTTTGTTCTTAAATGAATCTGCACATTTGAATGTATCAATAATTCAATGATCCATTCATAGAGAGTCTTTATTTCTAAATTAATCCATGTTTTTGAATAAATCAATGATCTATTCATAAAGACTCATAAGACAATTCATATAGTCACTAGCTTCATTCCTGAATGAATCTGTGTTCTTGAACAAATTTCGAAAAGACAGTCACTTGCATTACTCCTGAATTAATCAGCATGTTTTAGTGATCCAGAGACTCAATTATGAAGACAGTCACTTGCTTTGTTCCTGAAAGAATCTACTTTTTTGAGTGAATCAATGAATCAATGATCTATTCATAGACAGTCACTTGAACAAATCAGTGATTCAATGATCTACTTATATTTAATTGTTCCTGTATGAATCTATGTTTTTGAATGAATCAGTGATTCAATGATCCATTCATAAAGACAGTCACTTGCTTTGTTTCTGAATGAATCTGTGTTTTGAATGAAACAATGATTCAATGATCCACGCTAACCGGATTTTACCAAATGCAACATGTAACTAGGTTAACATCTTTGTTGACCCTGGGACGACATTGTGATTAACCAATCAGATTTTAAGTGAAGTGACTTGTGGCCAGGTATGGTGACCTATACTTGGAATTTGTGCTCTGCATTTAACCCATCCAAGTGCACACACACACACACAGCAGTGAACACACACACATTGTGAACACACACCCGGAGCAGCGGGCAGCCAATGCTGTGGTGCCCGGGGAGCAGTTGGGGGATAGGTGCCTTGCTTAAGGGTCTCACCTCGGTTGTTGTATTGAAGGTAGAAAGAGTGCTGGTTATTCACTCCCACCCCCTAAACTCCCTGCCGGACATGGGACTCCAACTCCTAATCCATTAGGCCATGACTACCCCTAAAAACCAGTTTTTGTTTCAGTTTAGGCTTACAATCAATGTTTGGTGCTTGTACATCAGTGTCAGTCATCCATCAATCGTGTATGCAATTGTAAGTGCAGTGATATTACATACCCGTTGTATGCATATTGCAAATACCACGTATCGTAAGCATGTGCAAAAACTACCCTCCTAAAATGACCTCCCTAATCTTATTTTGCAGTTTTTAAAAACAATTTGCTTTACTATAAGGACAACTTAACAAAAAAAAACCCCAGATGTATAATATAGAGTGTGCATGCTTGATAAGATTCCCAAACAGAATAATTTTTCCTCCTGTTTCTCTGTGAGAATGTCAGATTTGGATTCCTCCTTCTAAACCTCGGAACAACATCAAACAAACAGCTGTGGCAGTCTGGCAGCGTATCACATGCCCAATCACCGCAGTGCCATAACATCTCAGTCATTCTGCTGGGCTCTACCCATGAGTAGATGGGCCAGAGAGATCAGAGAGAACAGGAGAAGGGGACAGGGAGGCTTTAGGAGAGGTGTGGGCCAAGAATGTCTGCTAAAGTGTCTCAGGGCCTACAGTATATAAGAATATCTACTGCACCTCCAGGCCATGTTTAATTTGACATGCATAATTAACAGTAGGCTGAGAGGGATAAAAGCACAGCATGTGCAATATATTGTACACTCTCAGACATAAAGGTACTAAAGCAGTCAGTCGAGCAGTATCTTTTCAAATGGTACAACTTTTTACAAGGGCCCATATTGGTGTCTTAGAGGTCAATAATAGTACATGAGATCGGTGCCACTAATGTACAAATGTGTACCTTTTGAAAAGATAAATTCCTGTATAAACAAAAAAAACAAAAAACGTAATTTAACTTAAAACGTAAAACCTAAAATGTTGTTACCATATTTTTTATGTCCGTATTCTGGCAACCACAGCTGCGTTTTTGTTTTTTTTACGTAATTTTTCTCTTGTTTTTTTGTTTTTTTTTGTTTTTTTCATGTATTAGGTGCATTAGACTGAAACTTGCTCATAGCAGTGCATATCATTGCTCTTTTGTTCATTTTGATTTCTTCCATTGTCCTCATTTGTAAGTTGCTTTGGATTAAAGCTTCTGCTAAATGACCAAATGTAAACGTATACTACAAAAAGAAGTGTGTTACAAATGCTTAAATGAGGCTTTTAGAAAATGTATTTGCAATGAATATAATAATAGGCCACTTACAGAGTTTCATGACAGTTTCTTAACACACTTTTAAAAAGTGCAGTTTATATGAAATAATAGTGTTTTTTCGTATTTCATTTAAAGTTAATGTTTTAAAGGTGCTAAACTGCAACTTCATCATAAGGTAAAATTACCAGTATAATTAAATGCATGGCATACACATGACTTTAAAGTATATTTTAGTTTAGCATAAATGCCTGTCAGTACTGTCACATAATATAAAGATATAAAGATAAGCTTCACTCCAGTGGGTTTAAAAGCACTCTTCAGTTCAGCTAACTGCATTTAATATAAATACATCTTCATTTAGTTGTAAATAACATGCAATTAAGTGTACATAAAAAATATATATATACCAATCTTTGTGTAAGTATGTTTTATTAAGGGTAGTGTTTGTGTAATTACTGTATTTTTGCTTTTTAGCACTTAAAGCCAAGTGTATAATATTCTCTTTACAAAAGCATCTCAGTCATAAATCTTTCTTTGCTTTGTGATGTTTGTGGAGAATGAAAAACCGTGCATGACTAATCTGAGATACAATAGAAACTTTTTTCATTTCACATACAGAAGCCCTTTACCATGTTCACATAATCCTCTCACACACACACACACATGCTCAGTGTTTCCCACGAACAGTCTTTTGTGCTTCTGTATCTTTAAATGAGATTAGATGAATGATTACACAGGCTGGAAACATGAATAACATTCAGACATCATCTTACTACACACTCTGTTATCCCAGAAGTGGTGTTTAAGGAGGAGTAGTGTTTAACAATGGCTCGTACTGTATGAGAGCTGACATCTGGACAGAGAAACTGACTGCAATGACCTATAACATCCTTGTCTAAAAAAACCAAACAATCTCTAAAGATCTGAATTATCTGCTCACAATGACCGAAAGCCAACAAGAAATCAATCCACCATAAAATAATCAATTACATTTATCAGAACAAACTCTCCTTTATCCAGACATTTAGACACTTTTAAAGGTGCTTCACGAAGCCATAGAAGAGCCTTTTTGTTTACAAGGTTCCATAAAGAACCTTTAATAACTGAAGAACTTTCTGTTCCACAAAAGCTTCTTTATGGTAAATGTTCTTCTGTGGCATCGCTGATGAAGAATATTTCGAAGCACCTTTATTTAAAAGAATGTACTCAATTGTATATTTACATTACAAAGAATTTCATACAACAGAAGCACAAAGTTAAATGCAAAATCTCTGAAATCATAAATGAAGCATAACATCCAAAAATTTTCAAGAGAAATAAAAAAACAAAAACATAAATAAGTGAGAGTATGGCACTGTAAAATGAATAAATGATCATTAACTAAAATATTAGAGATCCTATTGATAGTTTTGACTGCAGACTTCACAAATCTGAGAAGAAATCATTGTTGGTCATTGAGGTTGTTTCCTCAGGAGAAGCAGCAGATTCACACAGAAGTCTCTGTTAGTTTATTTGAGCGAAACACTGCAGGTGAATAGAGTAAAAGACAAGAGTTATCGCCTTACTTATCTAGTTGATTAATAACATTATAAATTGCAAAAAAAAATTATATTACAAGTTTGTTTTTGTAAGTTTCAGATATGCAAATTAGGCATTATTTAATCAAATATGCACTAATTTGCATTCATTTCTAGCCCCAAAATGTTCACATTTTCAAAATTCTGGTTTATTAATTTTTTTTTACATATTAGAATCAAAAGTTTATACTTCATAATTCAGAAAACTGACAGAAAACAATATTTTTACACAGTTTTGGGTTGGAATTAAAAAGTTGTATATAATAAAGCACATTATATATAAACAAATCCCTCTGTAAAAACCTTCAGGATATAGACCTGAATACAAATGTAAAGTTTGGTGTGTGGAAGTGCTACTAAAGTATTGTATTGAAATTAAAATCTATTGACACAAATAGATAAACTGCTATGAAAGAATGATGTTATGATGTTTTCTTTTCCCTAGTCTAAAAAAAAATAAATAAATAAAGCCCAAAATCTCAAACTTGACAGGTGCATGAAAAAACTCCTCACTGTCTGTCAGAATCAACTGAGATATTAAAGAGATCTCCTGTTTTATTTTTCTGTTCTGCGATCCTCATATTCTTGGCAAAGAAAGAATTTCCAAACAAGCAACACACTGTATCATTTTCTGACAAATCCCTGATATAAACAGAAACCAATAATTAAGCTTTACAGTATTGCAGTATCCTGGGAGCGCGAAGGTAATTAAAGAACTTAAAGGCTGTCATTTGATATCAACAGCTTTGCAGACTCAACCCCAAAAGCACTTTGAATTATGAACTTTTAAGCGCAGTTCGCAAAAGATGCTTGCACAAACTTCAGCTATCACCTATTAGTGCCCCGGATTTGTGCCATTAGCGATTTTCCACTCCGCATTTAAAAGCGTGCCATCACATTTGCTGTGGAGGTGCTAAAGTTAAAATTAGACCGCCGAGCTCTCTAATCCCAACAAACACCGTTTACTGAGGCTCCAGCAGCAATGTACAGCAACACATATCTGGCTTTTCATATTACTTGTTTATGAAGCATTTTATAAGACAGCGTCTCATCTTTAGCGTCTTTGTTTAGATTAGACACTGATTAAAAAACTGCATCCAACAAGCAAAATGTTCTGAGCTCCTCTTCTCTTCTGTTTGTATGTTTCTGTCTCTTTAATTGCGTAAGTGACATTTCAGCCACATGAAAATATCAAAATCTCAAGTCCAGACCAAGTAGCATTTGAACTCTTAACAGTGACTAAGGGAAGATAATCCTCCTTTCCACAGCTAAAAAATGTGCTTTGAGGCATTTAGCAATCTGCAAACGAAAGTAAAATTACAGATTTGAATGGGTTTGATCATGCATTTCTGATACATGATTTACTGAAGGTAGACAACAAACCTATTCCTCTTTCGCTGAGTCAACTACAGAATTAAAATATTCAGCAACAATCTCTTTCATAATTATATCACAGAATGTTCTTTGATTTATGATATATAACAGTTTAAGGATGAGCTGATAAAGCGGAGGATGGCCAGTGACAGGTATATAAATGTGATAATCACACTCCTTGATTTAAATATAGTAAACACATATGCATAACGAATGCTTAAATATCTTAATATTTTCATTAACCCTAAATTTATGTCAAATAAATCCATATTTTTGATGGGTTCAATACATTATGCTTCAAATGGAAATACACTTGCATACAAAATAAAAGTCATTATTATGTGTGTATATATTATATATGTGTGTACTGTGTATATTTATAATGTATATCTAAATACACATATATGCATTTATGTATTTAAGAAAAATATAACTATATATAT
>JAUCMU010000039.1:3223261-3240429 GCA_032275025.1 Enteromius treurensis
TTATTTATTTTAGATAAATATATCTATATATATATATATATATATATATATATATATATATATATAACATGCAAATATAATATATATACAGTATATATATATATATATATATATATATAAAGTATGTGGGTGTATGTGTTTGTATGTTTATACATACATAATAATTATACATAGTACACATATATTTAGGTGTAAACAAAAACTTTAACTTAGGATGCAATTAATCGCAATTAATCATTTAACAGCACTGTTTTATATTTATATAAAACATATACACACATATGGAAATATGCATGACTGTAACCTTAAGAGAAAGCAATGTAATTGTTGCGGTAAAAACAAATAAAACTTGACAGAACTACTATGTTACTCTCCTCTGCTTTATTTAAGGTTTAAACTTAACCTTAACTTAAAAACGTGTTAATAAAAATGATTTGTCCAGTCGTAAATATGATTTGAGAGACTGTATATGTCCATTTTTGACTAGAAAACTCATATTAACGGTGATTCTGATTATTGTACTCTGGTGCTGGTGTCATCAGTGATGTCAAAATAAAAGTCAACTTCCAACACATAGGCCAAACTTTATTTTTTTTTATTTACCAATACCTCTGGAGATCTCAGTAATGTCAAAATAAAAGTTGGCTTCCAAAACATAGTCTAAACTTTATTTTTATTTATTTACCAATACCTCTGGAGATCTCAGTAATGTCAAAATAAAAGTTGGCTTCCAACAGATTGGTTAAACAATTTTGCTGATGCTGATTATATAAAATCTGAAATATCAGCCAATATGTTTGCTCGGAGATCAGTTGACCACTACTTTTACGATAATAAGTTAGTGTAGTTATGCAAAAACTATTACAAAGCTAAATAAGCTAAAGCTAGTTTTAATGTTTTATTTACGATACCCTTGTTGTCTGATTCCATCGCTGATTTGGCATTGTTCTCATATAATCTTGATCAACAGTTTCGACTACATCTGTCTTTTTCCATTGAAGATGTACTAGACTATTGACGACAAACCCAAGGGCGCTACCAAGATGGCCGCCAAGTGCAATGAAATGTCTTAAAGGGACACTGATGGTCTGAGTGGAAGGACAAGCTCTTTAACAAATCTTCAGCACAAACACTCTAATTGAGCCGTCTTTTTGTTCCCATTGAAAACAAGCACCAGTTTGTGCATCTGACAACAGTTATTGATTTAACATCATTGAACTCTAAAGGCTCAATGAAGGTGAGGAGAATAAAAGTGGCGTCTTCCCCGAGAGCCGCTGGACCTCACTGATAGGACATCTAGCACAGCAGGGGCATCAATGATTAAGGCTCGTCAAATAAACATCTCGCTTATCTTGTTTTTGCCATTGATTCTGTCGGCCTCTTTTAGAGCTACTGGTCCCAGAGCTGGCCTACAGACGTGCTTTAAGGACGATCTTTTGTACATTCGTATTCTTGTGCTTTATTGTTAGGGTATATTTTGTGTTGGTTGACTGATATGGATGTTTCACAAACTGCTCATGTCAACATATGCATAAAAAAGAGTTTAGGCTAACTCAAAAACCATGTTTTTTTATTGAATTTTTAATTGTTATCTTGTAGTTTGATTGAGATTAATTACAATTCCCAATTAGTAAACATGATTTTTTTTTTTTTCCAATTATAAGCAACGGAGTAATCTGTTTTTGCAAATTAATTGTTCATATGTACGATTATACTTTTATTCGACAACTTTGCATTAAATTGATTAAAACACATGACCATAAAGACATTTATGACATTCCAAATGATTCTGTTTCTAATAAATTCTTTATTTAGTTCTTTTGAGCTTTTTACTTCCTGGGAATAATCCCGGGAGCTATATATTGATATGAATATGAAGTGGCAATTTTGTAAATAATAATACAAATGTATTAAGCAGCAAATCAGCATATTAGACTGATTTCTGAAGGATCATATACATTGAAAACTGAAGTAATGATGCTGAAACTTTGGTCGCAGGAATACATTGTGTTTTACAGTATTACAATAATATTTGTTATTTTAATAATATTCAGATATGCAACTTATTGTAATAATATTTAAAAATATTACTGTTTTTACTGTACATCTGATCAAATAAACATTAGATTTCATATAAGATCTATGTATCTATATATCTATTTATATTTGTGTGTTGTGTGTGCTTGTGCATCCTTCCTTCAATATTATTTTGTTCATATTTTCTATTTTTTATTGGTGTTTTATCATTCTGCATTTGTACTATTTTTTACAACAATAAAGGCTGCGCATTACAATAATTTTACCACAGTTACCTCTTACCTTTACTGCAATGCACAGCCTCTCGTGGCTCGTTGCTTTAGACTAGAATACAGGGGTTATAATGAGCGAGTTGTGGAAGTGTTGTGTGTAACAAACAAAGACAAACAGCAGCTGCATTCCTAAAGAGTTGGGACATCTCCCATGCAGCGTTCCTGGAGAAGGGCTTCTGTCCTCCTCCTCCTCCTCCTCCTCCTGCAGCCTGTGAGCCACAGTACTTCATAGCTCATTAGTGCTGAACAGATGCTGGGGAGAAAGTTGGCATGCAATAAGCCCTCTCTTCATATTGCACTGATCTGTGAGAGATAGCTCGCGACTGAGGGATGCCTCACGCTGACAGTTGGCAGATGAAGTTAATCAAAACGGATTAAAAAAAGAATAAAGGAGAGGCAACAAATCTGACATCCTTGATAGGGTATAATAATGAAATAAATTATCATATTCTGACAGCACAAAGTTAGTGCCGACAACCACGAATGACAGCCTCCAAATAAATAATTGAAGTATTATGAACAATGAGAGCAAGAGAAATACTTTGACAGCTCACTGCTCCAAGAGCTGAAACTAGTGACAAAACTTCATTAGCAGTTACACCATACTGAAACTGAAACATATAACAGCATATACAGTGGTCATAAACAGTATTTGAACACTAAAGACATGCCAATATTATTGAAATATATGTCAAACTATCAATATCTGCACAAAAATGATGCCAGAAATTCGCTCTTCTTCATTTTTGCAGTGACGTATTTATATTGATTTACAGTGGATGTATGAAGTCAGTTCTTCACAGAAGAACCACAAGTGTCTCACTTTAAGTGTGTATATATATGTATATGATGTATGTTATAATTTGACGAAAGGTTTTGATCCACTTCAAATGTTGACATATATATATATATATGTATATATATATAGAAAAGTTGTTGTTGTTTTTTTTTTTTTGCAAAGTAACATTTAAGACAGGAAAACTTTGTTTAATCTGCAGCATGACATTTAAAGATAGCACGTAAAATCAAGCATTTGAGAGAGTTGTGTAATATCTGCATTTATTATGTTTAACATAAATTCACAGGCACACTAATTTCTAATTCTGTGAATAAGTTAATCATTTAAACAAAAGTCCTCTACAGCATCTTTTAGTACCTTTTTACTTCAGACAAAAACTTACGAAAGCTGTCACCGGGGCAGTACCTTTCCAACACCTTTGAAACTCATTTATACCTAAAGGCTTTAAATGAGTACAATAAAAGCTCATATTAGCATCTAAGGTGTACTTGTGAGTTCCTATATAGTACATTCCTATATGTACCTTTTGCCACTGCTTTGGTACCTTTGCAGACAGCAAACATATCCTCAACATAACAATGAATTAAATTTCATCTTATGACAAAAATAGCCGATCGACAACTCGTACCACTCTTGCTGTCATTTACTTGGCGATCCCGCCTTGCACCGACCAATAATTTGCCCAAATGTACACGCGATGGGCCGTGCAGGTGATAAGAGGTTGAGATGAACAGCTGGTAGCAGCCTGTGCTGGAGATGCTGAGCTGATAGCACTGATGTCTACTCTCCCACCAAGACACCTTGGCCATCCAATCTCCCTCACCATCAAACTCTTATTATAATAAACCCCTAAACACCAGCCGAGGGGGGAGGGGGGAAAAAAAGATGCCCCAAAATGCCCTTTTATCTCTCCATAAGGAGAGAGACAGATCCTTCAATGGGGCTAAAATAGTGTGAGAAGAGAAAATACATAATTTATCACCACATTATCGGAATATCCAGGCGGGCTAATAAAGAGAGCGTGGACTGACTATTCCTTGTCTTATCATGCGAAGTGGAGGATGGGGGAGGGATTATCAGGCTGGAACAGACTGCCGGCCTGGAATTCTAATGGTAATAATGGGGTCTCTGATGGTATATCTTCCCCAGCTTATCAAGCCCATTATCAGCCCTTATCGCCACAGTCATCGGGGCAAATTAATGGAGCTCTTTCAGTGCTCTCGCTTTATCTGCCTCACAGAGGGCACACCAGAGAATGGAATAGGCAAAATATGAAAATCCAGGGTGAATCGCTAGGGTTCAGATAACAGGGCAAACTCTGTTCAATTGGGAACAAAATGTAACCATAAGAAAAAAAAAGAAGTCTCAACCCATAACAACCTCTTTGTCCTTTGCTGTGAAGCAGGTGGCTGGCTCTTTACAGGTGCTCTAGCCTACAGTCATTTCAAGAAGTCTCCGCTGTGTGCTAGTGTTTCAAATCGCTCCTGAAATATGTGGGACACGTCTGCAGATTGAGATATCACTATAACTGCCTTCTGTATAATGCAGACCTTGAAAAGCAGAAAACAGACATGATGAGAGCTGATATGCCCGGACTGCTAAGCAAACAGTTTCATCACTTGCAGAAACTCCAGCGCAATATGCCAAGACTGAGAATAAACAAGGCGTTTTGGAGAGCTGTCCTTGTGCTGCATAAAAAAAAAATTATAATAAAATTCATGGTGTGGACCAAAGCACTTCTCTGTTGTTCTCAGACGAGTAAACAGATACTTGCAGATGTTTTGCAACATTTGCATTATTCCAAAATGTTTACAGGTTAAAAACCCATTTTACATTTCAAGCATAAAAGAAACAAAAAGTTCCTGATTGAATACAATTAAATTAAAATCATGAATTGTAGCTAATTAGTTCTTTAAAACAAGTACTATATTTCTTAGTATCTTAGCACTGGATTAAAAGGCGCAAAAGCCATAATGGACATACTTCTATTAAACTGCATGCAGCCATTCAGACAAATCAATGGTTTACAACTTTCCAAAGATTTTAATTCTGTCGTTTCTATTTTTATATAGCAAATAAAAGAAGAATATCATTTAATGATGTCTGATTAAGTCTGATAAAAGCATCAAACTATAAAAAAATTAACGAGCCTCTGCTCCACATCTGACTGATCACCAATCGATGTATTGCCTATTAAATATTAAAATGAAAAATCAACTTACGCTGAACCTATAACTACTAAAAACTATGAAACTACTATAAACAACCTGTGCTGCCATCTGAAACAATGCACGAGTAAAATCCGCGATGGCAAACTCACGTTTGAATTGCTTGGGGTTGCTCTGTTTCCTCCGGGACATTCCTGCTCCGCGCGCTGGACTCGAGATTAAAAAACGATATCGCGATTCATCCAAACCCAGATAAACGCGCTGTGTGTAAGACTCGGGTGTCCGTCTGATTCCAGGTCTGGTCGTGTAGAGGGTTAAGTGGTGATCCGGGCGCACACTGACAGCGCAGATGAGCGTGTGTTGTGCTTTTGTTGCAGGAGGTTTGAGCGCAGCGGTGCGCCGTAGAGCTGCAGCGGCTCACACACACTCCACACACACACACATGCACTGCACTCCAGTACTCACGAGCTGTTTGCTCTGTGCCCTCGGGATGTCCAGCCACGGTGAAATATATGTAGCTTCCCGGTTTAGTAGGAGTTTGTTTATGAACCAGTGCAGTTTTGCCCTTTTAATTACAGTCGGCGTTAATTGTTTTGTTTATAATAGTAGCTGGAAATAGTCGATACCACCTGCTCAATGGACTGTGATGACGCGTTTAACGTTTAAAGTTTTTCGTATTTGTATTTTTTTTTAAATATGTGTGCACATTTATAACAAAATTCTTTGTATTATATTACCGTTGTATCAAATTACAAAAAGAGTATTATAGTTTATGCTAATGCGACGGTGTTTCTAATGCAGCGTCTATGAGGGGAAAGGTAAATTGACTCTTTTGACTGCCATTATTAGTCTCTCTCTCTATCTATTTATTTAGGAAGTTGTAAAAAAAATGGTGGAGTTTTTCTTTTGCTATTTGAGCAAATGGGAATGCAAAAAATATATTTGTGGTACCATCCCATTCACTGCTATTCAAGTTTACCCAACTATGACGACAGAAAGGGTAAACAGTCAGCAACGATAATGACTTTAGTTCAGTTTAACAATTAGTCATGTACTTTTAAAGAGCATCTTTGACTTTTTATCCATCAGGACAGTAAAGAACAGCAGGACAAGGAAGATAGTGAGTAGGAAGAAGTATTGAAACAATTGTTAAGCATGATGTGTCAACCACTTCAGTTGCAACCTGCAGCTTTGGCTTCAACCTTTGTATTTATTCAGATCCAACCCATGATGCTGCTCAGAAAATCATGTGCAATGAGGCTGAATTCATAATCATAAATGAAGAAAGCTATTTTATTTGTTCACGTGCTCAGTCATTTTAAGACTAAAACTTTCCGGGAGGAAAAATGTTAATGTATAAGATGGACATATATCTCTCCTATCCAAAATGATCCAATAGTGAGTTTTCACAGAAGTATCACAGAATAACCAAATTTGATTCCACAAAGAACCTTTCAGCCAACAGTTCGACAGATTTTTATTTATATAGGCCTGTATATATATATATGTGTGTGTGTGTGTCTCTAAACTGCCATACTTTCTCAGAATACAAAAGATACAAAATCTGCCACTGTGCATGGAGGTACTTTTTCAAAAGGTAGAAATAAGTACTATTAAAATACACTTTAAGAGGAGACACTTCAGGCAAAAAATTTAAGATTTCTTGCTTTTTGATTTTTCATAAAGTATTTTTTCGAAATAGTGAAAAGAAAACATCCAAAAGACACTGTTAAGTGTTTGTTTTATAGCACTTTATCTATTTGTATTAATAGATTTCAATTGCAGTACAGTAGTTGTGAAGGCCATATATAAGTCATATATTTCCACTTCAGTAGTAATTAAACACACCACACTTTACATGTTTATTCATGTCTCTATACTGAAGGTTTTTACATAGGGATTTGTTCATATGCAATTTGCTTGATTTTTACAAATGTTCGAAAACTTGTAATACAAGAAAGGTTTGCAATTATCAATGTAATCAATCAACTATAGGTGATAACCATTTTTTTTTTTACCCTATTCACCTGCAGTGTCATGCCTAAAGTAAACCCTTAAGATACTAACATGCACCCTTTAGGTACAAATATGTACCTTTTGAAAGAGTACTGTCCCAGTGACAGTTTTATATGTACTTGTATATTAATCTGCAATGATGCAGGTATAACAATATCTGCATCATAAATAAACATAAACATTACACAATAAGTGATGATGTTTGATAAAAAGTGAAACGTTTTTTCCACCAAAGAACCTTTTGTGTAATGGGAAAGTTGTAAATGTCCTTCAAGGAATCATTGATGCCAATAAGGAACCATTTTTTAAAGAGTGTATTCACGGTTCATTCATCCATAGGAGACAAATTTCTTTAAATCCAAATGGAAGAAAAGTGCGTCACCAAAACAGTCCCATGCAGCGTTGTTTGTAATTTGATGCATTTTCAGGCTACAGATGCTGAGATTTAGCAGGATGGGAATCATGTCTTCAATCTAAGGCTCAACTAAAGGATTTGCCCCTCTCTTTTTACGGGAGATATCAATAGAGAATTGAGTTCCATTGAGACGCGGGAGCGAGCTTGATAAGGGCGGGGGCCCGCCAGAGATGGATTAATTATGAGCGAGCATAGAAAGCAGGCTTATCATCACTTAGCACAGGAGACAGGCTCACACGATCACAGAGCACGGATAAGACGGGAACAATGCCATGCTACCTTACAAGCCATCGCCTTACTTTTTTATAATTAAAAACTAACATGCAATTATGCCGTATCTTGCTCAGCCGAGAGGGCAATGTAAATAACTGTGCTGTAAAATTATGGCAGGGGAAAGACAGTCTATATAAAACACAGAGGACGGAATGACCTCTGTGAAACACAAGATACCAAACGGGTGAAAGTGCATCACAGACACTTAACTCCTAAAACTAAAGCTTCTTCAGTGGCTCAGTCAAGAAGCATCTGTCACTCTACACAATGTTTTTTGAGTTGCCACATAGTTCTTTAGAGGTTTTTATTTTTATTATTATTATATTCTTCAGATCAAACCTTTTCTGGATTATTTAAAGCACAAACACAAATGATTTTAAAGAAACCTGCTTTAAAACATTGTTAATTGTGAATTCTTTGTGCTTAAATGTGCTCTTGATTGTAAGTGTAATTGTTATACTGTTATTATATAATATATTTTAAATAAGTTTCAATAGAAATTACACTAAAGAATATTCCAGTTTCTTACAAATGCTTGTCAATTCATCAAAAATTTATCAATTTCATTTTAACACACAAATAAGTGTCCAAAGACAATATACAGTATTCGTTCACAGTTATGTGTATGTGTAATACATCCTCTTTTTAAGTACACTTCATTTTCAACAAGGAAGGCATTGCTGGAATGTCTTGTTCTCAATAAACTTCAGTATAGCATTTCTCTTGTTTTGATTTTTGTGTTCTAAATGAAGGCTCTGAGTTGTTCATCTAACCTTGTCAAATGCAACAGCTGCATATTTCAGTGACAGTTCAGCTCCACCTTTATCATAAACAACAAATTCATTATTAAGCAGTCCAAGCAGACTTTAACATTCGAGCTGATGCACTTTATTTTCAGCAGCAAGCCAGATTTATGAGCAGGGATGAACCTGCATTTCCTTTCCGCTTCGTTACAACAGTTGAAGTTCTTGATCTCTTTGATGCATTAATGGTATTGGGCTATTTCTAAGATTTTGAAAGACTAGAAACAGAGATGGTTATTGCATCACCAACTTCACTAGCCATTAATGTTGTAACAAAAAGGAGAACATAAGGGTCAAAGTTATTAATTCATGATGGCTTGGATGTAACATCACATCCTAAATGTTTAAAATGGCTCTTAACAATCTGACCAACAAGTCTCAAGAGATCTTTCTCAGGGAGCTAGAGGCAGACACAGTTCTGGCTTCTGTCATCCTTTTTTTTCCCGAGTGCATCTCCATGCATTTTTCCCCATCTCTCTGAGAAGATTGACTCGAGCAGGCACAATTAAGGCATAATTCATCCAGTTACTTTATCTGGCTTGTCTGAAGCCCTCAACTCCTTGCACCTAGCTTCCATCACCTTCACATTTTTTGAAGACCATTAAAAGGATATCTGATAGAATTATAGTGTGAAATGGGGTAGGGTGAAGCCTGCGTAAAAGGTTTTGCATATGTTTTCGCCTCTGGCGCGAGATATATTTGAAGTTCATTTTTAGTTCATTTGATAAAATAAATTGGCAAAACATCACGCCTGCCAACCTTTTAACCACCTGTGTGCTATCCATAAAGAGAAAAAAAATGCATCTAAAATGGCCAAATCTGGCTAAAATAACTAAAATCCTGCAAGTCTGCTTTAACTCCCCCTAAAAAACAAAGTAGAAGATTATATTTACAGTAAGGCAAGCGCATTTAGTTTGATGTATTTGTCTCTATTGCTCCAACATTGTCTGCAAGGGATATTAAGTAGACAATGTTATCCTTTCCTTCAAATTGAAGGCATATTATGTGAACATATGGGTCTTTGGTGATAAGCCGCGAATGGCAAAAGCTGCTTCCTACTACCTCTGATGTTTACTTCTGTGGTCTTACCACATTTACTCAGTGCAGGGGGTGTTGGGAAACTCTAAAGGCTTGATTCAATTAAACAGGAAACAGATGCGCCGGCAGAACGTGGAGGTCGGGAAAGCGATGCGGTGCAAACATGGGGGACGCAACACGCGTGAGAGGAAGAGGAAGAGGAAGCGCGAGCGGTCCTGACTGGTGAACGTCTAGTCAGGTGATGTCAAAGTTATCTCGAAAAACAAATGAAATTGTCATTACACGGTTCGTAAAGACGCGCGTGACGACAGGGGGTCCACTTATGTTTTCTGGATTAATGACTTCATTTAAAGGCTTCAGGCGGGAGGAAAGTTAACGGTGACAGTGGCCCAGGTTTTGCGCAACCTCAACGAGCCATGAAATTACTGCATGCCCCTGAAAACGCCTGCTGATGGAAAGGGAAGGAGCAAGTCCTTGGGGCCCCAAATCGGTGGCTGTCACACATGTACATGGACACACACACACATACACACGCTGTGGTCCTATCGCACATCACTGATTCATGAGGGAAAAAAAGTGTCGCTTGTTGCAGTCTTGGATACTAAATGGCGCTGCATGCTCTGAATCATTTCTGAAGTGAATATTATTTTTGCTAAAGAACTATCACAAATGCCATCTCTTTAATGTTTCAGTTGTTTCTATTTGACAACAATGAGATTCAAAGGAGAAGATCTCAGCTACACCTGACAAAAGTCTGCAATCAGAAGATTTCAACATGAAGTCAGACTTTCCTCATATTTGTATAATGACCATTCAAGACTGAGTTGTGCTTACAACATGCATTTAATAGCATAGACACTACTAAAATTTTGGGGGTTGAAAATATTCTTAAAGTTTTTAAGTCTCTTATTGTCACCAAGGCTGGATTCATTTAATTTAAAATACAGTAATAATGTGAAATATTATTATTCAAATAACTGTTTAATATTGTAATTTAAATGTAATGTATGTAGTGGAATTTTCAGCATTATTACTCCAATCTTCAGTATCACATGATCCTTCACAAATCAAACTCTCACAATGAATTTGTACCTAAAATGTTGCTATACCAACGCTAACAGACCCTAAACACTGTAACCGCAGTAAATTTTACAGCAAACAAAATTTTACCGTTTTTTTTTTCTTAGATAGGTTTGTTAGATAAATCTTTTGAATGAGGAAAGAACTGCATTTCATCTATATTTTTAACCCTTATAACAAATTATATGTTTCTCCAAGACAGTCAGTTTTGTCTCCCAAAAAAGACTCTTAGTCATCTCGTGTTTCCTATAGAAATTCAGAAGATAACTTGATCAGTTCTTTTTAAATTCTTTCAAGACTGATTCATATAAGGCACGGAAGAACATTAATATACTTTATGATGCATGTATTAATTAGATTAAATGCGTTCTCTAATAAGTCTCAACCTCTGAGCTTTACCATTTTCCTGTGTTGTGCAAATGTCGCAGGCATTTCCTCTACGTATAAACAAACAGCAAGATGCAACGTACCATCACCTTTAGACTGAAACACTTACAGTAAATGAGATTTTACTGACTGACCGAAGTGTCCGGCTCGTCATTATTGAGACATCACCTTAACATCCTTTTGATAACTGTTATATTTCACTGTTAATGAGAAATAATTAATTGTGTAAATGCTACTCCAAAAAGCATTATTAACACTCTCTCTTCAGGTCAAATCCAGAGGGGTTTCTGTATGCCTGTAAATGAGAGCTTAATTAATTTAGGCCCTGCCTTAAGAATTGATATGAATTGTTAACACTGTATGTGGCCTCATTAATATGCGTCCCTATGGGGCTGGACTGCTAATCATCACACGTACTAACCACCTGACAGAGTCTGTGTGTGCGGCTGGCCCTCGCACAGACACCCTGACATTAGGTAATTAATCATTAAGAGAACAACACCTCTGCTTATAACAGTCGCACAGAGCAAATTCAGCCCCTGTCACGCCGTGCGGGAATATTGTGTTACACATCTTTAAACTCAGAGTCTATGTAATTAGACATTTTAACAGCAGTTCGGTGTGCTTTTAATGTTTGCATAATATATATTTATGTATATTATGTAATATGATTCAGAGAATGATCTTTAATGTAGCAAAATCTACTTTAAACATATTACATCTATTATAAATGCAAAAGCATTCAAAGATTTTAAGTATTTTAACTACACATAAAAAAGCGCATTCAATAAAAAACAATATCTGTGTGTATACTGTGTCTATTTTTATGTAACCTTCATATAAATATAAACACATATATAAATGTAAGAAAAATGTGTTTATATATTTATACATACTTTATTTATATTTATATGTGTGTGTGTGTGTGTGTATACATGTAAATATTTCCTAATTATATATATGTGTTTGTTTATGTATACATAATAAACTGTATATATTTTGTAAACAAAAACCTTTACTTTGGATGTGATTAATTGTTTAATAGCAGGTTGAAAATTCAGTAAATATGTATCTAAAGGCTGTCGTTTTAATTAACTATACATAATAATGCATAATAAAAATATTAAGAACATTTAATTCATTATGATTATCCATCAAATGCCACTTTTGTACAAACAAGCAGTCTTAGACATAGAAAAAAGTTGGTTTCTTTGGAAGATGTGGAGTCGAAGATATAAGTCTGAATTGACCAATTAGCATCCAGGACCGAAACTTTATTAAACTTGAATTAGTCTTAACTTAAGTGCTTCCAGTGTTGGATTGAATGCCACAAAATCCATAAGTACACTCCCTTACCTTATTTGATCCAGGTTTGTTTATTATGAATAAAATTAAGCAAATTTTGCAGTATCTACCAGCTGTGTTTCCATAATGTTATCGGATTTTTGCTAAATAGATCAAATATGCTTTATATGTTGTTGTTTTTTTAAGTTATTTGATAACACTTTTTGGTAACACTTTTTCTGCTCACATATAGTTAATATCATAGAAGTTGGAAATGCACATCTACTTCATAAATTATTAAATAACAGCCTAACTGTTTATGATAATTAATATATACATAAAGTGAGACATATAAAAAACATTATAAGAAAATAATTATCAAGTACATTGTAAAAAGTCATAACCTGGTTACTTTAAAGCATAGTTTTTACCTTATTTAAGATACAGTAAATAATATTAGTAATAGTAGTTAATAAAAGTAGTTAATTTAGATGGTATCATTATAATAAACCAAACTAAAAAAAGAAAATATTGCCAATTTCTATTAATTCCATTTTGTAATATTTGACAGAGAAAACCTTTAAAATAATAAATAAATAAATAAAAAACAATATCAAGCACTTTTTTGATTAAAATTGGCTTCCCAGTGAGTTTACTGATGCTTCCAGTCTTTCACCACAACAGCTCCTACATTGTTTCCTGACTTCCTCCTTTCTGTCATTGACATTTTCAGCTTAGATGAACTTTGTCCCATTATCGTTTCCAGTGAGACAGGTGCAGCTTAATGAATGCTCCCAGTGTTTAATTAGCTCCCGGTGGGACAGCAGACAGGATTATCAAATGAACAACTCCATAATTACTATCCGTCAGGCGCTCACTTCCTCTGTCTGAGAGCATCCTCTCCTAGCGCTGCCGCCGTAGCATCCGGAGCATCAAAGCAGCGATGAGGGCAACACAAGTCATGACGGGGGGTGAGGAGAGTCCAGAGGTCTTGGCACAAAGCCCTGTTTCCTCACATAACACCCAGCACCTGATCATTAGGGGCACACCACTATTATCGTTCCAATACGCAGAGACGACGTGTCAATCTGAGAGCTTTCAACTGAAGGCAGAGCATCAGTGTAGTGCTGGTAATTAACTTAAACAGTAATTAGGCTTCTGTCAGAGATTGTCGTGTCATAACAAAAGATAAAGACAGCTGTTAGCTGCAAGGAGACAATAGCACTCAGAGTGTCATCTACATACACCAGCATCTCTTCTAGAGTTATGAAACATCCATCATTGTGTTCCTTTATGGTCTGTATCATACAATGAATATCTTTATTTACTGAAAATTTTACTATGATCATCCGACTCATTCTATTGCTCTGAACCAGCAGCTATTTAGGCACTTGTTTAACGGTCATTGCAACAACAAAAAAATGAGTTTAAAAGGCATTTATCTAAAAGAAAGAAAGATTGTTCAATTAATGAATTGATATTTTGTCAAAAAAAAAAAAACTATGACATACTACATACATTATTGTATGACTTCAATGGTTAATATGATGAACTACACTAAAGAAATGGACTGTAGATCATTTATTATGGAAATATACTTTTAAAAAAATAATAATTTAATGTAATGTTATTTGGACATTAAACTAAAAATGTTTTCACTTAAACTCAAACATTTTTTATTTAAATTCATATTAAATGCAATTAGTTGATCTTTCGAGCATCTTTTTCAGGCACTTAAGTAGGACTTAAATACATCTTTATATGTAAAACATATTTTGTCTTTAAAATATATATTTAGTATACTAAAACATACTTTAATGTAATTTCTGAACATTTTATGTCATGTACCCCAATATACATAATTACAAATTTATATGACAAAGTCATATAATTTACTACATTTAAAATAAATAAGTAACTTTAAGTACTTACATATGCTTTGTGTTTGTCAATACATAAAAATATATGGACTTCTTTAAACAAAATATTATTAATTTAAAATGTACTTGACAACCTCTAGGTTATGAACGTAACCCGCATTCTCTGAAGGAGGGAACAGAGACGTTACATATGGGAACTTTGCCTTTGAGCTTCAAACAAAGGGCGAATGAATACTGGCGTGCACTTGATTGCGCTCAGGTGCACCTCATCACTACGTGAGTGAGTATAAGAGGGCACGAGTGCAGTGCACATGCAGGTTTTCGCTGAAGAGCCGAGCCGGCATCAGCACGACCTCAGAGTCGTGGCATGACAGGCAAGTTACTTTTCAAGTTTGTCAGCAGAGGAGTCTGCAACTACCCTTCCTAACACCCTGGGGGCCAAATTGGGGTCCCACAGGACTGCCAGTTGTACTGAAGCAGGTGGTTGGCAGAGCGGAGCACATGATCTAAATGCACAGTTTCTGCAATGTGAGGAATCTTCCACACCCAGAAATGCACGGTCGGATCGACATTCCGAAGAACGCTTAACCAACCGCAGAAAATTTGCTCTTTCTCCTGGATTGCCCAGGGAAGACCTTACACGGCAACTCCGTGCACTCAAAGGTCTTTGATCACTGGAATGCAAAAGGCTGGCACAGCCATCCTTTAAAAAGGCCACCAGCCCGGAGGATCTGCCGACAGCCGCCCGTTAAACGCTGTCAGATGAGAGAGCAGAAGATCGCAAGAACTCTTTTAAATCGACGCTCCACTCAAACTCCAATCCGAAATCCGAGGGTGTCTCCATGCCACCTACTTTGGTATTTAGCATCCTATGCATTGAAATTAATGCATTTTTAAGTGTGTCTTTACTGGTTTTTTTGTTGTTGTTTTTTTTTTCATTCAGTTTTTCTTCATTCAATTAAAACAGCCAAGCCATGAATTTCAGGTTGAGACTAGGCTTAAGCTTTAAAAATTCAAACAAATTTAAATACTCTTGTAAAGAGCAATTTTTCAGTTTCAGTCATCATCCACTTCAGTCTTTTTCCAATCACGTTAATAATATTAGCTTTTTTTTTTTAACTGCTTACACACAAAATCTTTACTTGTGACATAGTTTCTGAAACCTGACACTCAAACACCAGAAGCAAACATCAAATCTGTAAAGCCATACACCTTGAGAGAAACCAGACTCCGTTGGGAAGGCAATGAGATTCTTTCATTTGTATGTATTTTATTTTTGTGGCCTTATATATATATATATATGAAATGTAAGCAATGACACCAATGCGATATGGCATTTTTAAGAAAGCACAAACAACATGTGTCCCTTCAATTTTACCACTCACCCCTCCCCAGCTCAGTTTGTTCATTGGTTTTGTAATTAAAAGGCCTCGAGGCATGAGAAAGCGTGTGGCTCATTGTGGTTCTGCCCTTTTTCAGTATGGCTGTGTCTTGTAGGAGATAAATGCTGAAAGAAAAAATATGGGAGCAGCTAATCTTCAAATCCGTGGCATGCGGCGAGGTGACTGTGATAGAGGGAAGGGCTGCCGTCGATCGCAGCGCTGATGAAATGGAGGGGAAGCAGATGGGGGAATCTCACAGTGTGAGGTGAAGAGAGGCCGCTCTTTCAAATCAGCAGCAAAGAGAAACATGAGGAGAAGCAGAAAAACATGCAGAACACTTGATCAGCAGCGGCTCACAACCCAATCTGCAGTTCTTGGACAGCATCTACAGTAATACACTTGCTATGAAAGTCTGATGGCACTGGTTTGGAATAGATATTAAAGGAGTGGTCGATTGGGATTTCATTTTTTTAACTTTAGCTCGTTAGTGATGTTGCTGTTTAAGCATAAACAATAGCTTATCTGCAAAGCTGCAGCACTGAAAGTTAGATGCAAACGGAGACTTATGAATTCTGGCTGTTAAATGCCTACAAAAACAACTGGTAAGGGATTACATTGAGTTACTTTCAGGGTCCGTTGTGTCAAAAACCCAGAAACCCCTAAAGCAGTGGTTCTCACCCTGTTTTCTTCTCTGTTTTTCCTTCATTCAGATCAGCTAAGCTCAAATTAACTGTTCCATTTATGCACTTATTTTCACATAACTTTTAGAAGCGTTATACATACTTCAGCATGTGTTTGAAGTGCAGAGAAATGTCTAAGTATTTTCTGTCTAGTTGTAGCCAGTTTTGTACATTTTACTATTCCTATAAAGTTTCTTTGTTTATATCATGAGATTTTGGTCAAGTTTACTACTTAAAGCTGCACTGTCAGCTGCAATAAACAATAAACAAGCTGAATATAATGCACCATAAACATGTTTGAAAATAGAATTGCAAAGAATTTTAAGCAAATCAACGAGTGAATTACCCACTGCTTTAAAATAGATATCTGTTGGACATTACTCAAGTTAAACGCTCAAAAGCAGGCACACAAACTCATTTAGTAAAATTAAATCTTACTGAAAATAGCTGATATAAAATAGCAGTTTATATTCTGAAATATATTTTCTTAAAATGAGATAGGGATTTTTTTTTTTTATTTAATAATTTGTTTACAATAATTAATCTTAAAATATATTAAAATGACGTCTAGGTTACTAACGTAACCCACGTTCCCTGAAGGAGGGAACGGAGACGTTACATATGGGAACTCGCCAGAGAGACCTATTTGCCTTT
>JAUCMU010000039.1:3254721-3272336 GCA_032275025.1 Enteromius treurensis
GCACGCCAATATTCATTGGCCTTTTGTATAAAGCTCAAAGGCATTTGGTCTCTCTGGCGAGTTCCCATATGTAACGTTGAAGTGATTCGACTGAAAGGGTAACAGGTTTTACAGCAGACAAATGTGATTATTCAACATAAAAAGTCTAATTTATCAAAGCACCCATAGCTCGAAGTCAATGAAAGCTATACATCTTTGCCTGTATTTTGCTTATGATACTGTTAATGAATTATGACAGGGTCGTATATTTCAGGCTTGTTTATAATTCTGCATCATGCAAAAACAATGTTAGTTATTATCTGTATTTTTAGTTACACAAGTATTTATTTCAAAGTAAACTCTTACAGCTTTTGTATAGGCTTCCCTGTCAAAGAAAATAATGGCTAAAAACATTATTTCTCACTTTATTTAATTTATAATAGTATAGTGAAATGATTGTTCACTATTATATATATCATATACAGTATACGGTATATCTATTTTAAATACACTCACATGCATGTACATATTTTGAAAATGTGTGTTTTTGTATTTACACAATATATATTATATTTATATTTAATATACACATATAACATGTTTCTTATACATGCATGTAATTGTATAAATACACACAGTACTTATTTATGAATATATTAAAGAAAACCACAGTATGTGATCAATCGTCAGTGCTCCCAGAAAGTTTTAACATGCTCCTTTTTTACCTTAGGCTTGTTTGAATGCAAGCACAGTACACAGGCAATGTGAACGAACAAAATGCTGCAACGTCTTTGAAAGAGGCTAGTATGAGCATATACACCTGCGGTGACACAGCTCCAAAACACTGGGTGCTCTTTTGGATTATTGTTCATTGTATCTCCCTCTATGGTCAATGCAGGGAGTGGGTGTGAAAATCATGAGGACATATTTCCAGCATTCAAACTCTGAAAAATAATCTGATGAATTTATTTATGAAAGATGAAACGCTGGTCAGCTAGAATGAGCGAAGAAAAACAAGGTCAACATCTCAGACGTTCTGCCATTTACTGAAAATGAAGCCATCATGAAGGCTTTTGGGAAAAGATTGTCAGGATGTGAACTGCTGCTCTGAATCATGTTCACTTCGAAAACAGACAGGCATAAAACTTTGACCCTCCTTAATAAACCAGTAGAGGTTTCTTTTTGTGTTGCTCATAGGGGAGCTCTCAAATGTAGTGTATGTCAGCTCTAGCGCTTTTAACGTGTGGGTTTTAGACCACAAACACAACCAATCAGAAATGAGTGACATTTAAATTCCCTGAGCATAAGCCAACTGAAAATACTGAGAGAGGAAAAGACCACAGCAGCAGCAGGAAAAGTAACCCGACGTGACTCCAGAGCTGCGACTGTGTGTGTTTGTGTGTGTGTGTGTGTGTGTGTGTGCGTAGGGACTCGTGTCAGCAGAGGGGCTGGCTGATGGAACGTCAGACGCTGCAGATGAAGGGATGAGAAATGACGATGAGCCGAGCTTGGCTGTGTGACACTGGTCAAAAGCGTGTGAGGGAGTTGTGAGCTCTGTAGATCAGATTAATCTTTACTCAGATGAGACGAAAGGGAAAAGCATCAAGGCTGGGCATTTTTTTTCTGATAAGTTTGTTGCTGCTGTCCGCTGGGCACAAAGATTGAGAGGCTACAAATTCAGTCCAGACTTTATGTAGCACCTTTTGTGCAAACAGTGCTGCATGCTGGAAAATGCATAGTAAATAAAACAACAATTTAGACTGGCATGAATCATACACTAGTTCCCAGGCTAGTTTATACCTTTACTGGTGGTTTGGTGCTGGTCTAGCAGTTCTGTTGTTTCAAAGTTTTTGTCTTTTGATGAAAATATCCTTGACATTTTAATATCAATATTATAATGTTCATTATGTTCAGAGACTCTTTTCAATTAATTTTTCCTGTAAACAAAGATTTATAATTGTTTCTTTATTAGTAGTTAATATTCTATAATTTCAATAATTTAAAAAACACATCTTACTGAAAATAACAGCAGTAGCGATTTACACCCTCAATTCCATGCCGCTGAGTTCAGTACCTCTCAGACTCCAGTGCTCACATCCAGAGCACACCTTTACAGCACTCCTCCTCTCACACCTGCTCCAGTCTGGAGCCTGACTACAAGGCGGTCACCAAAAGGATGGGGCGGTGCTGACATAAGGGGAGGCGGTAGCTCCGTAACACTGATTAATCGGGTTAAGAAGCTTGGTGAGAACACTATTACATCAGCATCCACTGGGACAAACATCCAACAGTCTGCAAACAAGCATCCAAAATACTGTTTGTTTGGTTTTTTTTAGCAGAGTAAGGAAATGTTGGCAAACTCCATGTATTTAGACTTTCTAGTTTTTGTACTGTACTTTAAATTCAAACTCCAAAAGAAGACACTGTATTACAAGGCTCTCTATATTGTCTCTATCTTTCACTATTTTAGGTGAAGATTGTTCCCATCAATCGTTTATTCTGTGGGCAAAATATTCAGTTAGTTTAGTAGCATCAAGACTCAGAACAGAATATAGGCTACACTGTATATTACAAACCCTGGGTGTTTATCAATGTGAAGTATTATGAGAAGGCTTTCTATAGTTAATTAGTGATTATATTTGTTTGGGTTGTCCGTTTCAACATCTGCACATGATCACAATTTTAAAAAATGGTTTTGGGTCTCTGTCCTGCTAAACAATCATATGTCCAGCTGCTGTTTTTTTAATTCAATTTAAAATATTTATTTTTATCATAAGTCAACAAAGCTCTGTAAATATTGTTTACAGATACAGAGTTTTACTCACTAAACACTCCCACAGATCATGCTTCAGGCCATTTTAAGTCATTTCAAGTAATTAAATATAAGTACATGAGTCCATTAGTTTTTAAACGAGTCCTCCCATTAACATCATTTTATTGTTTTATCAAACTGATTTATAAACATTGGCATGAAAACAAGACCCATCACAGCCGATCATATCCAGTCATATTCAGCAAACTCACGGCTTGCTTTAGAGGGTCCGATAAAACTCTTTAGGGAGGAACCACAGATGCAGACTCCCACTGTAAATTTACCTCCAGTTAGAAAATGTTTCTTTAATATAATGACTGATTTACACACTTTTGTTATATTTTGTAATATCGGTGTTATTTTATTTTTGCACTATGAATTTATTATCCAATATTTTGACACTGCATGCATGTACACACAGACCATTTACGCATTATTTGATTACTTTAGTTTGATTTTACTGCACTACGTCTGCTGCGAGAACGCCTCCTCTGTGAACAACTCCTCAGAGAGCCTGATGTCTTCTGCAGGCTGTTCCTTAGTCAGGGACTGTGCATCCTCATAACTGTTCTGTTCTGACTGTTAGAACAGGTTTAAAAGACCACAGAGACCTGTTTGTAACAAACTTCAGTAGCTTATTAGATATGGGTTGAGCTGCAAACACATTAAGGGATCTCAACACCAACAAACTGAAATCAATTTTAACATTTACTAGTGTCCAATCAATGGACTCCAAGGCATGTGTAATGCGATAAAGCTGGAACATTCTGCTCCCTTTTTTGGAAAGGCCAGATGATACAGGTACTGTGAAAGTCCAGCGTGTAGAGTGCCTGAAACAATGACAAGATATAATGTATTCTAAGGGGAGAAAAAGCTAAATAAATGCTTTATGGGATTTGCTGTATATTTCACGCTTTGCGACGTCCACCGCTTCTGCCGCTGCTTTCTGTTCATGCCTTTTGTTCACATGGAGATTTTATGCACGAAATAATGTTAATGATAGAAGGAGGGAGCAAGGTTTCAGAACCTCCTCTCTCTTTCGCTCCGTCCCTTTCGTTCCCTCTCTTCTAATTGCAATGCATACACATTAAGCAATCCATATTTTCAGACTCTCTCTCCCTCTCTCATGCTCTTTTTATCTCTTTTTCACCTAATTGCATGCACACATTAACATATATTTCCATTCAGGCTAAAAGCAGTGGCTTTGTCTGCTGCCGAATATCAAGAGAATGTTCCTGCATGTTTATGACTGATGGAGACATGGGACATTTATGAACAGAAAATGACATTATGTTCATACTGGAAACAGAATATAAATGGGGAAATGATGTTACAAACTGTGTGTGTGTGTGTGTGTGTGTGTGTGTGTGTGTGTGTGTGTGTGTGTGTGTGTGTGTGTGTGTGTGTGTGTGTGTGAGAGAGAGAGAGAGAGTGAGAGAGGGAGAGAGAAAGGGAGGAGCGAGAGAGAAAGAGAATGATGGTTAGAGGGGGAAGGGGTGGTTTGTGGTGGTAAATACCCGGCTGTAACAACACATACAACCGATCGGAAATTTCGGAAGATCAGACGATCATGCAATCGATTAAGCCTGATGTCTAATTTTAATTGCAGCATTTGATTCGGACATATTTCAGTTCGTGTCATCATGCTGTAGATCAGTGCGTGGCTATATTTGTCCGGATTAGGGCTGGTTAGCACCTTTAAACTCTTGGAATTAGCGCTTTCACGTCGGATCATTGATAGATTAGTGTTGATCTCGTCTCAGGATTTTAAGGACACTGTTTGTGTGTGTTTTACAGGAGCTCGTGAGCTAACAACAAAAGCGCTAGCACAGCCGGCTAGTCAAACACCGGTGCCTTTAGTCGTTTTATTTCAAAACCTGTAAGTGATGGACATCGGAAAGGATTTAGCTGCTTTATTAATTAGATAAATGTGCAAAGGGACTCAGAGGTTCATTAGATGAATCGATGAGTTTAATATTTGTAGGTTAGATTAGCAGTGTAACGTTAGGTTGACATTAGCATTAGCCCGTTAGCATTATAGCGAGTCCTTTGTTGAGAAGGCTGATTGAGATATCAATCACTTTGCTTTTTATTGAAGGGAATTTGGTTTTTATTCAGTCTCATTTGTTGTTTTATTGTTTATATCTTATTGTCGTGCATCTAATACGTTCGTTTGCCTGTAACATCTGTGTTTTATTAAGATAGGGGTAGGAAACGAAAGCAAATGTTGAACAGCTAGTGTCTCTGGTTAATATTCGCCTACAGAACAAACACTGATATTGTGTATAATCAACGATACTTTAGCTACAGAGTAGCGCATGTTATCGTTTATAGCTAGTATGGCCTACACTACGAGCTTAAAGAAGACCAGTTTGCCATGGACACATGTACTCTTCATTTTCATGGGTAAGACGCTTTATTTCACTACTCGGCTTATAATGAAGTCTTACATTTTTAAATAATAGTTGGTTATGAAATATATTTAGTAACTTTTATCTTTTATGATAAACAATGTTGCTTCATTGACATCACAAAGTAGTGATATTTCAATGGTGGTGGTGCTGCTGTGTGAAATAGTGTGCTGGTATTCCTTCACACACATTGTGGTTTCTCTAATGGCTAAGTGGGAATTGATTTAATTACTGCCACAGAATCGCAGCGAAACTCTCAGAAACACTTTAAACCTAACGTGAATGAAATAACATGGTCTGTGTGTTTGAGATCAGATCCGGGTGAATGAAGGGAACAAAGACTTCTATTGTTTACGCTCGTCTGTCTATCTCTGTGATTGAGTCCCATCATCTTGACTGAAAAAAAAAATAATAATCCCCTGCCCTTCGTTCTTGTATTTATGTGTCCTCCACCTCTCTTTAGCTGACCTGATAGGGGATTTTTTTTCTTCTTCTCGTAAATGTTTGGGGAATTTTGTTGTTTGCTGCTTTGTCCCCTTTTCTTTCACTTTTAATTTAGTTTGTAGTTCCGTCTTTCCGACTGTCCATATGATATCATCATCATCTGCTGCAAAACTTTTGATTGCTCAGCAGCAAGGATATGTTTTCCCTCTTTTGACTGGAAATGTTACTGCTAAAATGTAACTGAATGGAAGCTATAAATGCACATTTTCCAGAAAGAAAATAAAATGGCATACACTGATTTGTGCGTGTTTTCAGTCTAAGTGCTACCACATGGGACAAATTTGTATCGGCACGTTTCACAACAGAAAAAATTCACATACAGAAAGTGCTAGATCAACAAATTTAAGATACAGCATCAAGCAAACGACCGCCTTTCACTGACTCCTGGCCATCCTTATTCTTGCAGTTGATTATTATTTAATAACAAATAATAAAAACAAAAGTATTATAAAGACCAGTGCATCTGTTGCAGTTGTCAGATCTGTTGCTGGCAAATTCACAACTGACCTATTGATACAAGCAAGCTGAAATATCCACCGTATCCATCAGTTGTTGTACATTTGTTGTGTGGCAGTGGCCAGGTTTGCATGCCTGTGTTTGCATGTGGCCTTTCCCCTTCGCTGTGTTCCCATCATGCAGTCAGCTGCTGTTATCAAACCGACAGAAGTGAGGGAAACCCCAACAGATGATCAGCAAGCCCAAACAATACTTGCCCTTCAGGGCTAACGTTGGGGATTTCTGCGGTCATTCATATACAGATAAGTAGTACTATTCCGAATAGCATGTCAACAGAATACTGCTAAAAGAGAAGAGTACTATACCATTGGGACAATTTCTTCTTATAGTTATTTTTCTCGGTGTGAATGGGGCTTAAGCCAGGTTTTTAATCCAGTCACTTTGTTGATAGAAAGTGTTGTGAGATTTTCTAGCGTTATCTTTAAGTTTGGCAGTTGAAAAGGGATGCATGAACTCCGGCTTTGATCAGTCAGAACAAGTTAAACTATTAGCCGAGGGTTATGCAGGTCTGATGTTCATGGCTTCATCTCTTAAATACATGAAAATACATCCGCTTTAAATATGCTGTTGTGTTAATTACTATGTAGGTTCAGCATTTCTTTTTTCCATTCTGATTTTGAAGTGAAGCATTGTGTCTTCTGAATTGGTGTAGGCGTTTGAACCAAATTTCACAATGCGGGATGCATTCTGGGTCAGTCTGTCACACGCAAATGTGCTATTTTAATATCGCTTTGATAAATACTCTACATTGTTCCTACTTGCGTCCAACTGTGGATGAAATTTCAACCCTTGTTTTTTTATAAAGCCCTGCTGCACACTGGATTAAGTTCAATGGATCAGCTGTGTCACGTGCATCTTCATTTATTAGAGAAACAAAATATTAATAATAATTCTGTTTTTACAGGAAATGCAGTTTCGTCGCAGCACAGCGAGAACGTTTATGTATCAGGCATGTCAAACGGTGAGTCCTGACTTCGGGTTTGGTTTAAAGACTCAAGATATAGATCATGTTAATCTGCAAAGCAAAATAGACCCTGTGTGGATGACCGTTAACCAGAGCTCCTCTGTAGTTTCTGAAGTCTCTGCAGATCAAAGGAATGTGAAACGTATAAATGTTCATGATGTTTAGCCCAGATTAGTCTGACTCTGAACATGTTACCTCTTGCCTAACTGTTAACTGGAAGATTACTTGGTACTCTTTCATCCGCCCCATTTCATTAGCAGGCCTGTTGTATTTTTCTTTGCTTTGAGGGTGAGTTCTGCACACCGGAAATGATAAGAATTCACTATTTTGGTGTCCACACACTAGCTTGTTTTCAATAATTATTGCATGTAAGCATACAATACAATACAATTGCATACAATATAAGCATGTAAAAATATTATTTTCCCATTCTAGAGGTAAACAACTGAGTGAAATGTTAAATTATGCAAGTTCTTATGCTAGACCATGTTTTACTCTCCCTCAAAGCATCCTATGTGTACAGTAGTCAACATTTCAATTTAAAATGACTGTTTTCTTTGTGAATACATTTTAAAATGTAACTTATTCCTGTGATACAAAGCATCATTACTCCAGTCTTCAGTGTCACTTGATCCTTTCAGAAATCATTCTAATATGCTGATTTTTTATTATCAGTGTTGGAATCCGTTGAGCTGCTTAATAGTTTTTTTTAGGATTCTTTGATTTATTAGAATATTAAAAAGAAAAGTGTTTATTTAAAATGGATAGTAATGTTCAAAACTACTGTTTACTGTTACACCACTGTTTAAGAGTTCGGGATCAGTACGTTTTTATTCTTCTTTGAAAGAAATGTATACTTTTTTAAACCAAGTCACAGCATAGTTTTACATTTTAGAAATGTTTTATATTTGAATTCAAACCCTCGCGCGCCCTCATCCTATATATTGTTTGTTTGTTTCCCAACAGCCCAAAAGTTGTCAAATAAAGCATGTGCATCCATAAAAAAATTTGTCTCACATGGCTCTGTCCGAATCCATGTGTTTTTGTGAGGGGGAAAAAGGGAAAAATCTGGTGAAAAGGGGCTGTTAAAATGAAGCCTATTTATCTTTAAACAATTCATCCAATAATAAAACGAGTATATCTAAATTGAGTCATTGCATTATTCATTCATAAATTACATGATTTTCAGTCGTTGCTCATCGTGTCACTGTTTAGCCTCTGATCTGGCAGAGCGCAATCATGTGTCTTGGAGAGCGAGCGCTAGCTTGCTATTGCTAGCCCCTCTGAAATCGCCTGCCCTTCCTTTAATCACCTATTATGTGCAGAATGTGCATGCAGGGTCTTAACCTTTTTTGTGGTCTCCTCCAGCCTGTGGCGATGTTGCGGAGCAGATAAGGGCATCCAGCGGAGTGATAACCAGCCCTGGCTGGCCCTTCGAATACCCTTCTCGGATCAACTGCAGCTGGAACATTAGGGCCAACCCTGGAGAGATCATCACCATCAGGTAACACCTCACCACCATACAGCAATATTTGCCATTCTGTTGACGCAGTCAAGAGCTGATCGAGAATAAAGATGTATTTGACAGTTTGCCTTAATTACAGGCTTAACTGCTGTGGTTATACTGATTATACATTCCTGCAGTGATGAGTCTAATTCTCTGTACTGATGCACACAACTGAAACAATCTGCCTCTTTACATACAGATGCAAAACTTGTCTTTTTTTTTTTATTTGAGATCTTAAGGCAGAGCAGCATCTCATGAACGATCAAGACGTTCAGATTGTATTTTAAGTTCTCTCTTGGATTAAAGGAATAATGCTGTGGGGTTTTTTTTCAAACTCCTTTTGAAAGCTTTTTTCTTTTGTTTTTCCATTTTTATGTCCTGCATCTGCTCTGTTCTGTTTCCTTCAACCAGAGTGTTTGTTTGCATCTTTATACTAAAATGGTGTCCATGGTTACTGGCACAGAAATAGACCAAATGGGTATTTTTTTTCCCCACAGGATGGGATTTTTGTGGTAAACACAGCAACTCACTAATTCTGCAAATGGAAACTCATAAAAGATTATTGGTTCGGTTTTCAGCGAGACACGTGTACCACAAGACTTTTTAACTTTTTGATAGGTATTTAGCTGGGTGGAGCTTTTCCCTGCACCATTGCTTAGTTGGGACTTCTTAATAACAATACTCTACGTTCAAGTCTTGATCTGTTGATGTTCGAGGCGTGTCATGCAACCAATTCCTGTACTTAAAATTTGTTGTATTTTTAGTTTTCAGGACTTTGAAATTCAGAGCTCGCACCGATGCGGTTTGGATTGGATCTCCATTGGAACCTACAAGAACCTGGATGGGTACAGGGCTTGTGGCTCGTCTATTCCAGCCCCATACATCTCCTCTCAGGATCACGTGTGGATCAAGTTCCACTCTGATGACAGCATGACTGGAAAAGGCTTTAGGCTCTCTTACATAACAGGTAGACCTGTTATTTATATCCCTTGAGATACAGCTGTATTAGAGAGGATGCAGTTACGTAGGTGTCTCCCACCACAATGCCAAACTTTCCCAATGTCCTTAACCTTAACGTCATTCTTGAAATGGTTTCTTTCTAAGGCAAGCGTCACTGTTTTGGGCTTTTTTGGAAAAACTGGCCAAATTAAATGGGAATAAATCTCACAGACTTGGATTTAATAAAGGGAGCAAGTCATGTTTAGTGACCAAAATTTGGCTATTTTGTGCTGACTATAGATATAAAACTCATACTTTTTGCTGTTGCACGTTACAGTCATCCCCTCAATTTGCCGTTAATCAAACTAGGACATTAAAAGGTCTTCTATTGGAGCAAAAAGTCTTAAATTTATGAAGTTACGGCATTAAAATGTTGCAAACACAGCAAAAAAAGAAATAACGTCAGTATTTCTGTTTTCCATTACAAATATCTAAATATCCTTAAATCAAGATTCATTTCCTTGAGATGCAAATAGAACACATTAGGCCCTGTTTTCTAAAAATGTAATGACATTTAGTTTAAATTAAGCAGATATTTTACCTTAAACACATTCACTTCATCATCAAGACTTTAGAAAGGGTTTAAAATGTTCGTAAAATTGAAAGTTGTATTTTCAAACATTGAAGTGCTTACATTAAGACCACACATAGTTCCTTTAAAATTTTCTTTGTTTTAAAGAGTATCCTTTATACTTGGAAACCCATTCATCAAACAATAGTGTTAGAGCCTGTCTCCTTTTAAATAGCTGATTTGTGTGTGTGTAATTTCTAGGGAAAGCAGAAGAAGCCAGCTGCAAGCCTGACCAGTTCCACTGCGCTAATGGAAAGTGTATCCCAGAGTCATGGAAGTGCAACACCATGGATGAATGTGGCGATAACTCAGACGAGGAGCTGTGCGTACAGCCCAATCCCTCTGCGTTCTTCTCCTTCCAGCCTTGCGCCTTCAACCAGTTCCCTTGTCTCTCACGCTACACCCGTGTTTACACCTGTCTGCCGGAGTCACTCAAATGCGATGGCAGCATTGACTGTCAGGACTTGGGTGATGAAATTGACTGTGACGTGCCCACCTGTGGCGAATGGCTGCGCAATTTCTACGGTACTTTCAGCTCGCCAAACTATCCTGACTTCTATCCACCTGGAAGTAACTGCACCTGGTTGATCGACACCGGTGACCACCGTAAGGTTATCCTGCGCTTTATGGACTTCAAGCTGGACGGCACAGGCTATGGCGATTATGTTAAAGTCTACGATGGACTAGAGGAGAACCCCAGGCGTCTGTTGCGAGTGTTGACTGCGTTCGACTCCCGGGCCCCTGTAGCGGTGGTGTCATCTTCAGGACAGCTTCGGATACACTTTTACGCTGACAAAATCAATGCAGCTCGAGGCTTTAATGTTACGTATCAAGTAGACGGTTTCTGCTTGCCGTGGGAAATCCCGTGCGGAGGGAACTGGGGTTGCTACAATGAACAACAGCGCTGTGATGGCTACTGGCACTGTCCCAATGGCAGGGACGAGCTCAACTGCAGCAACTGCCAGGAAGACGAGTTCCCATGCTCGCGAAACGGTGCCTGCTACCCACGCTCTGACCGGTGCAACTACCAGAATCGCTGCCCGAACGGTTCCGATGAGAAGAACTGCTTTTTCTGCCAACCTGGAAACTTCCACTGCAAGAACAACCGCTGTGTTTTCGAAAGCTGGGTGTGTGACGCGCAAGACGACTGTGGGGACGGAAGCGATGAGGAGAGCTGCCCGGTAATCGTACCCACACGAGTCATCACTGCCGCTGTAATTGGGAGTCTGATCTGTGGCCTGCTGTTGGTCATTGCTCTGGGCTGCACATGCAAACTCTACTCACTCAGGATGTTTGAGCGCAGGTAAATAAAGCCACGTTGCCAGACTAGAGCTAAAACGGAAATGGTTTGTTCAGGAAAAATGATTTATTATAGGGCTATCAGTTGATTCAAATGTTTAATCTTATTAATAACACGATGTGGCTATTGATTAATCTTATTAATCGCACTTCACACCCATTTAAACCATTATTGTTAAATAAAAAAAAGACATGAAATGGATATTGTGAAAAATAGCTGGCAAATTTTTTTAACAATAGGTTTACATGCATGCAAGGTGAAAAAAAATGCTTTTGTTTTCTCAAAATATGCATTTATTATTTAATTTTCCAGCGACTGACTGAGTGATTAGTTCAAAGCAGTTCTCTCTCTAAACCCCTTCATGAGACTACTCTGCTCTGATTGGTCAAATGGCCCAGTCTGTTGTGATTGGTCTACGATGTACAGCAATCATCAGTAAAATTATGTGTTTGTGGGAGGGGTCGTTGTCTGCGGCCAATGTAAAATTTAAGCAGGAATTATGCAAATGTGTAACGCTATTAAATGTGATTTTGAATTACTAACTACTCATTTAGGCTGTATAGAATTGTTTCTTTATTTTGGGGCACAACAACTTTACTTGGTGCATACTTTGCATATTATTTACATTCGTAGGGTGGGGTGTGGATGTTAATTGCATCAAACATATTATTATTTTCCATTATTAATTAAATTAAATTAATGAGTTCAACCAACAATCCTAATTAATTTTTTCTTTGTCATTAATCAGTTTCTTTGACTGTGCTCTAATTAACTACTAATTAATGGATTGGTTGTTTTTCCAGGTCATTTGAAACTCAGCTCTCTAGAGTGGAAGCTGAGTTACTGAGAAGGGAAGCCCCTCCATCGTATGGGCAGCTGATTGCTCAAGGACTAATTCCCCCGGTGGAAGATTTTCCTGTCTGCTCTGGAAACCAGGTAAGAAGACTAGATAGTTATGTAACTAAGGCCCGATTCTCCATTTTTGTAGTCCTCTGTTGTGTGCCTCTTTGTTTTTTGTGGCAAAACACTTTCAGTCTTCCATGTTTGGGCAGTAGCTATAATATTTAGACATGTCCAAGAAGTTTTTTGCTCTTTTGGATTGAAATTTCAGGGTTTTGTGTTGGTTTTAAAGAGAGATCTTGCATAGTGAGTAGTTTTTCTTTGGTCTAAATTTAATAGGTATATCGGCTAAATAAAAATGTATAAGCAAAAACTAGGGATGCTCATTTCGGTTATATTTCTCGTAACCGACAACCGACGCTCGTTCACCGATTAACGATCGCGCGAAGAACACAAAACTGACGAGAGCGGCTTCGGCGGAAAACTGACGAGATCTAATAAAACTTTCAGATGACATGCAGCTCATTTCTCCATCACTAGAAGTTACCCAAAACACACATAAAAACACCCGTTAGAAGCGCGTTTGTGCAGCAGAGCGGCTCTCTTCAGCAGTGAATGACGAGTCCTGTTCCATTCACACAGCGCGTGTGTTCCAAGAACGCAGTTCTTAGTTCTGAACGTTTCCAGGTGAGTTCCGTTACAGAAAGCGGTGGTCACTCCCTGTATAAGGACTCAACAACTGTGTTCTGCTGCTGTGTGAATGTGGCCAATAAAATGAGATTTTATACAAGTAGGTAAAATACTGAAATAAATAAATGACCCTTTAAACCATTTAACTGATTGTATTAATTGGTCAAAATTCAAATCAGTCAGTTAATGGTTAACCGGTTAAAATGAGCATCCCTGGCAAAAACCTTTCTATAGTAGGCTTGGTAAACTTGCATCAAGGTGCTGACCTTGGAAACCTCCAAGAGAGTATGAAGTATGATGGCTGAACTTCATGTCTTGGATGACCTTGGGTAACACTCCCTGTTGTTCTTGCTTTCAGGCATCTGTTTTAGAAAACTTAAGATTGGCAGTTCGCTCTCAGCTGGGATTCACCTCAATCCGACTCCCCACCACAGGGCGCCATGGCAACATCTGGAGACGCCTGTTCAATTTCACCCGTTCACGGCGCTCTGGTTCTCTCGCACTGGTGTCTGCAGACACAGAAGAGGGTCCTGATGGAAGCGCCTCAGCTCATGAGCCAGAGCGGCTTGGCTCTCACCGTGGACTCTTGCCCTTGGACTCCGACGATACGGACACTGAGAGTGAGCAGCATCCCCGCAGGGATATCCCAGGAGCTGTCGGAGGCCTGATGGCCCCACTGCCGCAGAAGACTCCCCCTACAACAGCCGTGGAAGCCATCGTCTCTGTGTCTGCTAGCTCGGCTCCACTCGTCAGCCGGGAGAGCAGCATCTCTGAAAGCATCTCAGAAAGTTCTGGAGTAACTGGATCTTCATGTACTACTACTGCGACTACTACTTCCTCAAGAACCCCCTTTAGCAGCGCTCTAAGCCGGGTCACCCGCAGCCTGCGCTGGATTCGTTTCTCTCTGGGGCGCTCTGGAGACGGAGGATCAAGTGGCATCGGGCAGAATCACAGCCCTCTGCGGCAACTGGAGCAAGGAAGTGCGGGTTGCACTGGGGTCAGCATTAGAGGCGAGGATGAGGATGACGTGGAGCTCCTTATTCCCATCTCGGACACCGGCTCCCTGGACAGTGATGAGAGCTCCAGGCCCCTGCTGGAACAAGGTCTAGAGCAGGCCTTCGGGCCTCACCTGACCTCCGCCGCAATCTCTGTCAGAGGCCGGCTGGTGGGTAGGGACGGCCCTTGTGAACACTGTGGAATTGTCCATACGGCACGGATCCCGGACACTTGTCTGGAGGCAACGGCGAAAACAGAAACTAGCGATGACGAGTCACTGCTGCTCTGTTAAGACTCAGATGAACTCCCAGACTCGGTACATGACCCATATGACTCTAAAATGCCCCCTGCTCGCAGCTTGCCATTTCTGTTATCGCCCCCTAGTGGAGCGGAGGTTTGAATGTCTTCAGACAAAATAAAGAGCTTCAGAAATCAGGTACTTTTAAAGAGCAGTTTGTAAAAACCATACAGAGTACGAGAGCTCCCCGATCCCACTGTCCCCTTCCACTGTGCAATATTAGTATTCGTTGAGATGTTTACCAGGTCAAAGTCTATTTTTCTGAAGAGTCCAATTAAGCTCACGTGGAGTCGAGAGTGAGCCACTCTGCAGTTCTCCGTATGGGAAAGCAGCACAAGCAGACGCGTCTATCCTGGACAGCGTGGGACAACAAAAGACTGAACACATACGAGCGCTCTGAGAGATTTGTTACCTAACCTTTAATTTATTTGTACTTTTGATGTCAGACTTCTGTTTTATTAAAAAAGGAATGGTTGACCCAAAAATGAAACGTCTGCTACCCTAATGTTGTTCCAGACATGGTTTCTTTTGTACAGTTGTTGTGAAAGGTGTCGTAGCAGCTCTTTTCTGTACAGTGAAAGTGAACAGGCCTGTCAAGCATCAAAAATAATAAAGCTTCTCAAAGATATTAAGATATCACTCTTATATAAGCTTTGTTTTGAGGACTTTACCTTCACAGTAGCTCTCAAATCCGCATATGGCTTGTTAAGGTACCTTGTGCTAGATTTGGCGTCAGATGTTTTTGCCGATTAACAGTAGTCACGCAGAAGTCATATGGGCTTATTTCAGGTTTCTCTTGTGTTAATTGTTTTGTTGTACCCATGTAGGTTCACTGTGGAAAAGAGCAGCTGGGACATTCTGCAAAGTTTGTTTAGGGGTTAAAAAAATTCTCCTAAATAAAAGCAATTTTATATTTCTTATGATTAAAACCGTACTGGTTTGGAACAGCTGAGTAAACGACAGAGTCTTCATTTTGGGTAAAATTATTCTGCTTGCAAAAAGTGGGAGATCAAAGAAAATTTGGTACGTCTGTTCATTTCAGTGTGAGTTTGTGTCCCTGCTGCAGTGGTACTTGGTGCATTACCTGCAATTATGAGCGAGGAGCTTTTATTTATAACAGATTATAATCTTGAGAGGGAGCTACTATTTTTAAAGGATATTGCATTGTATAACAGCCACTTTTGTTTGTTGTATTTATTTTTTTGTTACCGTTAACTTTTTGGTAACCTTACTGTTTTGGTACTGAGAATTCTTGTGTGAGTGTGTATATTTATTATTGGTTTTCATTTCGATAGCGTTTACTTGAAAAGCATGTCCAGCTGTCTTGTGCTTTTTTTCCCCCCCATTTCATGACGTGGTGTTAATATATATATCGATCTATATAATTATACACACATACACAAACATGCAAAAGATATATATATAAAGAGAAAAAGAAAAATGTTTACTGCACTAAGAGAATAAAAGTGTTCATCCCACTTGTGTTTGACTTGTTTTTTTTTGTCTTGTGAAAGTGAACAAGATTTTTTTTTGGTCTATTTTAGTTTGTGGAATCTTTACAGTCTGAAATTAATTTGTGAACTGCATAAAATAAACCACAGCAGTGTCTTCTGACGGCCCCGAGGCACATTGAAACAGGCAGAAATGTTCAGTGGGAGAAGGAAAGAGCATGACTATGAGTAAACAAGTTACATTTTCTCAAATTGTAATTTCACAGTTAAACTATGACCCTCCAGGTTCAGGGTTCGACACACTGTGTCTCTACTATTCTAATATACTGTCTAAAATATAAAATGTTGTGATACTGTACTCCAACTTTTATTTTTTTATTTTTAAGAAAGCTGTACATAAATGTACATGGAATGACTGATGTCAATGCTTCTAGAGACTGACTTAAGCGGCATCTAGATAAACACACGACCAGCTTGTAAAACAGACATAAAAACATGATAAATTCATAACACTGATAATTATTGAACATGATATACAAATCAACAAACAAACTGCAGTTTCTATAACTGATTGTCTTAGGCTATAAATGATTTCGACCGAAATCCCACGAGTGGTTTCTTTTAAATACTTTGGTATGGTCGTGAAAAGGCCATCATTTTTTTTTCTTGTTTTCTTCTTGAACTAAATGGGGTTAATATTAAGTAACATCTTTGTAATTGTTAATTTTCATAAGAAACTGTTACAAAACAATTGAATTTGTAATTAAATTACAATTGCCTATATAGTTCCATTTATGTAATCACTTACTCCACGACGCTATATAAGCTGATAATAAATAAATCAGGTGAAACATATTTATGGCACAAATAGGTTGTAAAATATACATAAATTAATTTTGATTATCAACGAATTATACACGCTTTACTACTGTCTCAGTCCAGGCGCAATAAAGTCATGCTGCTCTATATAAATACAAAAAGTTTTTGCAAATAAATGTAGTACACCTAAACCATATTTTGAAGATGTCACCTTTAAATGAACTAATAGGAGTCGGCAATATTTCACTGGTGTTTATTAAAACAAGCTTTTGGTTGATATTCCTTGCTTTAGATGAGACTTCTCTACAGGATGTCATTTGTACTGTAGAGGACAGCGATGATCATCAGGAGCTTCCTCACAGTGCTGCTGATGTCCCACCGATTGCCTAGGACCAGCAAGTGGAGGAAGTCAATTTAATTCAATTCAATTCAAATTTATTTGTATAGCGCTCTTCAGGATACATATCATTGCAAAGCAGCTTTACACCAAAGTAATGTTTTACAGTATATGTAGTAGTTTGTACATGTACGTATGGCATAGATGTGAGGTAAAGATCAATTAATGACATAATCGAACAGACAAGGAACATTATAAATAAGTAGCAGAGTTCGGTTGTGCTGTGTTTTGTTTCAGGGTTGGCATCATCTGAAGTCCTCTGAGGGGTCGGCATCATCCGAGTGTTCTGGATCCAGGCTGGAGCTTGTTTATTCCTAGTTACCACGGGATGACAATCCCATGGTTGTAACAGAACATTTAGGAACAAAATTAGCTTAGCTGCTGTTTAAACTAAGAAAATGAAGATTTGTTAAACCAGAGCTAAAAGATTAATAATGAACATCTGATCAGATATAAAGGCAGGAAAAGTTGAGATGCATTATTTGAATGCTTGGCTAAAAAGATGCGTCTTTAATCTAGATTTAAACAGAGAGAGTGTGTCTGAACCCCGAACGTTATCAG
>JAUCMU010000039.1:3274396-3284712 GCA_032275025.1 Enteromius treurensis
TGGAAGAATGCTGTTTTTGTAACATGAGAAATATGACTTTCAAAAGACAAGTTGCTGTCTAATATAACACCCAGACTGTAGTGGAAGTAACAGGACATCCGTCTAGTTGTAAATTGTAAGTCAACAGATTTTGTGTATTGTATTGTTATTGTATATAAGTCCAGCTTCAAGATCAGGCAGTCAGGCTTTGTCAGAAGGTGTGAGCTGGACTGTGACAAGATAACAATAATTGAGGGTGAGTAAGAATAAGTACGGTATGCGACACTGCAGTACGCTGTTTTTAAAAATGAATCAGTATTATGTTTTAATAGACCACATTTCCCAGAAATATTCCATTGGCAAGAAGTTGGGGGAAGTAGGATGCGGCTCCGTTTTTGAAGCGACCCGCTGTGAAGACGGCCTTGAGGTGGCTGTGAAGTTCACAGTGAAGGCAGAGAGCAAGCCGTACATAAGCCTTGTAAGTACTGTTTGCAATTTTTATCATCTTAGATAGTACATATGTTTTTATAGGTAAACAGGCTGAGCTCAATACATATTTGAGAAACCACTTCCATCTGACGTCATAAAAAGACAATCATTTTTCTAGCCTGAAAATCCCAGACCAGTTCCTCTTGAGGTGGCCCTAACAGTCATGGCCAATCAAGGCCCCAGCTGTCCCCACATTATAAAGCTACTGGACTGGCAGGACAATCCTGACCAGCACGTCATGGTCCTAGAGCGGCCCTTGCCCTGCATGGACATGCACCATTTTTGGTTGCACGACGATGTTCTAGTGAGGAAATGGTGCGTCTTTTCATGCGGCAGGCGATCGACTCTGCTGCCGTTTACTGTTTTCGAAGAGACTGCTCCATCGGGACATCAAAATGCTAAACCTCCTGGTGAACATAGAGACCTAGAGGTCAAACTTACCGACTTTGGCTGTGGAGACCTCCTGAAAAACACATCCTACAACACCTATGGTGGTATGTACTATTTCTCAGACATGTTACGCCATATTTAGACGAGAATTACAACTAACAACTTTCTTAAAACACATAATATTATAATTTTTGACTAAAATTAAGTTTCAATGGTAGAGCAGACTTTCACATGTGACGAACCCTTTTCCTGCAGGGACAGCAAGGTATTGCCCTCCACAGTACATTGAGAAGTGCGAGTACCACGGGAAGCAGGCAACGGTGTGGTCGCTGCTGTTTCAGACGTTCACCAGCCTTTAACCAGACAGCAGAGATATTGGTTTGATGGATGCCGATGCCTGTTCACAGCCGGGCTTCTCTGATGGCGAGAACTTCATTACAAAAGAAGGACAAATGCAAACCGGAGAAAAAAATTGGTTCATATATGGAAAATGTCTGAGTCTCTTCAAGTTTTGCAGCTTAGAGAGCAAGTGTAAAGGTGAAGGTAATAATTCTCTCCATCTTTCTTCACAGAATGCTGCCGTTTTATTCGAGGTTGCCTAAAGAGTGACAGAGCAAAGGCTTTACCTGGAGGAGATGCTATTCCATAACTGGTTAAAGTTAGCCCCTTCATCCCTCCAGCCTTAGTGGCTGGTTTCCTGCTGGGGGCAGATAGGACCCAAAGATCTTGTCAGTACTGCTCTTGAAGTTCCTGTGAGAAATTGTCGCCTAAAGTTTCCTGACGCTGCTGCTCCAGAATGGCTTAGATCAGAGTCACAAGCACCACAGAGGTTATGTTGAGAGGGTACCCTTTTAGAGATACCCTGGTCCCAGGGTAGCTTCTTGCCTTGGGCTTGTAGGTTCTGATGCTGCAACCCCAGAGTCTAATACGGTTCCACAGCTTCCCAGAGGTTCCTGACATGCCTGATCAGGTCACACCAATCAACACAGACCACCACAAAGGTTCCTCTCCAGTGGTGCAGAGATTCATGCAGCCAGAGAAGTTCCGGCAAGGACCAAGACAAGGCAGACCCAGCCCAAGATTAACCTGCCGCAACTAGTGTTGAAGCTGCTCCAATCCCAGAACTCATTTCTCAACCTTACTCATCCCAGAGGTTACTAATCCTCTCATGCCTTCGTCATTTTCAATTACTGGTGCGATTCCTCCATAACCTTTTCACGTCTATGTACAACATTAAAAAACATTGTGATTGTAAAAATACACAAAATTGTGTTGTTTTTCTTAGACTGTATAAAACATGCATCACACTGAATGATAAGATAAGCAACATCTTAAAAACGAGATCTTTGTAGCCCTTTATTTGCTAATTGAAGCCCACAGAGGTAAGGCTTTCATACACTCGGCTCAACTAGTAGTTTAGAGATATCCAGATCATCTATTCCGCATTTTTGGCTTGTCGTAATTAATTGTCAGCTGCTGTTCTCCCAAGCTCAACTGTGACACGCATTTCTCTTAAGTAAATTTGAGGTGAGAAATGGAAATACCGCACGTCCTTATTGAAAATGATATGGGAAAATTGGTGTTTTTTTATGTTCAATTAATGTATTTCCAAACAATGCTATATTAATCCGCGTCAGCAAAGTGTATATCCGTCGGTCAGTTTAACACATTCATCAGATTGTGAATGAATGACGAAGCAATCATTGAGAGACATGGAATCCAGTAATTCAGTTCCCCAACATGAATCTATTTTAGTACAGCCAGTAAAGACCTTTTTTGTGTTGGTGGTTTTGGCGTTTTTTTCGGTAGCGTGTCATGCTTGTGAGAATGATCGCAGACAAACACAGAGATTAGTAAATGAATTTTATTCTCTCAAAACAAGAAACAATTAAAAATTCATATTGTGTGGCAATTTTCCCATCTCCACTAACTGTGACCTCGCTCCTCATTCGACAACCAGTGTCTGTTGCATTAAGCAACACAACGAGTATGAACACGGTCCAGTCCTCCTCCGAGTTCAGAGACAGCACTATCCAATGGGATCCATTTAATAACATTTTCTTTATAACAATAATAAAATAAAATATACTTGCAACCTTTTTTCAAGTCAAACTTGAATAAATATAAATTTTCTGAACTTTTTCCCTCTTGTTTGTTTTTTAGATATCTTTTCTCAGTTTGATGTTCTTTTTTTTGCCTTTTCAAAACGTCAAGAAAAGATGAGTGCCAAGAGGTGGAATGTTGCATTGAACGTCTGAACCGTCGGCCACAAAACCTCGACCTGAATCCGTGGACGACACTAGATCAGGGGGACGGCCGAGCCTCTGGTCCACATGCACTGTACACAAAACTGCGAGAAAATTCCCAGATGTCTCTATCAAAACATGCTGTATTACTCAGACGGTGTGCTCAATCCATGTTGCAGACCCTTTTCGACATGCTTGCTTTGAATGAATGAGCCATTCTATAGTAACAGAACAGTGGAGTCACAACAGACCCATAATCCACAGCTCCGTCTCCACACGTACACAGAATTATGGCTGCAACTGAAGGGAGAAATGTACAATTTTCATGTTGTTTTTTTTTTATATCGAAATCAATATTGTACATTTCTTGTTTTTCTCTTGACGATCCCTTGTTTTTTTCTGGTAATACCATGAGATACAAAGTCTCATCAGGCCACACCTGTAACCGAGATCTGTAAAAATACAGAAGAATATTCTAAAGGATGACAATCACATCGTTTATCGTTTTGCATTCAGTCCCTTTGAAAATCATGCACTAGAGAATTTCATATTAAAAATAATACAAATTGTTGAAAATGGCTGATCTGGTCATCCTTAAATAAGTTTCTTCCTCTCTTTTTTTCTTTTCTGTCTTTTTTTTTAATTTGCAAGTCTCGAGGAAAATAAACTTCAGATTTTTTTTTTTTAAACAACTCTGCATCCATGCCAAAAAAAGGAAAAAAAAAAAGGAAAAAACGAAAAAGAAAAAAATAATCTCATAAAATTCATACAGTACATCAACAAAGAGAACATCATACCGGAGCACAAAAAAGGTCCATTATTTATTTAATTCATTTCTTTTTTTTTACCCCCCCCCCCCTGTTCTGTTGTTTCCTGAATCAAACAGGAACTCTGGCCATATCCATTTCCTCATCACCGAACTTTGAAGATCAATCCAGTGGAGGTCTGGCTTGATGTTGGGTCGTTCCCATGTGGTTACCCTTTCCCATTTCTGTCCCGTCCTAGCCAAGCGCTTCTCTCTTCTTTTGACACCTTGGCTTACAGTAATGGCTACAACGCTTCAAGTTCTACTGTAGGTAAGAAACACTGACATCTCTTTGAATACAACAGAGAGGAAGCAGCCAGAGTGAAACGCTGTCTTCCTTTTCCGGTGTAAATCAGCACTCTTAACGTCCTACGGTTAAGAGTCAGACTCGGACGAATCCCTGGCTGCATCTCTTCAGCTGAACGGAGAGACTTTCTGTGGCGTTCTCATCCTGCGTGTGACAGCAGCATACAGTTTCTTTTTGTTTATTTATTTTTTTTTGGCAGAAGGACGCAGGCCTTTTCTTAGCCTCTTGTCACACGGGCTCAGAGGACACAACATCAAGCATGCAGTGTAACCAGGACGTGACCCGTCTCTGTCTGTAGCTGGTGCTACTCACGCCGCGCTCTACCGCTCACCTCCTCGTGCTGCTACGACCGAACGTTAGAACTGTCCAGGCCTGAATCTGGAGGTTTACTACTTAAAGGTGCCAAGGTTGGGTCCACTAATGAGGTGGGAGGGAAGAGCTTGTACCAGCCAATCACCATGTTGGTCAGCTCTAAATCGTCCAACAGGATCTGGGCCGCTCCCATGAACGATTTGTGGTCCATGCGTCCATAGTCCCCCCAAACAATGATCTGTAAAAAGAGACAGGATAGGTCAAAGAGTATCAGGCGATGTGTTGTTATCGTTAACTCAAAATTACAACCTAATGTAACTATGCTACTTATGACTTTTGTTGTGCTCCAGAGTCACATATTTGGCTCATTTTCACCACAATTAAGCCTTGTGTGAAAAATACACATTTTACTATAATGTTTTTGCATCACATATTGTTCATAGTTATTAAAGTAAGCGGATAGGATGCTTCTGGCGCTACCTGTAAAACCTTCCCCTCGGGATTCTCCTCGAACTGAAGCTGCTGTTGATAAAGAGGATCCAGTGTTTTTCTCGCAGTCCGTGTTTTCTTTTTGTTGATGCACTTCCCGTTGTCCAGCAGATACACTTTCACGTAGGGTGCTGCAAATGACAGACCCCAAGGATTTACATAAAAACCTCACAAAATAGTCCAAGAGCAGAAAAAAAAGTGCATTGTGTTGTGTTAAGACATACCTGGCGTCTGTTTGTTCCCTGGTTTGCCCACCAGGCCTCGAGCCCGAATAACCTCAACATCCAGCCTCTCCTTCCGGTGTACCATACCGATCTGGATGTCACCTGCGGAGAATGACCACAGCAGACAAATGTCACCTCATAGAAACTTTTGATTACAGGTACTACAGTGCTACGGACAAAACCATTACTTTTTGATAGTGATTTATGCTCTAAGCCCAAAGTATACTTATACTAGTATAGTAGTCTATGTGCACAGTAATGTAAATGTGATTGCTCAAATTAATTTTATCTTGCGCATGCGCTTTGTATTTTTTTGCATATAACTTTGTCCACAAGGTGGCAACACAGGCTCTGCCTGTTCATTCACAAGCACTGTTTATATCTGCATTTACAGATGCACTTTCATTGAACTGATCACGAGTGGATGACACTAAATAATGGTAGTAGCAAAGGTAGCCGCATGTAAGCATTATGGGACGTGTTTTGAGAACATGCACCGTACTGTTAACATTTGTATTCTTTTTCATGCGCTTCTTTTCGTGCTTCTTGCAAGCAGCCTCATCATTCAAAGTGTTCAGCATTAAGAGCTTCTACGAAAGCGATGTAGAATGTGATAAAATATGGATGGTTTCAAGGCAGGAAGGGCATGTTCAAATCCAATGTTAGCTTTACTTCCTGCCTCCTGAGATACTTTTGGTCAATTTTTGAATGCAGCATAGATGTTCACGGGTTCATGGATGAAATGGAACAACTCAAAACAAAACTGAAATATACTTTGAGCTTTACAGTGTCTTTGTTAACACCAGAGAGAGTTGCTGATGTGTACAACAGCAGAAAACAGAAAGCGATGATACGAACCCATTGGGGGCGTGGCCAGTGTCTGTCTCCCTGCCAGCTGGGCGGGGCCAAGACCATCCAAAAACTCAGTGAACTGGCTATCTGATGAGATCTTCACTCCAGGGAAGATTAGACTTTAAACAGATAACAGACAGAACATCTCTTAATAGCCTCTGACAAGACATCATCACTAACACAAAACCTGCCAACTAGCAATAGTGGTGGACCATCAAATTCTGAAGTAGAAGATTCTTACAGTACTTACTTTCCAGGTTTCGCCTTTTCACCGTCATCTGTGTTCTCTCGGCTGGGCTGCCGTGTCATCCTGCTCTTCATCTCGACTGCTAAGCCAGTCTCTACACTCCGCTGGATCGCCAGACGCACCGGCTTCTTCTTCTTACCCTCCTCTGAAATTGACAACAAGGGAAGGGAAGATGAGTAAATGTGTGACACTTGAACAAACAGTGTCTTCGAGTTCTTCTGAATCCAACGATAGAGTCATAGTCTTGGTCTTGTCATGATTCGGGAGCATCTATCTCTGGACTGGAGCACACTGTGTGCTGCAGAGGGTCACATGATGCTGACGTGAAACCAGTTTTCAATCACACCATAGAAAACATTCAGAGCCTCTTCCACTTTGTATCTCCTCTCAGATTCTACCTACTTAGGTCTCATCCTGGACTCTCTATAAACACTGCCGTGGTTTGGGCAAACATATAACATATAAAAGAGTTGCCACAGTACAATATAGTGTTCATACAACAAACGGTTTCTTACTGTTGTCTCATCAAACTGGGTCACAGAAAGTATTTTAACATCTGAAAACATTACAGATTTCACCCTTTAAAAAAAACACATCATTAACACTTAATAAGATGCTTAAATAAAGACATGCTATGACCAACAGTGCCACTCAACATCCAACATTTGAGCGTCCCATAGATCTGTCTGTCTATCTATCTATCTATCTATCTATCTACCTGTCTGTCTTTCTATCTCTATATTTATCTATCCTCTGTCTCTCAATCTACCTATCTTTCTACCTTTCTATCTACCTGTTTGTCTGTCTATCTATCTATCTACCTGTCTGTCTTTCTATTTCAATATCTGTCTGTCTGTCTCCATCGATCCATCCATCCATCAGATTATACACATCCAACCAAAGCAGAGAAACCAACATAAATCACGCATCTTCTGGCTTTCAGTTAGTCACAAACCATCCACAACAAAATTTAGTGCTAACAAAGAAGCTTTCAAACGAACTGGACATAGCAGCACCTGTCACACTTGGCAAGAGGCTTTGTCCTTACCTCCGTCTGTCTTGTCAAAAGAGTTCATGCAGGGGAAGTAGACGGCCAGTGCCTCGAAGGAGGCAGACAGGCTAAGCCGACTCGGTGAGCGCTGCATTCGCATGCCGGGGAGAGCTGCGCTGCCATCCTGCCCTTGTCTGCCCATTTTACCTCCGCAGCACCCACAAACACCTCTAACAACAAAGTAGACGAGTAGAGCTGATGCTGTGAGACGGTTTTGAAAGACCAGGTTTGGTAGGGTTGTGTCATCGGTAGCAGCAGCAAGTCTTATTAGTTCTCAGGTTGATATGCGGTGAGGATGACTGTCTGTCTCCTCTGCAGCGCTCGACTTCATCTAAGGGGTGGGAGGGGAAGACGGCTGCATGTGCACGTGGCTCACAGTTGATGTGGCCAATCAGAGGCAGAGAAACTAAGAGACCCCTCAAACGCTTCTCCAGGAGACAGAGCTCTGCCTAGAGATACGACCGCACACAAACACATGCACATGACTCGCCTTCTGACTGCAGCTTCATCAGCCACTACACTGACAACTACATTCACACAACAGTGCTGGGAAGCGGTTAAAAGTAGCAATGCTACTAACTTGATTACATTTATTTAGTAGCGTGACAATCTGTTTTCATACATTTTATTCCAGTAACAAGTTGCATTTTTCAATAAAATAAGATGGTTTTTTTTTAAGAAAATTAATAATTTTACTCAACAAAGACCCATTAAATTGATACTTTTACATTGCTAGAAAGGATTTTCAAAAGCATTTTTGAAAAAGCAAGTCTTTTAAAAAAGAAAAAAAGGAACTTTCTATTCATCATAAAATTCTAAAATCACAGTTTCTATAAATATATGAAGCAGCACAACTGTTTTCACCATTAATTATAATAATAATAAGTTTCTTGAGCAGCAAATCAGCATATTAGACTGGTTTCTCAAGGATCATGTGACACTGAAGACTGGAGTAATGATGCTGAAAATTTAGCTTTGATCAGGGATGAATTACATTTGAATTTATTTTCAAAAAGAAAACAGGTATTTTAAATTGTAATACTATTTTAAAATATTACTTGTTTTACTTGTTTGATCACGAAAAAAGGAGCCTTTTTAAGAGATATCAAACAAACAAAGAAAAAAAAAAGTGCATTAAAAGTTCTGAATGGTAAAAAATATTATATAAACTCTGCCCAGATAAAGTCCCAATGAATTATTGAACGATTAACGATTAACATGTCAGTCAAGCTACTATATGCGGCAATTAAGTACAGACTTACTGCAGTCTTCACTACAAGTTCATGAAACATTACAATTTCAAATGCACAAAACCTCGTCCTTTAAAGCTTCTGACATTACAAAGATAAGCTTAAGCTTCACCATTAACAGCATGACCACTAGCAGTCTGGTTTCATTACTGCAAAGGCACGAGATGCCAATAAAACCTGACATTTCACTTCATGATGAGTTTGTAGGCAAACATAAACAGCATGAACCTCAATGAAGACAGGACCTTCAGCTTGAATGTGAGCCCCGATGTACACTTCTGTAGCTAGCTATAAATATCTTATTGTGTGTAAGCTGAAATCATCTCCTTGCTCAAAATAGAAGCATCCCGAACCTTCCTATTAAAGTCTGAAGAATACAGTCGTGACTCATACCACTGCTTAAACCTTAACATATCAGACAGTCGCACAAATAATGTTCTGCGCATAAATCCAGCAGAGCGCAACACTTCTCAGCACATTTCTCTTGTAGGATTTCTTTTAAGTTCACAATCCAACCAACTAAAAATACCATCTAAGAACTAAAAATAACTGGGTGGTTGAAATCTGTAATGTAAACCACCGCCTAGTGAATGTGCCATCTATATTAAACACTGAGATTGCAATAGTGCAGACACAGAAGACTTTTATCTGACATTAGACTGTGTGGTCTCAGCACGTCAGAACAAACTAAAAGGATGCTGGTTTAAGTCACGCTCGCAGACAATGTGAATGTAGAGAGCTATAACACCTGTAGGGCTTTATGGCTTCAGATGGAAGATGCAGCAAGTACATGTGCATGCATGCATTAAAGTGCATAAAACGTGGCTTGTTCCAAATCTGTGCTCACTTTAAGTATTTTATATATATATTTATTTGTTTTAATTACATAATTTATAATTCTGTATAAGGATAATAAACATCTACACTATATTCAAAGGTTTGGGATGGTAAGATTCTTCAGCTCACCAAAGATGCATTTTTTTGATCACAGAAAAATGCTGTAAAATATTTATTTTTCTAATAACTGTTTCCTATGTTAATGTTAAAAAAAAGAGTAATTTACCATCTTATCATGTGCTGAGATATTGGCTGGTGTTGACCTTTGACCCACAGGAACAGATGGACGTATGAGCGGTCAGTGTGTTATTAACAGCCGGACCACACGGACTGTAAACGCCGTAAAGTCCATTATTCCACAACAAGTGGTTTACACCATACTGTAAAACAGCCTGTGACAGGGTGTTTAGAAAGGCTTGGCTACTAAGGAAAGAGCTTTGGGAACATATTCACGATACTGTTTTTCATTTTTTACTTCCCTAACCAGACAGCATTTTAAGGTTATTTTAACTTACATGCTCTATTATCCCAATAGGTGTGCACAAGGCTGTTTTAAAATGTATAGGCAGTCAAAATTGTACATTATTTAATACCATAACGTGACAAAAATTCCCAATTATAAATGTTATATTTTTAGTGCTTACAGTATCAGGACATTAGTTTAGCAAAGCTCTAATGGATATTTGTGTGATGTATAATAGCGCCAGTGTTTCCAAAGGTACAGTACAAGATTCTTTATTAAAGTGCCCCTATTATGCCACTTTAAAGGTTGCTAATATTGTTTTATGAGTCTCTTAAAACAGGTTTACATGTATGCAAGGTCAAAAAACACTTTAGT
>JAUCMU010000039.1:3289572-3300463 GCA_032275025.1 Enteromius treurensis
GTGGGTTAATGGAAAATGTAAATTTAAATAAGATATACATTGCCATTTTAAATATTGCATTGTCATTTTGAATATTGGATTGTCATTTTGAATATTGCATTGCAAATTGAATTTTGCCACACATATGCTTCCATACACTAGTGTGTTAAACACCAAAATGAAAAATGTTGTAATCATTTACTCATCTTCAAGTCGTTCCAGACCTGTAAATTGCAAACCTAGCTTCTGAACACAAAAGAAGAACCAAACTGTTCCAGGTAGCCATTGACTTCCATGGTATGGAAAAAATAAAATAAAACATAAAATGCTATGGGACTCATTGGCTACAGGCAAATGTTTGATGATGTTTGAAATGGGTGTGAACTGCTTAATTTGTAATTTGTTAAAAATTAAAATAATGTATTTGGCGACAATTAATTGTTTGATTTTTTTTTTTTAACTTTTTATACTTATTTATTGAGTTTAAATGTTATCATTCTATATTTAAAGGGGGTTAAGTTATTGACATTATTATTACTATACATGCTTTTTCTTAAAATAAGCATGTTTCAAGTCAGCACTAACGTATTTTAAATGATAAGCCCTGAGAATGCGTAAATGACACAAATAATGGTAGAAATAGGCATTGCAGTCCAAATTTAAAATACCGAAGAGAGCTATCTGTCCCTCTCCCTCCTCCTCAGAATCAATGCTCACACGGGTCGCCAGATTTAAGACGTACAACAAGAATGATTTCACCACACGACTACACAGAGCATCTGATTTAATCCATCCCATCCCAGCAGGTCTTTATAAGGCAGAACAGGGCGCGAGGAATGATTACACCAGTGGGACCCCTGAGTCCTGCCTGTGAGCTATAGAGAGGGACATGCGCTTCCCCCAAAGCTTGCTGATATCACTGTGTATGTGTGTGTGTTCAGATGGGCCACTCACTGGGTCACAACTTCCACCATGGAAAAAGTGAATGACAAGGTGCTTTTTTAAAAGGCTTTTTTTTTTTAAGTTAAAGGAACTTTTTTTTTTTTTTTAAATGTGCTCATTTACCAACTCCCCTAGAGTTTAACAGTTGAGTTTTACCATTTTTAAATCCATTTAGCCGATCTCCGGATCTGACGCTAGCACTTTTAGCTGTAGCTTAGAATAGATCATTGAATTTGATTAGACCGTTAGCATCACACATTTAAAAATGACCAAAGAGTTTCAATATATTTCCTATTTAAAACTTAACACTTCTGTAGTTACATTGCATACTAAGAACGGCAGAAAATGACAATTTGTGATTTTATCAGATTAAAAAAGGGGGAATAAACTACGATGAAAACACATTTACCAAATAAATTCGTCCATGCACATCAAAAAAAGTCATGTGACTGCGCTATGAGACGGCATCACTTCAATGATCTCGTTCACACAGCGACTATATGTTGTTATGGTCATTCTGAAATGGATGAGCAAAGTCTAAGTATTTGTGTATAATAACTGTCTTAAACGACATCACTTCCTGTTTTAGGGTTTTTTTTTCTCTCTGCATGGTAGTTGCACCACATGACTTCTACATGGGTTTCTACTGACACTGATTATAACACACCAACTCAGACTGAGTATTATGAATAAACCTCCATCCATTGAGATGATCAGGAATAACGATTTATCTGAATGTTGAAAAATATAAAAATATCAAGTTCTGCTGTTACAAAAAAAATAAAAATTAATATTCTAAAGACCCTTTTGTACAATTGAAAGATTCCATGGATGTTTAGGGTCCATGATGGAATCATACATGCCATTTTTAAGAAACTCACAAGCAATTGAAAAGCCTGACATGTGATCCATGAGCAGTGCAGCTGCCACGCTGTAGTCCGAGTATCAAATTGTGACAGGCCTTGAGACGACCAGACCCCGTTCATCTCCACAATAACTAACTAAACACTGTGGCCTAGAAAAACCTTCAGGCTTGTTTACGGTTCCTTCACATCAATCTGAAGAGTGGTACGTGAGAACGTCTGCTCAGAGCCATTGAGCTGTTGAACCTGAATCGGTGCATATTGATCGCATGACCTGCATTTACAACTGCAAAATACCTCATCCTCTTTATCTGTTATTTAGGTCATCAGCAAAAGCATTGCATCTCAGTGAATGAAAGAACTTGTGACCACAGCTGTCTAACAATGGCTTCAGGAAACTCACTCCTGGTCGTTTTAGCATGGATCCTTCATAAAGTTCACCACACGTTTGAGTTTGTGTACCAGCTCAGTTTACTCACCCTCCGGGTCCAGCTGGGAGGTGCTTTGACTCTTTTTCCCCAGTCCCACCATGGCGGCCATCTTGGCTCCGAAACTGGAGCGCCTCTTCTTGTCGTCGTCCTCGTCGTCGTTCCTGCCCAGCGAGCACATGTCTCCACCAACACTGGAGCTCTTGGTGATGTTGGAGCCCGGAGTGGCCGTCTGAGCCCTGTGTTTCATTTTAGATGTAAACTCACTGTCAGCCATGTCAGGTGCAGGAGGTACAGGAAGAGGAAAGTAGAGGAGGACAGGGACAGGAAGAGAGAGAGGACGGAAGGGACAGGATTCAGCTACAGGATTTAGGAGAAGGGTCAAAGGTGAAGGACAAGACGCACGGGTACAACATGCACGGGACACCTACTGAGGAGCATAAGCATGAACGGCATCTATGGTGAGCTGGCATATTTTTGTAGGCCAAAACCCAAAAATTGGTTTTTGGTTGAATTCCTGAAATCAGTTCTGTTAACACAACTCACTATTTCACATTTTATTCCTCCATATAAAATACACCAGTAATACCGCTTGAGATTTTTTAAAGCGTTTTCTCTTGAAGAAATGTCGAAATGGACTACTGAGGTAGCTGAAGATATTAAACATCATCACACCTAACAGATAAACTCAACTGATCCCTAGTTGCTTTCACAGCCTCATTATGCCTATAAACTATTCTGACTCAAACTTTCAGAGAAAATGTTTTTAAATGAAGACGGTGTAGCTTGTTTATAGCCTACTTGAAGCCTAAGCTTCACAATTCATAGAATTTTTATTTGTGAAGATATTAAAACACAGTGTATGCATAATATTAGGAAATGTGCAATAAAGTTGCATTCTAATTTTATATGAGTAAGTCTTGAGTGATACTTAATGCAATAAATGTGTTAATGGATCTGAAGTATACTTAGTATGACATGCATTTTAAATAAATTATGACATATGATGAGTTATTTTTACTAGGGTAATGATGTAATGACATGTAAAGACGGTGTGCTGCTGCTGTGTCTATTTTGAGTTCATCTTCTGTTGTTAAAACAAACTGCTCTAGCGTAAAGTCAAATCTCTGCAACTCTAACTTAATCAATGAGCATTAACATTATTTTACTGAAAATATTTACCTTGACATATCCTTAGGAAAGGTCAGTATAGAGACGGTGTGTATTTATACACAGACACAGTTTGCAGAAAGCTTGTATAATGACCTATTTAGATGACATGAGACAAGCTCCAGGAAAAAATAACGAGACAGTGACTCATCAAACTCTCCTGAGATAATATGAGAGGACGACTTTAGGATATAAACATGAAATCTGATCCTGTGCCAGTGACCTGTCTGACTAATAGAAACCACAGATTACTGTTCTGTTGGTTTTCTGTGAATGGCGAGCAATTTTTTTTATTTTACTTTTTTTTTTAAATACTATTGGAGGAGACTTTGTGAAGACATTTTCATTGACACTGAGCTGAAACATTTGCACGGCTATGATGAAAAAGATGAGGCTGTTTCTATGACAACCGGCCTCATCTTTCCTCTGCATGTTAAAGTCTTCATCAAGCAGAATCACCTGACATTAAACACTCTAACACTTAGACACTGACTCAAATGTACGTGTTATTTATCAAATGCGTTTATAAAACATGTAATCCATACAAGTAGTAAGCTTACACCAATTAAACAGCAAATGAAGTGTAATGATATTAATAAAAAAACTTATTCTTCGCCAAGTAATGCTGTTCTTCAGAAACGGTTGTGGTTTCAACAAGCAACACACAAATGTATACAAAGGTGTATGTTTTTAGAATAATTTGCAACAGCTTCGAACTTGGCTCAAACCTCTCTTTTATTCTTAAAAATACTGTACTTGGGATTTTAGATTGTACATGGCTTCTGTGCTAAAGACCTGCTCATTTTCTTCCCAATCTATGCTCTTTGTATTCCTGTGTCTAATGTTGGGATACCGCAGAGCAGTAGGTGCTACACATGACTACAAACAAGGTTTCTAGGTGACAGCACACAGTAGAGTTAGTTCTTCTAGTGTTTAAGATTGTGATTACAATTGTAATTTTTGCATATGTTTGAACCTGGATGAAGGTTTTGAGTAATGCAGCATATTTTCATTGCGTGTGTTATCAAGGTGTGTGTTCTCAGTCATCAGGCAAATCGGAAACGGTGGGTGGACAGAAGGACTCAGTCACCCCTCTTCACATGACAAAGGCTAACTTGGATTTAATGAGCCAGCTCCATTCATCTTTTCTTGGCACTTATCCTCATACTGCAGCAGCTCAGTGTTTCTGTGGAAACTCCAGAGTGCACTGAAGATGAGGAGCTGTTTGGGTCAGACGCTACGAGATAACATGCACAATAACAGACAGGAAATGACCTCGTCCTGGCTTTGACAACAGCATTTGACTCTATGAATGAGCTTCCCAATCATTTACCCGACATGAACGACCAAAAGAGATGTTGTTTTCAAGAGTACGGCCGCTACTTTAAAATGATTGAAAACCTAATAGAAATGCAGAAATGCGGTGCTCAGCATCTGTACGAGAGAGCCTCTGAGTGCTGGTTATGTAAAAACTCATGCTTACTGCAGTAGCTAATTGGTGAAAAATTCTGGTAATGACATTAAAATTCTATTTTATCTTCAGTAGCGTTTTTTAATGATCACAAACACTTCATCTATATTCAATTAGTGACCCACAAATGGCACTGAAAACTTATTGAAGTGGAAATTGCGAGAAATGCTGGAGAACTGAAGCTTTTTTCTTGGCTTTGCTCTAATTGGAGTGGAGACAGCAGCTGCTCATCCAACTCTCCCCATGGTTTCTGAGATGACTGTGATATTATGTAAGACACAAGCTCTTTTGGGACAGTATGATGAACTATATGGCAGTGGAGAGAGGTGTCATTTTTTAACTAACAAACATACAGCTGGTTTACAAGACAGTGAGAAGAGTGAAAGAACAGGCTCAGCTGTTTTTAAAGTGCATTTTGATATTGGTCTTATTGATAATTAACCTGTTTTGGATTTTGTGGTATATTTAGTTCTTTTTTATTCATAACAGAAAATATGGTGCCTAATTTAAAATGACATTACATTAAAGATTAAGATCTTTTAGAGTTGTCTTTATACCAAGTAAACTAAATTATTGACTAACAAAATATTTTAAATTAAAATTAAAAGTAAAAACCTACTTTAACATTATAGCTAATTTAGCTTTTGTTTATGGTGAAATTAAGTCATATAAAGCCAAAATATATTATTATTACTATTATAAGAGCCAGACTTGATATTGTTTTGCCGATTTTATTGGTCAATATGAGCCTTTTGCACAGCATTGGCGAATATGGTGCAGATATGCCACCGAAATGAACATCATTTTTTACAGGTGGCTTGAATCTGTTGAATGGTGATTTAACGCTACATTTTCACCTAGTTGGTGACACTTAAAGCTATAAAGTATAAAAACACTACTTTCACAATAGTATCATACTCATTTCATATTAGTAGGGCCCTATGTTTTCTGCACTGTAGAAAACGTGAACAGAATCGCAGAATTTACTGTATAATGCAGTTTTACATTAGCCTGGCTTCCGTGACTTTAAAGCTCATAGGAGCTTAGTCTGGCCAAGCTACCTTACAACCCGCCTTCTGGGAGGCGGGCTAAACCTGCGTCCATCAGATGCCTCTGTATTAGGTATCTCATTGATACCTAATTTCTCATGGTTCCCACTTTTTTGGGAACAGAAATGCTCTAAAACGGCAGCTTTGCCAGACTAACTTTGCTTGCGAAATTGAATGTAGCGTCACAGGAAGTATGGGCGGGCCCAGGCTAGTTTTACATGGAATTTGTCATAAAAATAGTAGGTCAGTACACTTAAATCAAATCATGACTAGTGTCTGTGCTGCATTAGTAGGGCACTAAGATTCCTGCAATGCAGAAAAACGCAAACAGAATTGAGCAAACAGAAGCAGAATTTAGTGTCTAGACTAGTGTCTGTAAATATTAAACTGCAAAAAGACTATTTAAATACGAATTGTTATGCGAATGGAAAATTTGATTATATTTACATCGGAATACATCAGCTATTTAGGGCACTAGAGTTAGAGGACACTAGCTGAAGGACACTAGCTGGGTTTACAAGATGATTTGTTTCTAACCTCTCAGGCTCCTCCTCTTCTTCCTCTGGCTCTGAGAAGAAAGTAGCCCCACCCACCTCCCCGTCATGCCCCGCCCCCTGAGTGCTCGCTGTAGTGGCTTCCACCTGCTCTTCCACAGAGACAGCGCCCTCCTCTCCCTGACTCTGAAGAGCCTCCGCACGGCTGACACACACACGCGTAAACCATGCCACGACACAATTAAAGGAAGCATGCAAGACAGAAAAGACACAGAAAAGACAGATATAAGCATGACAAACATGAGATGAAGAAAAGAAACCCTGAGCAAAATAACAGTATGATACGTGAAAAATTAACTCTTTGTAAATGGCAGAATGATGCTGTGAGATTCTCTTTGAGAGTTTCAGTTTTTCTGTTAATGGGTGAATCTTTTAGAAATAGTGAAAAACGTCCAATCCATATTTCTAATATACATTTTAGGCTATAAACACTTTTTGCATCGCACCATTTTTGTCCTTTTCTCCTAAATATCATCATTCTTATCTGTGCGATTTGAAAATATTGATTAATGTAATAATGAAAATCAATTATTTTTAAAAAGAAATTAATACTTTTATTCAGCAAGAATGCATTAAAATAATCAAAAGAGACTGTACAGTTTAAATTGTTACAGAAATTCTATTTGAAATAAATTTTCATCAAATAATTCTAAATTCTGAATGAATCACAGCTTCCACAAAAAATATGGTGCATACCGGTACTCAACATTAAAGCGAATCAGCATATTAGAATGATTTCTGAAGGATCATGTGACACTGAAGACTGTAGTAATGATATTGAAAATTCTCGTTCTGATCTCAGGAATAAATCACATTTTAAAATATATTACAATAGAAAACAAATTGCAATAATATTTCAAAATATATATATTTTTTACTGTATCGAAAACATTAATAAATGTTACCTTACCTATATGAATTACAGTAAAAAAAATAAAAAAAAAATTGATATGTAATTTAGAACTGATATTTATCTCCGTTTTCTTTTGAATGTAAATATGAGCTGGACAGTTCTTCTTGAGATTCACCTTTGTTCAAAACCATGTGAAGTGCTCTCAGTCACTGATAAACACACTCTTGGTAAGTTCAGAGGTTGGGCTCACTTCACAAGCAGGCAGAGCTGAACCTGAACTTAGCAGAAGCACAATAAGTGTGTTACTGACTGCAGACACATCCACAGCTGTCAGGGTCGGGGGGGTTACTGTGCACTCACCTGATCCTGCGGCTCGCTCGCACCCTTTCTGACTGGACAGACATGTAGCTCGTGCTGCTAAGCCGAGATGCACTCGACATAGCGGACACGTCGCTTACATCACTGTCCGATGATCTCATGGAGAGACTGTCCATCCCACGCTGTGAGGGGAAAAAATAAGCATTATTAATTATTTATCACATTTAAATAATGCTGCATGAACTTCCTTCTAATCAAGAACTGAATTAATCCCACAATTGATTCCTATAGAGTGCATGGCCACTTTATATTGTGTCACTAATACCTGTGTACTTACATAGTAACTAGTGTACATAGTATCTTCAGCTATGCTATGTGTAAGCACAAGTGTGTAACAGGACATTGGTAGAAACACTTTTTTTTACTTTACCGAGTACAGTATATATATAAGAGTAATTAGATGAAGTTGGGTAGGTTTAGTGATGCGTACAGTATGAGAAGTTGGATCTGGAGTTGGTGGAGTTGGTGCTCCACTGTAATATCAGTGTACTTTCATGATAACCGTCCACTTAATATAAAGTGTTACATTCTGAACACCAAACACAATGTGTATGTAAAGCCTAACCTACTGACTTAGAGAAACTAAATGGTATATCCATAGGAAATGTTTACTTAAATAAGTGTAACACTTTCTTTAACAAAAAGTGCTAGTCCTGTTACACATTTGTACTTAAACATAGCATTCAGTGAGTTGTTACAAGTGTGTAGTCACAGAAATATTACAGCTGTAGATACTATGTAGCAATGCGTAATTACACTGTGGTAAGTACGCTAAGTACACATTCTAGTTACGTTAACATGCTGCTAAGCTAACCATAACACGCTGATAAGCATAACAATAGACTTTTGTTAGGGTACTGCTACAATGAATTTGTGAATTGGATATCATTCCACTTCTATGTATGAGTATAGTTCCTGACTTCAGCAGCCATCTTGTGATGCCACCTTATATGTGACCCTGGAGCACAAAACCAATGGCCAATAGCCAATAATGTCAAAAATCCTTATTATTTGAAGTAAGTAAAGATCATGCTCCATGAGGAAATTTTCTACTTCCTACCATTAATATCTTAAAACTTTATTTCTGATTAGTAAAATGCATTGCTGAGGACTTCATTTGGACAACTTTAAAGGAGATTTTAAAGAATATATATATATTTTTTTAGCACCCTCAGATTCCAGATTTTCAAATATATATTGTTCTATCATAACAACCCATACATCAATAGAAATAGAGCTTTCTGATGATGAATAAATCTCAATAAAAAAAAAAAATCTCTAATGTGGTCCAGGGTCACATATTTTATGTTTATCAGTCTTAATTCTGTTTTATTCTCTCAGTCCTGTTTCTTATTTAACACACTTTCCACCTTCCAGTGGTTTTAAAACAGAACCAATTACTAAAATGTTTAGCAAACTCACAAAGGATATGATATTCCAGAACAGACACTGCTCTCGGCTGTCAAAAACCAGATTTTATATAATTTAAACAATTAATCAAAAGAGAACAGAGGACAGGAAGGAGATCAGCTGTTATGTAACGACAGGATTCACAGTGCTTATCTTCCCTTATAGTAAACTCAACACGGATGTTATATTTCAGCGGTATATCAGGAACACAGGTTTGACAGATACTTGACGCTTTATGTAACCATGAGAAACAGCTTGTGTGAGGACCCAAGCAGGCAAACAAAGCAACAAACAGTGAATCCTTAATGATAATCTAAAAGAGTTTTTCTTCTCACTAACTGTAACCAAACACTGCACGATAAGCCATTTTGGTGGTCCCTTGAAGCTCCGCCCACTACAAAATCCCATTGGTCCAAAACTCATTTAACAAGATTTGGCATCAAAAAGTACTTGGATGCTGGAAAAATAAGTTCATTTCTTAATTAAGTTAAAAAATGGGTGCAAAAAGGATGCATTTTGCTTTGAGAGGAAACTCTCATTGCACTCGGTTGGACCCTGATAAAACTGTATATCATCTGAAGAGTTCATTCCTTACTGCCATCTGTTCTCAACCCACCCACTGGTGACAAAGACCAAACGACTGGCTTAGGACATGTTTGTAAATGTTCTTAAGATATCAAGGGAGTTAAGCTGCAAACGATCCGTTGGCTGAGACCTCTCCACTCCAAATGAAGTCACCGAGAAGAAATGCTCCCATATATTTTCAAATACTGAGTAAACTACTACTGCTTTACTGTGGAAGGACACAAAACACTTAGGAAATTAACTCAAGAGGAAGAAACATACCCTTGATGGATCCTTCAAAGTGCCTGTGTGGAAAGACAAACAAGGGTTAGATGTATAGAAAATCATCACACAAAAGCACAGCATGTGACACAGTGTTGGTGCTTGTTACATACAAATACACATCAGCAAACTTTAAAAGCATGACACACGGTTGACAAAAACTTATATCTTCAACTGTATCTGATCCAGTCAAACCAAATAGCCAGTGAGAAAACATTATGCCATTAACCGGCAGAATGACAACTGATTTAAGCGGTTATTCAAAGTCACTTCTGTTTTATGAACATGTTAGATCAGTAGATTGACCAGCTATCATTGATTCTGAAAGACTAAAGTTTAAATCTGGTACTGTATGTCTGCTAAACATGTCCTTCGACAACTTTTAGGAGTACACTTGTATACTGTACTGTAGACAAACTCAAAATTAACACACAAGCTCACATAACGCAGCGATGAACAAAAAAGCCGCAAAAAAAGAACGAGTTCATAGAGACCTCAAGGAACTGATTAAGAAAAAAATGATAAGCTTTTAAACTTTTATCACAGATATTGAAGAAAACTCATCAAGCGACAGAGGAAATGCTCATATTTCAACACTTGGTTTTAACAATGATGCCTTGGATGTTTGGATTGATGTAGCGATAGAAATTTCAACATTAATGCAATTAATTACAACAAATCTAATCGCTAGCGAATCCCTGAAAAGACCAGAGTAACTGGTGCTGGTGTATCTTCAGTGTGTGTTCTCTTACACCGTTCCCGGCTGGTGGAATGATCTTCCCATCACTTTCCGAAATGCCAACTCACTTACAACCTTCAAACGACTACTGAAAACCCATCTCTTTCAAAACTACTTGACATCTTAAAAAAAAAAAAAAAAATTCTTAACTCTATCCCTTCTCTCCCTTGATAGCCTGCACTTATCTACAAATTGCCTGCACCGCCTGC
>JAUCMU010000039.1:3327968-3350407 GCA_032275025.1 Enteromius treurensis
ATATATAACATTTAAATATTTTAATACATATACAGTGTGAGTGTGGTTGTATTTACATAATAAATAAACAGTAAAAAACAACCCTTTTATTTTGGATGTGATTAATCAGCACTCTATTAGTTTTATAAAATGTTTAGAGAATTCTCAAACATTTTGTTAATTAGGACACCAAGCAAATAAGGCATTTTTATTATTGCAAATTAGAAAGAGGGAGAGTTTTACATTTACTTAAATATTTATTTAAGCCATTACATTTTTATGTTATGCTATTTTTGCTATTATAATAATTTTGCCTGCAAGGAGCATGTGAAATACATTTATAAAATTTGTTACACTGGAGGAACATTAAAAATTGTCTGTGAAATATATATTTTTTAAAATAAATAAATAAACAACCTGATCTCACAGAATTTTGCGTAATGATCACAGACTCTTAGCTCAAAATTCCGTGTTAGTATCACGGAATCGTTGAAAATTCAAATGTAAAACAATGTAAGTCAGTGACAGACATGAGCCATGATCCACGCATGGATAACATTGGTATTTCTTTCGTGAGCTGATCACGGAATTTTTGACGATTCCATGACACTAATACAAAATTTTGCGTTAAGAGTCTGTGGTCATAACCCGGAATTCTGTAAGATCAGGTTGCAAAATATATGTGTATATATATATAAATAAATCTAAATTAATGCGTAAAAGTCCATTTGTCAACTCTGCACACACTCTTATAAGATCTTGTATCATCTTATGTTCTTTGTAAATGAACAGTGAATGCTGGCAAACTCCTTGAAGACATGTGAAATAATCACTAAACCTCAAAAGAGTGGCATTTCATCAGTGGAGCCTGAGACGAACAGCCAAAGAAAACCAGGCCAGAGATCAGACGCTGGTACTCACTGAGATCTGTCCGGACAGATACTGAGGGTTGTCGCGAAGCATGCCAGGGCTCATGGGGGATGTGACAGAGATGGACGGACCCATCTTTTGGGATTCAAAGGAACTTGAACCTGAAAAAATCAGCAAAGGACACTTAAATGGATCCTCCTGCTGGCAAACGCTGCTCTAAATTATTGATATGTTTTGTAGATCAAAACGTACTTGATTCAAGTTGTCCATGTGTGCTCTCTGGTATTCTAGGGACATCTCTATAAGAAAACAGTGAAGAGCATTTTAACGATAGCAGGTGTATGTCTGAAAATCAAAGGTTATATAGCTGGGTAATATAGCTAATATGTAAAACTTTGATGAATTTAAGAGAGTACTGTCAAATCCCGAAAGTTATTTATATTCCTTGAAATTATACAATTGAACAGTCATTTCAGACACTGTTGTTGAAAATATTTGTAAATAAAGTAGTAAAATACAGTATATATTTATATATATGTTTTAATTTAATTAAATTACATATACTACTGCAGGTCAGAATAATTCAGGTATTTCTGAAATAAATCTCTTATTCTCACCATTTATTGAAAATAATATACATTCTTTAAGCATCACATCACCATATTATTATGATTTCTGAAGGATCATGTGACACTGAAGTCTGAAATAACAGTGATGCTGAAAATTCTGCTTTGATCACAGGAATAAATTATTATTTAAAAAAACAAAACAGAAAACGGTTACTTTGAATTGTAACAATATTTTGAATATTACAGGTTTCTACTGTAATTTTGGCAGTGCATATAGTACATATTTTTACTAAAACATTTAAAGCATGAGAAATGCCACATGGGAACATGGGAGTGATGATGATGAACCCTTGATGAATTTTTAAACGATTCACTGAATTAAAAATGAACTTCCAAAATCTGTTTGCGCTTTTGCAACTGAGCATAAAATCAAAGATAACATTAAAATATCTTAAAGTTTAAAGCCAGCGCAGCACTGGCTCGGTTCGGTTTTCAGGAAATATAATTGCCAAATAATTTTTTTTACAAAAGTATTAAAACATTTAATGACAGCACATGCTTGACTGATATATTGGCCTGCTTTTCCAGGTTAACCTAAGCATCTAACCATCTTTCTGCCTAGCACTGAAAGTGACAAAAAATAAATAAATTCATTTCTAATGATGTAGTTCTAAAGCAGGACTTTCATTTGAAACATTTTTCTATGTTAGAGTGCGTGTGTATATAAGCTCTCATATGTTGGGCTCTATTGGCTCTATTGTCAAAGAGAATGTGCTCTGTGTCCATGAACTGACACGCAGAGTGTTGTGACGATCCATCACCCTCATCACTCACCCGATGGGCCGGGAGACCACCAGCTCCACCTGCGGCTCTGGCTTGGATTCTAGAATGATATTGTAAACTTCCTTGAACGTGGCTCCCTGCAAGACCCTCCCGTTCCACTCCAGGACCTGATCACCTGAGGGCATACACAACACTGCATCAATACAAGCTAACCACTTCCAGAATAAACAGTTCCTAATCATTTACTCTCCCCCCTGTTATCCATGATATGCAGGTCTTTCGTTTTTCAGTCGCAAAGAAATTAAGTGTTTTTAAGGAAAGCATTCCAATATTTCTCTCCAAATAGTGGACTTAAGTGGTGCTCAACGGATAGAAGGTTAAAAATGCAGCTTCAATGCAGCTTCTAAGGGCTCTAAACAATCCCTGCCGAGGACATAAGGGTCTTATTAGGGTTGGGCGATGTCGACCAATTTGGCATCGTACGATGTCTATTGTGAAACATTGCGATGGACGATGACATCGTCTATCGACCCAACCCTAGGTCTTGTCTAGCAAAACAATCAGTTATTTAAAAAGTTTTGTACTTTTTATCTTCGAATGCCCATCTTGTCTAGATCTGCAATGCATACTTTGTGCACTACAGGTTAGGGCAGGTCATAAAATTCTAATTTTCTCCACCAATTTCAACATCGTCTTGGTGCTTTTTTTTGGCAATGGCATTTGACCTTTGCATGTTCACTTTGTAAACACTGGGTTGGTACTTCTGCAGCAATATATGGTGATTTTAAAGTCGGAGGAGAAAATGAGATGGGAGTTTTTTGACCTACCCTAACTGTTTTGAACTGGAGTATACTCACAGAGTATGCACGCGCATCGCAGATACAGACAAGCTGAGCATTTTAGGTTAAGGTTGTTTTTTAAAATAACTGATCTTTTTTTATATATATATATATATAAAACCTGAACAATTTCTGTCACTCCACTGAAAGTTCATGCAACAAAGACTTTGAAGCTTTATAACAGTTCATAAAACATTAACACCTATCCAAACCTGCCCCTAACTTTACCCATATAACCGTTAGTAACAGCAGAGACGCTTATTATTAAATACATATACATATATTTAAAGACACCTAAAAACCTTCACGTTAACTTATTTCCTCATATACAGAATCCCATAACTCAGCAGGACTGTAGAAGCAGCAGCTTTTAACTTCAGAAAAAAAAAAAAAACACATTTGAATGTCTTCCACAAGTTAAAAGAAATGTGCTTAGTTGTTAAATCTGAATAGATGCGTTTACCTGGTCGGAGATGGCCGACAGTGTCTGCTAGACTTCCTCTCTTCACCTTTGTAATGAAAGCACAAAGTCTGCCAGACTCCGTCATCTTCCCTCCCACCACCTGCAATACACACAACAGGCAATGCTAAATATTTTCAATATCGCTTACACAAAAATTACGCATTTTCCACCCCAAAGGGCCTGACAGGAATCATTCATGTGGAATTTAAAGGCTGAAAGTCCACACCAATAATACTATGTGTGCTAATACTACAGGCAAAGTTCACTATGACTGATCTGGAATGGCTGATCATTTGCATCATTTACAGATTTTGCATGCCTTTCTGCATTGTTTTAACACCCCACTCACTAAAGGAATTATGCAAATCAAACAGCTCAGCAAAAGTTTGTGCAGGAAATATGGCTCACTTTTCACAGAAATGTAGTCAGGTAATGGCTGGAAGACAGTGAGTGGGCAAACTTACAGGAACTGTAGCACATCACCACAAATAGTACCTTAATTTAACCTTTTGTGGGAATGGTTGCTGCTTTACTGATGTGAAAAGGATCATCAGTAACCAATTTATAATTAGGGGGTGTAACGATACACTAATGTCACAGTTTGGTTTAGTTCTATAAAATAGCAATCAAGAAACTATTTTACTCAAATATGTAAACACTGAATCTGACACTCTGCTTGCAGAGCAGGCTTAACGTGGAAATTATGTGAGCCCATTTCTGCATTTTCAGAGCGTGGGAGAAGACACAGTAGGCTACAATCAATAGGGATGTAACGATTAACAGGCGGACAGGTTGAAAATAGTTTCAGATATGTTATGGTTACAATTCAGATCGATTGAGATGCCAAACAAATTGTGATGCAAGTAGAGTAGGAGTGTTTTTATTTACAGCAGTAACCCAGGAAACACTGCACCATTGCTGTTCATAAGTGCCACCTACTGGCAGAAAGTGAACTTTTTTTTCTTTTTTACTTCAAATTTTGAAATCGTACGGTACCAAAACTGTTCATGCTGCATGTCTTTGTTTGGAATGTCTGATGATTCATGAGTTGTCTCTCATTGTAAACGGAAAGAGCTGAGACAAAGCCTTAATTTCTTTATATAAAGGTATTTCTTTTATTTGTGTCACTTATTTGATTTGGCGATTGATTGGAAATGCAGATTTTCTTTATTGTTGTTGTTCGATTTCAATTTCTCCATAGCATGTCAATTTCCTACATGCTATAGAGCATTAATATTTACAGGAATTTCACGCTTTGTAATCTGCGCAAAATCTGCAGAAATGTGTAGAATTATGCATGACGCCTGCAAATGCCTGTAGCCTTTTCTGTGGATATCATGACTATCTGCGCAAAACACCCCACAGATAATCACTGTAGTGCTTCAATGAAGAGCGAATAACAAGACAAATAACCAAAAATGTTAAGTGTTTCAGATTTCTTGGGTGGTGTATCGCTGTTTTTGGCTTGGTTGGAATATTGTTACACCCTTATTTATAATGCAATATCTCAAGCCAACTAATTCAGTCCACAATAAGGACAAACTTCAAATCATAAAAAAAAACGGGGCTGGTAAACTATGCATTGTGAATGAAGCTGATCTCCTATGATTTAGGGTCATTAGCATGGCTTTGATCGAGTGATCTTTGACAGTGTTTGTGCATCCTTACCTTGAGGCCCAGAAGTGCCCCTGTGTCTCTGGGCACCGTGCCATCTTTCATCCGCTTGTTTAGCACTACCCGCCCTATTAGGCGCTCTCCATCTTTGGATGGTTGCCATGTCACCGGGTGCTACGGGGTCAAAGTGACAATACACCTCTGGTTTTTATACAAGCATCCATGCACAGTACATTATAAACACACACACACACACACACACACACACATGCACGGGCTCAGGAAATCAAAGGAGGAGGTCAACTTTTATTTGCTGTGAAGACACAAACCGAACCGAGGTGTCACTAAAAATACACACCAACATGAAATACATTCCCAACCCGTTTTACTTTAGGAAATAATAAAGTAATGACGAGTTGGTGTTACAGGCCGGAATGAAGTTACAAGGTTGGTAAGAGAAGATGGTAACACTTTAGAATAGAGAACACTATTAATTAGTTGCTTGTTAGCATTTATAACTACTACACATTATAACTACTGCATACGGGGGGAGCATAATAGTGAATCTGAAGTGTTACCGAGAAGATTTGTAAAAGAGAGTAAGCTATTTCATTTTAAAGAAGAATTATAAAGACAATAACACGCACACATGCATCTTGCCAATAAGGCCTGGAACACATTAAGTAAGTAAATAAGGTCAGTTTGATTTCATGTTGACTTTATAAGGGTAGTTTTGTATTAGCAATACATACATTTAATGTATTTAAAGGAAATCTTTTCATCATTTTGCACTTTCATGTCATAAACCAATATAAGGAAAAGCTTCTGTAAGGAAAATGTACCCATCTTCTGTAGTTCTCAAATCTAAATGTACATTAAATTTATGTGGTGCATTATATTTATTTTGCAAAGACCTCAATATATTGCTAGGGTATTAATTGGGTCTTGCCTGTATATTCTTTTTTTGACTCTCAAAATGATGGTAGCTATTGATTTGCATTTTATGGATCACCAAGAACCACAGTACTAAAGGAGCAAAATTCTGGATTCATCTTGGTTGGCTTGAGGGGAAGTAAATTAACAACAAGACTTTTCTTAGAGCATGTTACTCGCTTAAAGCTACTGAATGCCTTCAGAAAGCTCGGAATATAGAACATGGTTTGTATGGTTCCTCTTTTAGAAACAAGTTTTTGCCATTGTTGGAGCTTGACAGCTCCAGTGCCTGTAATGAATCAGAGCTCTCTAGACACCCTGCACTACATCTCCTGTTGTGTTTAACAGAGGAAAGTAAGACAGTCCTACAGGTTTATAATACAACATGAGGGTGAGGAAATGATGGCAGGATCTTGGCATTTGCTAACAGCATAATTGTCTCCAAAAGAATTGTCCACCGTATGGGTTCGGTTTGTGCAATTATTAAGTACAAACACAACAGTCAGGACAGGGTGAGAGGTATCAAGCACACAATTCAGGACCAAAACTCAAAGCAGTTAACTAGATCAGCAGTTCTCAACTGGTAAATCACAATATTGTACGGATAAGGCATGTATTAATCAATTAAAACAATAACCTTCAAGAAGAAGTGGTTTACAGTGATTTTAGAACAGCTGTTGGATTTTGTTTTACAGAGTTGGATTGACCTGTATACAGTAATACTGATGTAATAAGGTCAAAGACGTGAGTTTATGCAATATTTTACTACGGCTTCAAACGTTGCCTAGGTCATCGTTGACTATGGAAGTCAGTGGTGACCCAAAATAGCATGGTTACAAACTCTTTTCAAAATATCTTGCTTTGTGTTTGGCGGAACAAAGAAATTCATACAGGTTTGGAATTACTCAAGGTCGAGTAAATGGTGACAAAATTTTCGTTTTTTTGGTGAACTTTTCCTTTAAGTTATGCCCCACCCCCCTCACGTACTTGTTTAAAATTTACATTTATACAGATTCCAATATGGAGTTCCCATCATATCCTCTTCCTTAAAATGATCAAAGCTACACAAGATTAAAGGAGGATACAACTCAATGTACATGTACAATCCATTGTTGGTGCCCAACCTGAATGTGAAACACTGTTGATCTGAATCACAGATAGTCAGAAGATTTTTAATAAATAGTGGAGGTTTTGCTCAGTATGCTTGTTGCTTTGTCACATCACATATGGTGAGCCAATTCACAAATAGTAATTCTCACTAGTTTCTTATTAGCATGCATTTTACTAGAATACTAGCGGTTTATAAGTACATTTAAAGCACATGTTATTCTGTATGACCATATTTTAGATATCTGCACTTAACAACGACCTTATTAACTATTAACGAACCTCAAATTAGGAGTTAATTGTGAGAATGATTCCCTGAACTTATTGGTTAACCAACTCACAAATATTCCCAAATATTTCATTTGAAAGACATGCTTTGAAACAAAACCAGTTGAGAAGAACTGATCTAGATCAATCCACTGATCACCAGAAAAGGAAAGTAAATTGCTCTCACACCCTCAAGCAGTATGGATGTAGCAAGCTACTTCTATTCGCTATGGCGAAAGACGCGGTGAACGAACGAAAACCAAAGATGGGACAGTAGAGGACAGCATGAAGAATGAGACAGTGATAAGGGGAAAAGAAAAACAACTGCTTAGTGCAAGATTGATTCCCACACTAGTCTATCCCTGTGTTTAAGCTGAGACTGAAGGATTGTGTGGAAAGAATCATGTCAGGAAATCCCAAAGGGTGGGGGGGAAGAGCGTGAAAAGGTGACGTGACCAAGTGAGGAAAACAGGTTTGCAATCAGAATGGAGCGTCTGTCCGCATCGAGAAGCATGCAGCATATGGAGCAAACAGTGCCAGGAAGTTTGTCATTCATCGTTCTGTGTGTTAGGATGCGCAAGGACACTGCAGCCGGAAGACAGTGGAGCAAAGCAAACCAGAGGGTTCTCCTCTCGTCTGAGAGGCACGATTAGAGCGGGAAACCCTTCAGGGGCAGAAACAGACAGTCGAGCAGGTCAGTCACAGGAAGCGAGAGGCAGGCGGCAGTAAGTCGTCTCAGTACCTTGTCGCTATGGCTATACTCCTCGTTTAGCGTGGTGCTACTGCACGTGTCAACCCCTGAATCTTTGACCTGCGGCTCGCACCCCTCCGCATCTTCATCGTGGGAGCGCTCCCAAAATCGCACCACTGTCTTTTTTTGCCTCTCAGACGGGGCGTAATTGGCGTCCAAAAAATATGCCTGCTCATTTGTTTTTCTTTTTCCCCTTGGAATGTTGCCTAAAGGTTATGGATGATACAAAAAAGGAGGAGAAACAAAACATGCGGAGGTAAATTAAACGAGGGGAAATGGGGTGAGAGGGTCACAAGCCTCACCATAGACATTGAGGAGGCCTCGCTATGCCAAGACGCATGGTCCCACCAGTGACCATCCATATCTCCTGAGGACAGCACAGTGAGAGGACACATACGCACACACTCCAGTCAACAAGATTTCACTTGTATTAGGCAGATACGCGACATTCATTCACTCGCACGCTTTCTCTTTTATAGGAGTAATTCAGCAAAAATGAAACGGATGCCATTATTTACTCACCCTGCAAGAGTACAACTTTTTTCTCTCGTGAAACACAAAAGAAGAAATTTGAAAGAATGTGCTAGCCATGCGATTATAATAAATGGGGACTGCGACTGGATCTAAATAGATGCATGATTTAAGAATGGATTCAAATAAATAAAAAAAATATATATATATATATAAAAGTCAGTTGATCTGGCTCGTGATATCCCTATTCATTTAGTAATGAAATGCAGTAACTAATACTTGCATGATACTTTTATGGCACTTTTGTGAAACCTTCAGTTCCCATTCATTGCAATTACACAAAGGCAATAGTGCATTCCTTAAAACAAAATAATAATAAGAGTTTGTTTTCCACAAGAGAAAGTCATACAGGTTGGTGACTAATGAGGGTGACTAAATGATGACAGAATTGTCATTTTTGGGTTAATTATCACCTTAAATTAACACGCATAACAATTTATAACATTTTTCTTTGTACACACTTACCTATAAAGCAAATGGAAAGAAAGCACAAATACAGATATTTTAAAGGGGCTTGGTGTTACAAAAAAAAAAAAAGCATGAACTACAACACAACAAGGCAGACCCTGTTTTTCCAGCAATTTGACAGAAAGAAAAGAAAGTCACTAATATTGGCTGAGAGTACATTTTCTAAAAAAGCAAATGACCTAATCTAAGCAGAAATTTGATCTGGTTGGAGACACAAAGACATTAAAATCTAGTGCTTACAATAAATGACATATAAAAGACATTTTGATACTGCTTCATGTTGTATCATGATATATATATATATATATATATATATATATGGGCATATTTTCTGTTATCAGCACAAAGATCACTGAAATGATAGTTATAGTATCAAGCAATAATTTTTTACGCATTAAACCTTTAAAAACACAAATACCAGAAAGAGAGGAGTTCATCATCAATTAGAAAACCTTTAGCATATAAACTGGTAACATTAGTTATAAAGTGTAGGCCTACATTCTCAATTTGTAAGCCAAGTGATATGACATCATAACAAAGATTCAAGCAACTGATGGTGAGAAAGCAAACATTTCCATTAAAAAGCGAAGTTTCCCAAGTTCCCGTCTTTTTAATCGTGTTAGTATGACATTTTAGTAATACACTGTATGACCTAACTTCTCTTGTCTAGCGATTATTTACAAGGGTTGGCAATTTTGTACTGATACTTTCTTAACAGTTCAAAACAAAGAACGAGGTCCTTTAAATACAAAATTAAAGCAAACCAACACTCACTTGAAATGTGCAAAAGAACCTGGACTGGATTTCAGTAAACCATTGGCATAGGACTCACTTTATATGTGCAAAATAATAGTTATTTACATGTGCCTGTGTCATCAGTACAATGTATTTGATTACGAAAACCAAGCTGTAGCTGAAAGATGAAAACTGTGTTATTATGCATCCATAATTTCAACAGCCAGATTCAGTGCAATATCGTAACGGCACTATAATAAATGCATAAAAAGAAATTGTATCCTAGTGTAGAGCTAGGAAACTTTAATATTGCAGACGTCTGATTACTGCTGCCAACATTGCATCACCCTGTCCCAAATTTCCCTGCCAGCATGCGGTAATATCTGTATGCTACCGTGAAAAGAATGAATGTTGTAAAAGCTTACTTCTGTAGGCATTACTTCTGCCTTAACATACACCATTCCTCACAAACCAGAAGCGTTTGCCATTTGTCCAAGAATCATGTGCAGACCGTTCCCAGCGTCTTCAGGAAAAAAATTATTTGTTCTGTGTAGTCCCAATATATTGTTGATAATCCGTCTTTGCTGCACCACCCCTTCCAAACCTTGGCAAGTTAAAGTTCTGCAAAGCTGATTTACTCAACTGCGTCCACCAGAAAAAGGACTCGAACTCAACTGCAGCTTTTCAAATCACGCTTGGGCCAGCCTTTAAAAGGTCTTGCACATCCCCTTCAAGAAAGACATCAAACCCAACTCTTTGCCTTTTTTTACATTGCCTCTCAACGGCATCGTTCGCTTTCCCTCTCTCTTTCTCCTTGCACTGAAATGGAGTTCATGCCTTAGAATAATGAGCTTACCGTTATTCTTGTAAGCCAGCTCAAACACCCTGCCCTACATAGTCCCCGCATCACAACAGACTATTTCCCTGAGTTTGCCGGGCTGATCCCTGACTTCCGAGAACCCCTACAGTTTGCCCATGGCTCCACGGAAGCAAGCATTGGCCTCAACCGGTTGCAGCAAACTAATACAACTATTCCTTTCCTTTAGATTTTCCAACCTTCTGGTTGGTGGTTTTCACACGAAAGTGAAAGTTCAGACCAGACAACTATGTTAAAAGTCCTCACTCATTCGCTCAGCAGTACAGTCACTATTCCAAATGTTGGCGAATTGATGAAATATCGACTTACCACCATTTTCCCAGGCTTCACACAGTGTGCCGTCTTGGTGTGCGCCTCAACTAGTTTGCTACTTTGACCAAATCCTTTTCTCTTTCTGTAGGTGGGGAGGGAATTGAGTACTTTGAACCAACCAGGTTGGGTTGTCACTGACTGACTGACTGACGTATATCCAATGGCAGCAAATGGAAGGATAAGCTTGTCAGAGATCAAGCTCTTTCCAGTCTACAGTCAAGAGGTGTGCCACTCTTATGAGATCAGATGGAGTGATTGCATGCCTGTTAAGATCTGTGGCAACTCTGGAGTTTAACATTGGATGCTGGATAGGAAATTCGGGGAAACAGTCATTGTCTGAACAGATACTCTACTGATCAAGCACTGGGATTTGGAGATTTCTTGGTGTTTTTTGGAGTGGTGTGAACTAGCCTTTAGTAAGCTTACTGAAACAGAGAGACTGAGTACGAGCAGGATGAAGGTGGAAGCAAATGTCTCTTTGAGTCACTACGTGTCCTACTTTCTTCTGCACCACTGTAGCCTCGAGTGCATTAAGTAGCTGTGGTGGAGTGGTAACCATAACAGATGCACTGGTGCAATTTCACTTCCCGACTCTGCCATGGAAGTGACCCTCAATCCACTGCTGGGACTCCCTCTCCCTACTTCTGGAGATGAAGGAAGGCTCTGGGGAGCTCTCTCGAGACTGCTCTTGTGCAAAGAGGCTTATCCAATTGAGCTAATTGTGACCCTGACACAATCAGAGCTTTTAGGGGAGGGGAATATCTTATGTGGCAGAAGAAAAAAAAAAAAAAGAGGAAAAGGAAGGACAGCTACTTCACAGATAGTAGCATTCCATATCCATTCCCGGAATCCTAATGACAGACAATGAGCAGTGTGACACTAAAAGAAGAGACAATTTTGACTTTTAGTGAAACACTCGAACGTAAGCAACTGCTGATCCATGGGAGTTTCAGAGAGTCCAGTTGTGTTTTCAGACATAACGTCTGCTGTATTTCCCAATTATTTTAAACTGTCCTTGCTCTTAAAATCACTTCCACACCAGAAGAGAAGTGACATCACATTTTGAACACACAACATTCAGAAATCATACTTTTAGGGATACAATACCTTGTCACTGGGATAGCACCCTTAAATGAATATCTTAGTCATAGTAGTATCTTAAGAGTAGGACTGCACGATAAATCGAAATGAAAAACAAAATCGTGGTTAGACAGTATTTTTCAGTGAAGCACGGATGATGACATCAATATATGGTTTTATATATGGAGTTCTTATTATTATAATTTTCATCATAATAAAGCATATCTATAATGCAATGCTAATCGACGTCACCTTTATCGCTGCTTAGAATACTATGAAATATGTTTTATTTGTGTAAGAACCAGATCATCTCACAGAAGGATTCATTTCAAACATTCTACTGACGTCGTGAATTGAGTTTGGAGTAAAAACATGTTTTTAAATGTGGTCAGCATTATCATGAAAGATTTCGCCTTTTTCATAATATTGTGATTTCGAGTATTATCTGCGTTTTTTGTTGTCGTTTTTTTTGCGTAGTTCGTCTAAGAAATAATAACAAATAATGAGAATGAACGCAGATTTACGCAGCTCGTCAGTGAACAACGGCTCTGTGTAGTAAATGCGGCCAAATGTGAAATTACACACCTCATGGCATTTACCACTGATTTCAGAACCGGTTTACTGACAAGATGCCTAGTAAATGGTGCTCCTTCTGAAAGCAGGTGATGCAGATTTACTGCTAGTCACAGAACCAGCTTTACTGTCAAAATGTGCAGATAAATCGCGTTTGATTAATCATGCAGCCCTACTTAAGAGTACTCATTATTACTCTAGGCTACTAATGCTCAATTTTAGGGGTATATTATGGCTCGTTTCTACCAAACAGTACAGGTCAGTACACTACAATTTAGGAAAGTACACCCTGATCCGACTTAAATTTCGTCAAACGTACCCTTACTTGATATGCATAGTTTATTCAAAAATGTAGTGATTTACTTCATTCTCATTTGAAGAAGAAAACACTACATTATCTGTGTGTATGAAAAATTTTTGCACTCTGATGGGCACAAGCCCAACACACCAGCAGCATGGTGTAACGAGCGAAGGGGACGCTTCATTACCCTTGTGTTGTAATTATTTCTTGCAGCACACACAATCCTCTGTCAACCAATCAATGTTCAGCAGAGAGTCTAGCTCCACCCGCAAACCTTATTGTAGAATGGCTGCACAATATTGGGGGGAAAAAAACAACAACTCACATTGTGATATTTTGTTTTTCTGTAAAATAGCTCTATTTGAGAAAAAAAAATAGAAATCAAAATCAAAATCAATAATTGGGGTGATTTTGTAGGTAAGTAAATTAGCATAGAAAATAGTAATTGAATTGAATTGGAAAAAAACAAGTATAGTTATATATATATGAATATAACAGAACAAAGATATTAATTAAATTAACAGATCTTTATATATTTTTCAGTCTAACAGTATATTCAGGTGCAGAAACTGAATAATCAAAAATAAAATAACACTGCATTGTCTTCACAGCAAATTAAATCTAATAAATCTGTTACAGCTAGAAAAAGGGATTTTCCTCTATGTGTTTTGTTGTTTGATTGACATTCACTTCATATTCAGAAAGCAACAGGAACATTAAGCTGCTGTGAACCTATATACTGTTGTATTCATCCTTTTTTTTTTCTGGGATCTCAATACCGATGGTGAAACGATGTATCGCACTGTACTGTACTGAACCTTACCGCTTGGTGAAAAAAAAAGAGCCATTACAGTCATAAGTTCAATTTAAGAATTGACAAAGCATCAATGACACATATGATGTGCAGCCCCCTTTATACAGCTCTAAATGTTAAACACTTCAACTGAGCTTTACCATGTGTAAAAGGCTTCATTTAAAATGCACATGCTGAGACGTGAATTGTAATTATTTAATGTAGTAAACAAAATAAAATATAAATTGTAGTAAACGCTATAGAAATTCATATTCTAACAGGATAACTGGATTCTACTTAACAGTTTATGGCAATGTATGACTGTGTCCTGTGTCCCCATTCACACTCTAGCATCTTCAGCCCGGCTTGTATTACATAATTAAACCTGCTTGAATAATGAAACACCCTCCATGGTTTAAACCCAGGTCATGTGACTCACCCCATGTAATTGCCAGAGTCAGTGGATTCTCCTTTATCTTAGGTGCAGTTTTAAACTGAATTTAGAGGAGAAAGGTCACCGAGTGACTTAATTCTCTCATCTTTCGACTTCTCTTCTGAATGTGTTGAGAATATTAACTAAGGGGTTACTGTTACAAGCAATAATCTGGTTAATATTCAACAACATTTAATTCTACAATGTAACAAATGTTATCACTATGCTCTATCCAAAGCTGTATTTAAAGCAGACTCAGTAAGATAGCATTATAAAGACCAAGAGGACTCTAACCTCACCATCAACAAGTTCTACTCTGCCAAAACTGACTCTCTTATTTAACTGGGAGCAACCAAGAAGAAGTGGTAAAGAGTGGCCAAAATCATTTAAGAACTAGGATCTGCTCCTGGAGATCTACTGTTCTGCAGAGTTCAGCCATAACCCCAATCAAATGCATCGGAGCCAGCTAATCAAGGTGTTCAGGGTTACTGAAAAACTGCAGTCAGATGTGTTGAGTGGAAAGTGAAGTCTGCAGGAAGGCAGCTCTCCAGGAGCAGGTCCTGATCTAGGATGTCAAACCACAAGATTCATCCAAAACAGCATCCTTCCCTACTATATGAAAAACAGTATGTTAAAGGCGTAGTATGTGCAAATTCATTAAACTGTAGACACAAAGTCCTCCAGTGAACTAAGACTTCTGGTGAGATTCTAAAGTGCATATCTGATGGACATTTTACCATCCCACGAGGCCACTGGAGGCTGGTCCAGTAGGTCACTTGACAATAACAGCATGCCGAGTGCAACAGTGTATCCATATTATATTCAAGCTACACAAATTCATACTATGTTGAACAGAACAGTCATAAAGCGGTTCCTTTTTCAAAAGAAGTAGGTATTAGCTTGTTTGCAATCATGTGATTCTGATGACACGCGAAATGCAGCTAGAGGGCAGGAATTGGCAGGGCAGGCTCTTAATAATCCATACTACAGCATTGAACTCTCTCCTGCCCCCACCAGCTCTGGAGCAACATGACGGTTAGCATGATGGCTCTTTCTAGAAACGCTTAATGCAAGTAATCTCCCTAAAACACTGCAATGTTTATCAACCAGCACTTCAAAAAATCTATTTAGAGTCAGCGTTTACCTTTTTCGCTGATGGACTCGCTCTCTAGCTCCACATCCTCACAGCTTGTGTACTCCGGCGTGGTTGCCAGTTCCTCTTCTGAGCTGCTGAAGCTGCCCATGGTTCTGAGCTTGTCAAGGCGTTTGCTGCGGTGGGGTCGAGGCGGAGGGGGCCGAACCGACTCAGATTGGTCCGAGCTCAGAGAGTCGTTTCGCAGCATGCTATCCATTTTGTCCCGTTTGTTTCTGCGCATGGCTGAGCTAGGGTCCAAGTGGTGTTGTTGGGGTATGGGCTTCCTCGTTGGCTCCGCCGGTCCTCGTCGGCTCTCGCCCAGCACGGGGCTGCGGTGTGGCGTTGGTGGGCTGTGATTCGACATCCGATGTCCCGGCGAGCTCCTGTCCATAGAGTACGAGCGCTGACTTGGGTCTCCCAACAGGGGGAGGCGTGATTGGCGCCCACCGGGCCCATGCATAGGCTCGTCAAGTTCTGTGTAGGCAAGCGAGACGTCACTATGACGCCGCTCATGGCGAGCCCGTGACACCTGGGCATGGATGCGCATCTGCTCCTCGTAGGGCTGGGGTTTGACTGGGTAGCGCGCCAGGTTGGGGTCGCTTCGGTACCGGGCCTGGTATTCCTCCTCACGGCGTCTTTGGAGTTCATAGTCTTCTAGCTGGCCGTCCAAACGCTGGCCTTGCGAGTGCCAGCGTCCTCGGCTGTCTTGATAACCGCCCACCTCATTGTACATTCTTGAACTCCTAGGCGAATGGCCAGGGTCACGTCCGTAGTCGGACGGAGAGCGGGGCATGCCTTCTTCAGCCGGGGCATACTGCAGTCCTCCTTCCCCCTCCCTTTGGTTATATGCCGCGTTGGGGTCCCTGGATGCTGATGGACTTCTGTTTCTAAGAATGTAAAAGGAAATGAGGTCAGTGTGAGTGGTCAGCTTGATGTAGTGCTAAATACTGAAATGGAACAAAACGCCAGGGTCACAGGATGATGATGAATGAATAACTGAATGACGAATTTATACATTATTTACAATCATGTAGCTCTTTACTCATTTCGGCCCTTGTTACATGCTCTAATGCAGTGATACTGTAAGAAGGTATTTTTCTGTGGCCAAGAAAATATCCCTTTTTAAAGTCTATATGTACATGTTCACTGAATGAACAGATTAGTTGATGATAATTCTGCTACAGTTACTACTGGCAGCTAATATAAAAAATTGCAATTAATCATAATAAATGATTAAATAAATAGTAATTATTTATATACATTTCCCTTAATAAGCCAATATGTTACACTGTTAAAAACAGATGATAAAATAATCATTGTACATTTAATAAATCATAAAATAATCATATAATCATGGTACATTTTTCATATGCAATATGCAGTGTGCAAACATTATATTTAAAAAAAAAAAACCTCACAGTTTTGTTTTATCATCACACCAAATAAATGAGTCTTTATACATAAAAAAGTTCAAGGTCACTGCCCATGAGTCTATCCCCGCTTGTCTTCAGGACACTCTTGTTTAAGCAGGCGTACGTCAACAAGCATCGCTGCTGCTCCTGTCCTGGAGCTCTCTCATCATGAGGGATGTGCAGGGACTGTGAAGCTCTGTGAGAGGGGCCAGTTGGATGGGGTTTGGTGGTCTGGGAATTGTCTGCCATAACAGACCCTTGAGCCATGGCTTTCATAGCGGTTAACCTGTAAGGGCAGAGTGTTCGTCTCTGGCCAGAGTCATGAGGAGAAGTGTGTCACGCCGAGTTAGAGAAACACTGCAGTGCCAAGACAGAGCCAGATGCGTTTAGTTCCCTCCCGTTCTGTTTCTCTCTCATTAACTGTTATATTAGCCAGCAGTCTCGCTTAGAGCAGATGCTGCTACTCTCCCACAGCTGGAAAGAGACGGTTAAAGTAAACAGCCATTTTACTATTGCTCATTCTCACGGTTTGTGATTTGAACAAAACCATAACCTTAAGTATTAAAGTTGAGTGTGAATGGTCTCTCATCGTTTGTAATTAAAACCAGTATAAGTATAAGTTGTTGCAATAAAATGAACTAAAACTGAAATAAAAACGCTTAAAAATAAACATAAAAAATAATTTTAATTTAATTTAAACTAAACTAAAATTTACTAAAACTCTTAAAATACTTAAAAAAATACTTAAAATGATAAAATAAGCAACACTGCTCATTTTAATTTTGTTTAACTTGATGCGCTAAAATAAAAAAATAAAAAACTGAAATAAAAAAGCATTAAAACTACATACATTTACTAAAATAAAAAAAAATAAAAAAATTAAATAATTAGTTTAACGTCATACACTAAAACTGAAATAAAATGTATAAAAACTACATAGAAAATCAAAAGGAAAAATTACTAAATAAGCAACTTATTTTTACTTTACTAAATGGAATTTAGTGTAACATGATGCACTAAAATAAGAAATTAAAATGTATACGAATATAGATAAAAAAAAAATTAAAATCAATTATTAAAGAATAAAGCTGTATCTCAGTGACCCAAACATACAGACTGGTGAACAAAAATATCCTGTAAACCAATAAAAAAAACCTAACCACCACCCAAAATACCTTAGCATTACAGTGCTGGCTTTGCCATGGGCGAACATCTTATTTCTATTGTCGAGGGCAATTCATCATTAAATGATTGTGCAGAGTCAGCAGTAGCACCACATTGAGCAGCGCTATATTCCGGTAGTAAATGACTGCTGAATGTCTAAATGTAAATGTGACATCATCCATTGTGCCGTCATATGCATCCTGCAACATGGGTGATATTACTCCTTGATTTGTGCCTGTCGTCTCTGAGCAAAGCCCTACGAGCTTCTCCAATCAGAGCAGATACAGCATAGCAGGAGAAACAAAACTCAATGACAAAACTATTCCAACATTCAGCGGCTGTTTGCTTTAAAATAAAGGCCATTTTGACATTTTGCTCACAGCTGAAACTAGACCATGCACATAATGGTATTTTCTGTTTGCCATATGTTAGCTCACCCCACAAAATAACATTGCAATGCATTACTGCAATGGCCATGGAAGCAAAGACCCCAAACAATAATTCCTCCGAAACGGTGCTGGCTATTTGATTCAACATATTTATATCCTGAATTAAATATAAACTCACTGGAGCAACTGTGCAATGTTCCAAAAATAGGATGAGGTGCCAGTCAACTAAAAGTGTCACATCACACATTAGAACATGTAGACTAAAATGCTAATGAATACAGAAGTGGTTTTGTACCGTCTATTTTTTTTTTTGCCATTTTGAGCTGTTAAAGCTGGGAAACAAGTACTGAAAAAAGTTCCTATAGAAATATTTGCTGTAAATAAAGGTAACACCTGAATATAGGGACCTATTCCCACTAGTAATTAGTTGCTTATTAGCATGCTAATTATTTCCATACATATTGGCTGTTTATTAGAACTTAAACCCCACACTTTGCTTGACCATATTCGACATCAATATTCCTACCTAATCTAAACTTAAAGGGTCGGGTCACCTCAAAATTAAAATTCTGTCATTAGTTACTCACCCTCAAGACCTTTATTCATCTTTGGAACACAAATTAAGGTATTTTTCATGAAACTGGAGAGCTCTCTGATCCATAGACAGCAATACAACTGAAATAATTTCAGAGCCTCTAGGCGTAATGCACTACAAGTATTTTTCATAACTGAAGCTGAACCACTGATGTCACATGAACTGTTTTACTAATTTTTTTACTACGTTTCTGGATCTGGGATCATTTCAGTTGTATTGCTGTCTATGGAGGGTCAGATGGCTCTCTAAAATCATCATGAGTAATTAATGACATCATTTTCATTTTTAGGTGAATTAACTAAACTAACTCCTAACTAACTGTTAATAAGTAGCAAATTAGAATTCTATTGAGGTATGAGAATAAAGTATGACACACTATCACACTATCATTCAGGGGTTTGAGTTGAATCAAAAGTCTCTTTTGCTCACCAAGGCTTCCTTTATTTCATCCAAAATATGCTGTGAAATATAATTAAGTAAATTCATTACTCAATTGTTTAATGTCACGTGATCCTTCAGAAACGATCCTAATCCTTCACTATGACACATTTTTCTGCATATTGTAATAGCATATATTTGAAACAGAAATGTGTCTTTTTTTGATCAACCATCCTCAATAAACGAAAGTGATTTTTACACAGCATATGGAAACTCAAACCCATAATGATGCTCAAAACAGCATCTTAATGGGATAAAAAGAGGAAAACAAACAGAATATGTGTTAAATCTATACCCCCAGCATGGCATCAAGAGATGTAAACAGCCCTAAACCTCACGCATGATAATCTTTCCCAACTGCACGGCCAGTTCTGTGCAAGCATTACTCAGGCGTTATAATTACTCCTCTAGGAACATCTGCACGCCTGTCACAAAACCGTCAACTAAGCAGCATTCAGTGAGAGGCGCTTGACTGTCACACGAATGCTGCACCGGCAACAAAAAAAACAAAACAATCTTCCATGGCCGAGAGCGTTGTGCGTGCACGCACCTGTCACTCAAGAGTTGCACATCTGGGCTGAGGGCGCGAGCATGACGACCGCGCGGCTGCATAAAACACACGTGCACCGCACACCGCCGGAGAGGCAGAAGAGGTCCAGCCGGGGGGGAAACAAGGTCACGGCTACAGAAAACACATGTCCCGGTCCCGTAGCACAGTAGCTGCTAGCTTAGTGTGCGTCCTGCACCCCTCCCAGCACGCTCTCCACACCGGAGCAAATCTCGAAAGCCGAAACGGGGCCGAGAAGCGCCGAGGGTTGCCGAGAGGCCTGAATGCACGAGGTCCAAAGGCTTCTGGGAGTGGAGAGCGGTGTTACCGTTTAATGCTGTTATCACAGGCTGTATATAGCTGGAGGTCAAGCACGACTTTACCCTGCAAGGAGGATTATGGTACTTAGCTGATTACTGGCTGCATGGCAGTTATTGCTTAGCAATCGTACGGCCTGGGAACTCCTCTGAGTGCCCAAGTCTGGATTTCAGCATAATCATCTTCCTCTTTGCTCCGGCAAACTCCAGGAACAAAGCGGGAACAATTTTCCAGTGAAATGAAGCTCTTTGGGTATGATGCATCAGCATGTAAAGGTTGGCTGTCTCAGCATGTGTGCAGTAAATGCGTGTGTGTGTGAGTGTGTGTGTGTGTGGGCCCCTTTCTTTGAGCTTGTGTGGGCGATCGAGCATGTGTGTGTTCACAAATATTCATACATCTAGTGTGTGTGAGTGTGTGTATGGTATCTTACTCAAGCGCACAGATTAATTCTGAGCCTCGCGGGCCTGCGTGAGTGTGTGTGTGTGTGTGAGTGTGTGTGTGTGCGTGTGTCTGCATAAGAGTGAGAACACAGCGCCACCTAAAGCCAGTGCAATATATTCCAAGTTAGTAATATTGGTGGTATCTAATGCATCACATTCACTACTATTTAAAAATCTTGTGTATAACTTAGCTTATTAACAATATTATATAGTGTATTAACAATAGCTCATGCAAATATCTACAAAACAATTATAGTATGCGAATACGAATTAAGGGGTGCGTAATTTGGGAAAATTAAATTATAAAAATTATGATTGCCATTTAAAACATGATTTCAAAAAAAGGCAGGTTTGCTGTGGTTGTATGTAGGGAAGCACAATTTGACCAAAAATTTATTATATATCAATGGCTATAAAATATCACTAATACTTCCAGTACTATTAATAATAAATATTACTAAAACAATTAATAATCATTGTCATAATCATTGTCATTATTTTTTAAACAACACTAATTGTATTATTATTAAATAAAAGTATAAAAATACTGAATAAATCTAAAACAGTTACTGAATTACTATTAAAATATTTCCCTTTAAAATACAGGAAAAAAAAAAAAATTCTAATATTATTTGAAAAAACAAATTGCAACTGTAAAATTGCAGTAACAGTATTTATGGCTGTCTTAATTACTTCTCGTTTTTTTTTTACAGAAACGGCAGGGAATTATTAAAGCTTCTCCTTTGTTCATAAGTACTTCTTATCACAAGAGTGTTTGGCCCTTTTGTTGCCAAACGCATATTAAAATGATCCAAACTAAGCAGATGCAGAGATGGAGTTCATGTGGAACAGCATCTGTAAACCCATCCACTTTGTGATGCAGAAGCACCAGCAGCAGCGTATGAAAAATGAGCCGCTCGTGTGTAAACGAACACAGTGCCAGGCTTCACTCTGAAAAAAGCCAGTGCATATATGTATTTAATTCTCCTTCACACACAATTTTGCTTTTATTTTGGTAAATAAAGGATCCCTGCTAAAATTGTATTCAGAACTCCCCCATCCCCCCCCCAAAAAATAACTTTTTATGATATTCATGTTTTTAGGGCGTTTTTTAAAGGAGTCATACAAACCCAGTTTTCCACTAGCTAATATGATTATTTAGGGTCTTAATGGAGAGTTTGTAATATAGTTTGTTTTAAAATTTCTCAAAAATAGTTTTAAAAAACGCTCATTTTACCCTGTCAAAAACAGCTCTTTTGAAATCACTCTGTTCAGTGTACTTCCCCTTTAAATCTTCACGAGCTCCACTGACTCTGCCCCTTATTTCCAAGTCACTCTCAGAGGATCTTTTTTTAGCCGTATTCATAGTGAAACCTGCTAATTAGCACATTATTAGGAAAAGGATTTGCAAAGATTCATTAAAAGACATTATACTCACTGCTTCTGTAGGTGACGCTGGATCATGAATGATTCGCGCGAACATAAACGCATTCCGGTTGATCAAGGGTGCGTTTCCCTTCAGAACCAAGCGTAACGTTAATCTTCCGCGTCTTCAGTCTCTCAGAGGTTGGGGGTAAATGACTACTGCTATCTTCATTAATACATTCAACAACAAAACACCTCAATCTCTGAGGAGTCCTGCTTGCCTCTGCGTCTCGGTCTGATGACGGCTCACTCAGGGCGGGTCTGAGGTAAGACACCAGTTCAGTCTGTGTGACACGCT
>JAUCMU010000039.1:3352830-3364375 GCA_032275025.1 Enteromius treurensis
TAAGCTACATACCTTCTATGTACATATCAGAGAACAATTTAAAATATTCTCTCAATGCATTCTATGGCACCTTTAAAGCAACTGGCATCTGATAACTCATTGTTATAATGCTAAAGAGGTTGCCAGGTTGTTTTAATGGTGTTATTTATATTTTTCTATGTTGCTACGCAGCTGCTAGGGCAACCACCCAGCGACTGTTGTGGACATTCAATGATTCCTAGATTGTTTTGAATGGTTTAGCATGCTGCCATGTGGTTGCTAGGGCTCTGGGTGGTTGTAAGGGTCTTGCTAGGGTGCTCTTATTGTTTAAACAAATTGTTACATGGTTGCTAAGTTGTTAATGTGTTTCTGAATGACTGCTAGGGTGTTTAGGTGATTTTAGAACACTACCATGCGATTGGTAGATTTCCATTTGGTTGTTGCTGGGTGGTTGCTAAGGTGTTATTAATGTTTTAACACATTGCTACATGGTCACTAAGGTGTTAGGGTGTTGTTGGGTTGTTGGTAAAGTGTACTGAGTAATATCACAGATTGCTATGTAAAGCATGTTTAACATGTTGCTAGGCAATAGGGTGGTTGCTAGGTGATCACGTATTGTTCCAGGTCACTGGGCGACTGTGCTTAGGGTTTGTGATTTGAACTCATAAACCTAAGTGTGTACAATAGCAATAACGATGCTAGCATTAGCAAACCACTAAAAATATTTCTCCGTTAAATCACAGCTGACTGCTCTGTGTGGTTATAATAAGCTTCACCATTAGTTAGATTACAAAATGCTATAGACCTGTCATTTATTCCTCTTCCCCCAACCACCACCAAAGCAAAACCAACATCCAGAGACAATAGCACTCAGAAATGTAACTCTGCGCTAAGTATGGCGTGCCAGACATGAGTCATACTTCAGAAGGCAGTAGCGAATGCTCCAGAACGCTGGTGCAGTACTCTGGATCTATTAGTATGCTCGTTGTGTTCCAAATATGCACTGATTTTAATTACCTACTCTTCCGATTCAGGGTACATCACTCAAATGCTGCACTTCTGATGGAGTAATGCTGTTTTCTGGAGTCCAAAGCCCAGTCAACTTCCTCTCTTTTCAAAAGAGGGGGAAGACTTAAAAGGTGCTCTATGCGATGTTGCAGGATTTTAGCTTGATTTAATTTTTATCTCATACCGTATGCATCACCCCTTGATTGTCTTGCTGCCTGCCCTCTGAATCCATTGGGGGGAAAACCCTCTCAAAAGACAACACAGAGGCTGCAATACCAAAGGAAATGCGCATTAAGCCCCACCTCTTCTTGCCGATTGGTTGGCTGAAGTTTGTTTGCGCGCAATAAACCCCACCACTTCTTGCCGATTGGTTGGCTGAAGTTTGTTTGCGAGCATTAAACCCCATCTCTTCTTGCCGATTGGTTGGCTGAAGTTTGTTTGCGCGCATTAAACCCTACCTCTTCATGACGATTGGTTGGCCGAAGTTTGTTTGTGCGCATTAAACCCCAACTCTTCTTGCCGATTGGTTGGCCGAAGTTTGTTAGCGAATTAAACCCCACCTCTTCTTGCCGATTGGTTGGCCGAAGTTTGTTTGTGCGCATTAAACCCTACCTCTTCATGACGATTGGTTGGCCGAAGTTTGTTTGCGCGCATTAAACCCCACCTCTTCTTGCCGATTGGTTAGCCGAAGTTTCTTTGCGCGCATTAAACCCCACCTCTTCTTGTCGATTGGTTAGCTGAAGTTTGTTTGCATCTTTAAAGAAATAGTTCACATAAAATATGAATATTTCATTGTTTATTCACCATCATGTTTTTCGAGACCTGTTTTTCTTAAAAAAAAATGTTTTACACACTTTTCTTTGTATTTATACTATTCAAAAGTTTAGGGTCAGTATTTATTTATTTTTTTTCTTCATTCATAACTTTATTTAGCAATAACAATGAATTTAATGCTGTCAAACATTTAATTGTGATAAATCACATCCAAAATAAGTTTTGCTTACACACTCATGCACATGCATGTTTAAAAATATATATATTTTATGCTTATATATTAAATTCATATATATATATATATATATATATACATAAATGAATAAAATAATGTAAATTATAAGAATATTCATATTTATTTTCAAAATATATACCGTATGTGTGCATATTTATAAATACCTAAAAATAAACATAATTTAGTAATAAAATTAAACTAATAATAAAATAAATGAAAAAGAATTTAAAAAATTCTTAAAACATTTCTTCATCAAATTTCAAATGATTCTTGAGCAAATTTAAATAGAAAACATTTATTGTAAATTGCAATTATATTTCACAATATAAATTAATTGTATTTTTCATTAAATAAATCAGAGATATTTATTTTTAAAAACTATCATTTATGAACATTAGTATACAGTAAATGGGAACTAAAATTTTCACACTTCAAAAACATTATGAAAGTAGTGCATATGACTTCATATGTTCATAAGTAATATGCAATACCTTTGTGTGAGGAAAAGAGCAAAAGTCCATTTTCATTTAAAGTTTCTCTTTCAAGATGGATCTCTTTGATTAATAATTTGATCAGGTTCACAAAATTACTGAATGATTCATGTGTGAATCAAACTGATCAGTTGAACAATTTTATTTCTATTTCAGTCTGAACAAACAAAGCAATTATATAAATTCAGAAGACTTGGTACACAAGCCGTACTTTCGAGATGTATTAATAGTGAATAATTTTGTAAGTTCCCACTGCTTGAAACTTCATGGAAAAGAAACGGCACTACAGAATTTCTCTTTTGACATAAAAAAAATAAATAAAATTTAAAACAGGACATCATGCATGTTTGCAATGACAAAAGGGTGCGTAAACTGGTTAGTATTTTCATTTCAAGCAATGCACTTCGTGTCTTGCAAGGATCACTCTGTAACTAATGGCCACTCCAGTGTGGTGGGATTTGAATCACTTAGTCCAGCGCCGCACACAGACGTCTCTATTTTGGGCCCGGACAGGCAGGTCATAGGGCCGTAGAGTGCCTTGCAGGCTGCTGAATAAATTATTTGTTTCTTTATTTAGTGGATGGCGGCCGAGTCGGCAGCCTTAAAAGAGGATGCGAGGAAAAGAGTACAAATGAACACACGTCGGTTCTTCTGACGCAGGCGATGCAGCACAACGCTGCGAGAGACGTGGGTGAGACAGGAGACTTTCTCGTCTCGTTTTAAATGAAAACAGATTTTCTCTCTCCGATAAACACTGCCCAATTCTTCCACTCCAGTCGAGCCCTTTCTAGCACTGACAATAAGAAAATTGCAGTGGCGCTGAGCACAGAGAGCTAAAAATGCGTTGGCGACCCGCTCTGAGCCAAGTATCGCTGTTATTTCTATAGAAAAGTTTGTTTCTCAAGGGCAGAAGTGATGAATATTTCTTTGCATATTATCAAAGGCAGAGAGATGTCATGCTGCTGTCAGTGACTGAGAGGACGGGAGCTCTGGGAGGAAGAAACGGCTGAGGGTTTGGGAAATGACACTCTACAGTGTTGCAAGAAGCGTTGTGTGCAGCCTTTTTCATGTGGAGTCAAAAATGGCAGGGACGCTGCGATACTGAGCTTGTACTCACTAAAATGCTTCGGCGTGCAGCATATAAGCAACACGTGCCTCGGAGACGCATGACAGATGAAAACAATATGTGCTTTAACATCAGCTCGAAATATCAGACATGTTTGAAATCTTCTGGATGGATGGGTTCAGACTGATGCTAAAAACAGAGTGTGTGTCCATCATGCTGCTCGGTTTTCTGTGAAATCTGTCAACGCGAATCTGCAGATTGCTTCTGACTCTCTGCAACTACATCGCCGACTTCTCCAGACTACAAATTGGAGCAAAAAGAGACAATTCTATTAGGTTTCAAGCTTGCGGATTGATTTCTATTACGTATTCAGTCAACTGGCATCCTTTAACATTTAAACATCGGATGTCATAAGTTGTGTTCTTAAAGGATCTACTCAAACATAGGCTACATAAATAGTGAAGAACAGCTTGAATAAAACTGTAATGAGCATGCAGGCTCATTATAAAAGGGCTTTTGTGATGTAAAGTTACACGACACATTTTGTACAACTGTTTGATGACTCTCTGCATTTCAAACACTGATTGAGCGATTCCATGAGACATTCATTCCAGTAAGATGTTCCGTTTCTTTCAACACTTTTTGATATTGATTCATATTTATTTTGTGCTATGACTAGTAGTAAAGAGAATATCGGTTGATTTGATCTCTTGTGCTGCTTGAACTGAGGCATCTACAGAAATCTGCCACGCCACATTAACCTGTGGACCAGTACAGTCCCACATATGGGATTTTTCTTTCCGTGCCCCTGGGAGTACGGCCCCCCATATGGGATTTAGAGCGATCGGTAACGTTACATAACTGCCAAATTCAAACGGAGCATTCAGCGCCTTTGCTGGCGCTGAGCCAGATAGAGACATGCGCTGTGCGTGTCATATTATCACAACTATACAGTGTTCTTAACCACATAATGCATATTTTAAATAAACATAAGCACTATTGAAAATATAAATTTAGAGCTTGTAAAATACAGATAACTATGGAAGCAACAACAAAGTTTTATTTGTATCAGATTCACATAGTGTAAGTAACTATAAAGTTCACTCTATTCTTCACCCAGTTTCCCCGGCCACTTACTATCATGTATTTGGGGAGAAATACGGGATGTATGACAGGAACAAACACGGCGAAGCCCATCTCATGTTACAGATCACGATCAAGATCATTTAGAAAGGTGTTTAATTTACAAAACGCACTCATATTTGTGAATCAGAATATCACATTGTTAATGACATGGTAAGCAAGATTGTGAATATTTTAAATAAAAATGGAAAAACTTAATAAACGTGATCAATCCGTCATGCAGTGTTATTGGGGTCGCAGTGTATCACGTGACAAGCATGACGCGTCACCATGGAAAAAGTAAGGGCAAACGTTCTAAAATAAGGGTCGCCTAAAAAGAAACTCACTCTGGTGGGACCGCTGGAATATTTTAAACTCACCACTGAAAACGGAATTTATCATTTGAATTTCAGAATTTAAACGCTTACATATCAAAATTAGCATAGCACAAAGCTTACTGCGATTTATTGGATGATATGCACGCTACAAATAATGTTTCTGAAGAGGTTTTGTCCAAACATCAACTGAAAACAGCGTTTTTCTGTTTTTTTATATTTAAATAAAGGGTGATTCTTTTAAGTTTATCGCAGTGCCATGCACGTACTGTAATGCCTCATCTACGCTGGCGCCGACGCAACCATAGTTTATAAAGCTTAAAATAGTGGTACATAATTTAACAAGTTAAAGTATCAGTTTTGATGTTAATATTTATTTGTCATACTGTCATAGGGAGCTTCAAAGAAGACCAAGAAACCCAGAGTGCATGCAATGCCCTGTTTATCCGTCTCCTTATCTTTGTTGCATGGGTAAAAAAGTTTCTTTGACTGTTTATTCCCTACAGATATTGTGATATATATTGATACTGTGAATTCTTTTGGCCACAACAACCATGGTGTGCAAAATCTAATATCGTGACAGCCCTACGACATATATTACAACACAGCACAACCTCAAGAAAAAACGTGTCTAAAACTGATCCTCCATCTCACGTACTGCATCCCTTTCCCTCCAATTTTCTCAAAAAAAAAACTGTATTGAACATCTCCACATGTATACTTCACATTTTTTCTGTTCCTCCACAACACAATCTTACAATGGTAAAAAGATCATCTAAGTACTTGGCTAAATAATATGATGAAATATCATTGGTAGACACTACTAATAACTCCATTCGTGATTTGAGAACCCTGACCTACTAGCCAAGGGTCAAGCAGCCTCCATAGCATGCATTGATCTATTCCTCTTGACTAAGCAAGGCCACTGCCATCTAACTGACCGCATTTAATGCTACACGTATCTTCTCCTTCAAAATTAATAAAGGAAACAGGCGCCTATACATAGTGTCATCATCCCTTTCTGTTCTTTAGTGGCTACTTATTGTCACAATAACTGTGACAGAGGCTCAAAAATCATCTTTCTCATTAGTGGAATTCACTCAATAGATTCACAATGCTGTTAATCAACCAATCAATGATCTTATTAGGACAAATATCCTGCCAGCTAAATGGCATCATTTCAATTTAACCTCAGCTTAAGGATCAATAAACCAACACCAAACTCCAAGTCGTGATTTATCTTCGCCTTGTCTATTGCATCTGCCCTGACCTTATTAGTGCTGCATGATAAGGCAACGCTCACTATTGTTAATGCTATAACTCAGCCAACACTGTTTAGAAATGAATGAAGACTCAAATCGTGTGGATGGTTGAGGAAAAGGTGTGTTGAGCACGGTTACAGACTGCAATTTTAAAACAAAGCGTTACTGAAACATGCTAAGAATGCTAAAAATATTTTCTTAAATCTGCCAAACCTTCGGAACAAAATATTAAGATTTGATTGTTTTTTGGCCTTATTGCCCAGCCCCAGTAAGTAACCACCGAGCATTGCACCCACAACAACATGGCAACTGCATAGTTACACTCAGCAAAGCACTCAGAACTCCCTACAAACCACACACAGCGGCCTTTTTTAGCAACACCTCTGCAAACACCCACAGCACCCCAGCACTGAGATCTGCACAGGTTAGCAGCACTCGCACACTCTTTCTTCACAAAATATCAAAATCTAGTTCCATTTGCACTTTGTCTGGAGAACGTAAAAGATAAAGACGTTACTTACATTTACTACTTTAGATACATCATACATTTCATACAATATTTAAGACTTTTTTTTTGTATTATTGAATAAATATTAACCAGTAATCATTATATAAGTTAATTATATAATGGTTAAACTACAATAATGTAACCAAGAAAACAGCCACTTCTTCTCACTAAGGTTGCAATAATTTGATCAAAATTACATCACAAACAGCAATTTTGGTAAAACAAAAACAAAGAAATATTAATTGCTTTTCATTTTTAAAAAAATATTTACATGCATTTATTTATAATGAATTATATATTTGTATATTTAATAAATAAACATAATTTCTTTAAATATATACATGGATGTGTGAGTAATTAATAAATATACACAGTACACACACATACATTATATGTAAAAAAAAAACTTATTTTTTGGTATGATTATTTACGATTAAGATTTTGACAGCATTATTTAAAAGCGATTTATTCCTGTAAGCTGCATTATCAGCATCACAACAGAAAATTCAGATTATTATTCATGTCTAAAACAAATAAATGCAGACTTAGTCTTCTTTCAAAACCGATCCCTTAAAACATGCCTCATAGAACATATGATGCTTAATAAGCGATATTTACTTTCAGTGGAGCCGCAGCTCTTTGACTTTCCACTTCTTGAAAAAAGGCGTATCATCCGGTCCAGCATTATAACAGCTCCAGGCTGCAGAAGGATGGGCTGCTCTGACTGTCCATCGATCGGTTTGGATTTCCATTAAAAGGAGCTGGCGCACAAGGCCTGACTGATTCAGAGCGAGTGCTTTTGGGAAGAGAGTACACTAGAGAAAATACAGCTCCTAAATAATCAATGATTGAGGGAGTAAATCAGCCAGAGTGAAAGAGGCCGAAATGTGGCCAGCAATTAATTAGGACATCTGAGGGAGTCAGATTCCATTTCTGTAGCCCACCACTCACATGCAATATCAACAGCATTAGCACCAAGCGGGATACAAGAAAATGATTTGGTCCACTGAGATATGGGTCACTGCTAAGTGGGTGTAAGGATTTCGCAAATACAGCATCAGTTAGAATAGTAAGAAGGGCTGGGAGGTGGGACGGTAGAAATGTCAAGAAATACTTACTTCCTTTTTATTTATTTTTGAATCTACTGAATATCCTCTTAAATATAAATATATATGCCGCTGTCCCACAAACCTAGTCATAAGAGTAAATTTATCAAAAATGAGATTCATGCATCATCTGAAAGGTGAACAAATAATCTTTCCATTGTTATGATAAGACAATATTTGAGAAAAATTACAATTATTTATAAATCTGGAATCTAAGGGTGCTAAAAAAATAAAATAAAATCAAAGTTGTCCAAAGTTCTTAAAATGCATTTTACTGGTTAAAAATTATGTTTTGACATATTTATGGCAGGAAATTTACAAAATATCTTCATGGATCATGATCTTTACTTAATATCCTAAACATTTTTTAGCTTAAAATAAAAATCTATCATTTTGACCCATACAATGTACTGTTGGTTATTGCTACAAATGTGTAACTTATGACTGGTTTTGTGCTCCAGGGTCACATATTTCAAAGTTGTAAATAAAACAAAGATTATAGGAGTGGAGCATGTTACCAAAAAAAAAACTGTATTTCTGCTTCAAATTTTTATTTTAAATTCAGTGTGTTACGCATTGCTTCTGTGTTTTTTTTGTGAAGTGTATGTAACATTTATGTACAAAATATAATTGTAATTACATGAATTTAAAACAAAACAAAAAAAAGATAAAAGCCATATTTTTAGGTTTACAAAACAGGATAATAATGGAGAATTTATGAATAGTAACATTACAAATGGCAAATGAAGTAATTCTCAAACTTACTTCTTATATATATATATATATATATATATGCATGCATATTTTGAAGCAGATGAATAAGCATGTAATGAGGATGTCAGACTCATTCGGTCATCACTTGCAGCTAGCAACCAACTGCCTTAAGGTCTGTAGTTTTGCCAATACATATGTATCAGAAAACATTATGCAGCATATAGTAAATGAAATGATTTGTGGGTGACGGTAAAAAAGGGGGAACTAAGCAAAGCAAAAATAACCGCTGAATAAAAGTGCCCATCACCACAAAAAAAGTAATTATGTGACTTAGCTTTTTTACTTTCGTGTGATTACATTCTCCAAATAACAGTAAAATAATTTATTACACTTAAATTTATGCTCTAGTCCCCCAATTTGGATGCTTGGGTAAAATGTGAGTCAGCATTAAGACATCAATGACTCAACAAAATGCAATAATTTTACTATGCAAAAATGTATACTCTTTGTACAAAACCCCCCCCAAAAAAACAAAAAAACAAATTGATTAAATAGATTAAAACTATAGCACAACGATTTAAAAGCATTTTTTGTTACCAAAAATGTATTTTCGTAAGTTTAAGTGACAACAGTATTTTTCAGTCTAATATCTAGCACACAAAAAAATATTAAGGACAAGTGTGATAAAGTAAAAAAGGTGTTTGTGTCACACAAACCAAACTCAAAAGCAATTCTGATATGAACTACTGTACCTGGTCTCATGACATAAAAGTACCTGGGTGCACGAAATACGGATAATACAATAAGACATAAACACTAGAGGCAGTAAAACTCCCACACTTTTTATTCCTTTTTCACACAAATTCAAAGAGTTTTGATTATTGAAGCACAATTTTTGCACAATTTCATGTTATGCCTTAAAAACAATATTAATGTGCTGGGAGCTTTGAAAACTGATGGTTTTGAACGTTAGCATCACACATATCCAGCTTCATATCTATAGGATTTTGTAGATGGTAGGTTTGTTTGGTTGCTCACGGAGTAAAGAGATGTTCTTGAGAGGTGAGGAGCTCTGGTTTGTATCCCCTGTAACTACGGTTTGATAAAAAAAGGTCAAATCTGTGTAAAAGGAAGTTCAAATGGCATCTTCGGTTGCATCAACAAATGCGTTTTTATATCAGTTTTGCACTATTGGGTAGGTTTAGGGTTGAATTTGGTGTAGGGCATATTTCCAACATGATGGACGATGCTACATTTTAGCAACAGTCCCCATATATTTAATGTAATAAAATCACAGCAATATGTACCTATACGTAATAACAACGTATTCAAGGATTCTTTATTATAGGTATAGGTACATATTACATAGGTACATATTACAACGTAATAAAACTACGTTTTACGTAATAAATACGTAATAAAACTTTGCCAGGGATCACATACTGAACCTGTGTTTTAGTGCCACTCAGTGAACATTAATGTTTGAAACTGAGGAGAAACCAGTGCAGTAAGGTACATAAAAACGGTGTTGCACAAAAAGTGCACAGAGGTACGTATTTTTATGAGACCAGGTTGCATATGAACACAAGGCAGACTCAACTACCAAAAACAGGACGCATGTCGTAAAATGTGAGCTTAAAAATTCCTAATGCTTTATCGAGTCATTTATACATTTGTGAATGCTAAGCTCGGAACAATACCACCATCCCTCTTATCCCTCATTATCCCTCTCCCTATTATTTGTGTCTTTGGGGTTATTATTTTACATGTTGCACATTTTATGGGACTATTTCTGCTATGCAATTTTTCTTTTCTCTTTTCTCTTTTTCTGAATCTTTTCTCATCTTATTCAGGATTCTTCTGCAGATGACACATGCACATGACACAGTGTGTTACTTGAACAAGATGCTCCTGTGAACACAAGGCTCTTGTGAAAAGCACCCGTGAATAAACCGGTCCAAGAAACCATGAATCTGTAGCCTGTATGTTTATAAATATAAAAATACACTGCTGTTTGTTTGTATTTTTTCTAGGCATGCCATAATATTGCTTAATAAATCAGGACTTCACTGAATGACTCACTAGGACATTTTCCCCAAAGCAAATTATTGTGCTTGAGTTATAAATAGCTCAAGGCTCCTCATAGTCTGAATTAGCGTCGTAAAGAAACTCTCAAATCCACTCCAGCAAAGAATCAGCAAAAAAAAAAAAAAACAACGCATGAGGGAAAGCAAATTTATTATGCAAAAATAAACTTGGAAGGAATTTATAAAATTTTCTAAAAAAAAAAAAAAAAAAAAAAAAAAGGAGATTTTGTACCTATAGAATGGGGTTACAAAAAAACCTGACTTGTCCCATGGCTCTATAAAATATAAGTGCAAGAAGCAATGATCCCATCTGGGATTTATAAATAAATAATACTGCACTGGCAACAACATTATCACTCAGTACAATATATGACAGTGTTACATGCTTTCACTGTGGTTGCATTTAATAATATTTTGAATGAAATTGCTAAATGACTATATTAACCTTTTCAGTGCTGTCAAATGATTGATTGCGATTAATCGCATGCATGTATATTGTTTATATTTATTATGTATAAAATATATATTTATGTTAAATATATAATATAAACTAAATTAATATAAAAATATACATGTAAATACATGTAAATATTTTCAAAATATATACTGTATGTGTACGTGTGGAGATATATATATATATTTATTTATTTATATTAAAATCATTTAAGTTCCTTTTTTTCCTCCACAAAATGTACACACATCATCCTATATTGACAGAAATATACAGAATTGTTTACATTTTTGCAGATTTATTTAAAAAATAAAATAAAATAAAATAAAAATCACATGGTCCTAAGTATTCAGACCCTTTGCTGTGACACTCATATATTTAACTCAGGTGCTGTCCATTTCTTCTGA
>JAUCMU010000039.1:3391374-3405901 GCA_032275025.1 Enteromius treurensis
TATGTCCATGTACTGAACTGTTATTATTCAACCATGCCAAGGTAAATTCAGTTTTCCATTCTATGGCACCTTTAAGAGAAATATAGCACTTAATTTTACACTCCTGTTCCTATACATACTATGTACTTATTACAATGTAATTACAATAACTAGTCAATAACTAAACCTGAATCTTCCCCTAAACCTAACCTTACCTTGTCCATTACTTAAGTACACTGTAATTACGTGTAAATGCATGTACTGGAAAATAAAGATCACATATTTCTACAACAGCTTGTTGTAAGCCTCATTTTCACAAGTTGCTTTGAATAAAAGTGTCTGCTAAATCAGTGAATGTAAATTTAAAAATAGCGATTACTCATGTGGAATATCTGGAAAATCTCACTCGAGGTTGAAATGTGTCCAAAATGCACAAGAATGTTTTCTCTTCTCATGCTCAGTAGTTACTCTGGTGCATTTGAACGCATTGATTTTTAAGCTATCAATGTTCTATTATACTTTCAGCACAACAACAGTGTGAGCAGATCATTCGGTGTGGAAGTGAGAATCTCAAACTCTGCAGATTTTCTATGCACACATGCATTCAAATGATTTCGTAATTTCACTCTCTCTCTTTCTCTCTTCTGTTCATCGAGGCTGCATTTATTTGATTAAAAATACAGTGAAGTGCCCCATTATGGGTTATAAAAGGTTCATATTTAGGTTTTGGGAGTCCCCAACAACAGCTTAACATGCATGCAAGGTTAAAAATAACATTTTTTAAAAATGTCTATAATATTAAAACTGTATTTGCTGTCACTGTTAATTAGTTTAATGTATCCTTGCTGAGTAAACTATCTCAAAAAAAAAGAAACCTTGACACAAAAAACAAATCACTAAATTGAACTGTTACCGTTTCAGCAATAACCCAGACATGTTTGCATAATGCAGAACATCAGTGATATGGCTTATCAGAAACCTAAACTTTGATTGACCAGTCAGATCTGCCAAAACAAGAGCTTGATAAACACAGTCTTGAGGTATCAAAACACAGCAGTATGCCAACAATACACTCTGGAAGCCTGACACTGAGAGCTTGAGTCCACTGAGTGAAAATTAAAATCATGCCAACACTTGTTGGGAGTTACACCAGTTTCAGTTTGGTCTAAGCTCTTTATCAACAAGCAGGCACGTGGCAGTGGTGTAGCGCAGCTGAAGCTCACTCTGTTTGGCAGTGATGACGGTCAGGTGGTCTACAAACAGACGCGAGCGGAGCACTGGCACAGCACTGGAGGTCCACTGGGTTCAGTCCAGCCCTGGAACGTGGAGCCAACTGGGCCACTCCAGTAAATAATCTTTCTCTAAGCACAGAACCCACTGCGTCTGAGAGCAAATATTAAGGGCAAGATGCAGAAACGGCACAAGAATGCTTAGTTATGAGAAAGTTTAAACATTTTCAATTCTTCCCAGTGCATTGAGGCATTGAGCAATACGTGGATAAATGTGGATATAACCATCAATTCTAAGCAATTGGTTTGCCTCTAGTGTGTTAAAAGCAACGTCTAGTGTGTTATTTTACTGAGATGACTCTATTACGGTGGACTCCAGGTTATGATCATGATCATATGACTCTTTGAACAGACAGATATACACTTTCTAATCTTTTTTTAAATCATGCTGGAAAACATGATCATCACTTGTGGAGCTCATGCAGATGAAATACATTAAAACAAAAGGGAATATGTGCTGGAATTGCATCAAGCTAAAACAATAGCACTTTGACATTTCAGCCAATGTATTAAAATATACAATTGCTTGCATTTGATTAGAAGTAATGCAAAATCTTCTTTATTACATGTCATAAAAATCCAAAATGTGGTTAAAATATGTAGTTAAATATGATATGACTATAAAAAGAAATTTATCTTGAAGAACGGTGAAGAATCATTTCACGCCATAAAAAGCTACAATATACTGTAGCATTTTTTATGCTATTAATATAACTTGCAATCCCATTTGTATTAAATTACAAAAATAGTAGCATTTGGTCTCAAAAGGTAAAAAAGCAGAGCAGTGCAGAATTGCTTTGCGCCATAAAGAATTTATTTAGCAATTGTCATGCTATTAATATAACTTCTAATGAACAACAAAAATAGCAGCATTTTGACCCTAAACGTTTATATCTCTTTCACCATTTGTCCAGCATAGTCAAAAACGCAAATTTGTGCATAGTTAGCATCCTAGAAAAAAATTAGAATCTTCTTCTATTCATGATATATAATTTTATATGAGTAAATTATAGAGAGAGGGAGACTAAATCCAGAAGAACTGTTTCATCGTCTCCAAGATGCTTCAAGAAACCTACCTGCAAAGGGCACCAAGGGCAAAGGCTGCTATAACCCCAAAGGATGGTCACACCAAATGTTCATTTAATTTAGTTCATAAATGTTAATTGATTAAAATAATCTATTGATGACAGTTGCTTTTGACAGCAACATTTTACAGCATATTTTTTCACAAGTGCCTAAAACATTCAGCAGTACTGTAGCTTTACACATGGGTTTCTTAAAGCATCTTGGAGACATCGTTCTCCACAGTTCTTCTAAATTTAGTCTGTCTCAGTTTGTTCTGTTTCTTCATATCATTCCAGACAGACTGATGATGAACAGATCAGATTATTATTATTACAATTAATGGCAAAACGAATGTTGGGAAACTGATATTTCCTACTGACACATTGCCGCAAAAATGGAAGTATCTGACTTAAAACCATTTTTAATGGTGTAAAATAATAGTGTTCTAATAACACACACATGCATGCATTAACAAAACAACAATATACATATTAAAAAAATTAAACATGAATTACTGATCCAGTGCTTTTTCAGACAGACTTAGACAACGTGTTTCATGTCACACAGTAGGACACTTTCACTGCTTTATATCAACTGCCTCTATACACAGAAAGAAAAACAGGTGCACCCTTGCAATTAATAAGGCCTGTCAAGCACACACACACACACACACATTTGTTTCTGTGATCTGTGGGGAATTTCCATAAACGTCTATTACTATTATACTGACCAAACTATAATTTGTTTTCCCCCTAATCAAACCCTAACCCTATTTTTATTCTATTTTTCCTCATGGGGACTGGCCAAAGTCACAAACTTCAATATTTACTATCCTTGTTGGGATATTTGGTCCCCATATTGTAGCATAAACAAGCATACACACACGAAGACAGGCTGATCTGTCAGTGAGCAGCGCGGAGTCAGACACTCTCGTCCGCAGCGGACAGCGCCGTGGTGCTGAAAACACCGCGCCGGGCTCCATGGCAACCGCAATCGCGCAAACATCGCCGCGCTGGGCGTCGCGTTAATGTTTAACGCCTGACCCATTCGACAGCACGCATTTGAACGTGTAGTAATCTCTAGTATAAACAGCGGCTGATGGGATTTTTAGCGAAGATGGCGCCCACAGCTAACCCAGCCCACCAGAGGCGAAATACTACATCCACACGCGGCACACGAGCAACGAAAAGCCGCCAGACGCGTGACATTGACCCCTCTGACGGCTAGCCCTTCTGCTTTGTCCGCGCTCGTCTCAACAATAGCCTAATATTGACAGTCGACGTAAGCAGACGTATTAAATTTCAGGAGACAGTCATGCTGAAAATGACAGGGAGCGCGTTTAGTGCAGCCCTCGCCTCCTATTAAGGGTGCAGAACGCGAGCTTACTTCAGCATGGACTGCTCTTTCTCCTCCTCTTTCTTCTGCCGCTCCATGACCGAGAGGATGATCCTCCTCTCCTCCTCGGTGAGGTGGCTCAGGTCCGGCGGAGCGGGAGCCGCAGGGGCCCCCAAAGCTGACATCTTCAGGTGTGGATGCTGCTGAGAGAGAGATGCGCGAACGTTAAACACATCTCTGTGCATCCTACACGTGTAGCCAATGTTGTGTTCATGCGATGCATAAGTGTACTGATCTCATCTACATGCATTACTATGGTGAAGACTGCAGACCACTAATAATGGTTTGATAATAGTAACACGTTAGCTCATCTCTGACACCTTCGCACCCCGCATTGGTAGATTTGGTGGTGCATTATCAGCTAGAATCAATATGCATCCCAGTGACAGCATGGGAAACGCGTGGACACGATGTAGCTTGTCACGCAGCCCCATAAAAACAAGGATCTTCTGAGAATAAGATGTGAGAAAACCCTCGGGCTTCTCGCGTTTCCGGGAGCCGAGGGCATCCCAGGCTTAAGTGTGTGTGTGTGGAAAGAAAACGGGCGCTTGCCTTTTATTTCGCAATCATGGTGAATGCAGTCTAACCCATGGCTGCTGCTGCCGCGGTCCTTGTTGCGGTTGTCGGCGCCCTCGCTTCCGCCGCCTTCCCCGCGATGCCCTCCTGCCGCTGCTACTAACTTCAAAGGATTTCTTGAATGCACAAAAATGGATGCGGTAGGGAAACGGTCCGATAGGAGAGCGAGGCGGAGCGACGGTCTTACGTAGGACAAAGATCAGATGGTCCGGTCGCACTTCCGCTGCCCCCGCCCTCTCCGTTCATTGACGGGAGGCGAGTGCTGGGAAGGGTACTTTGGAGATGTTATAGGTTACAGATTACAAGTTACCCTATTCAGAATGCAATAAGCAGTGCAACTATTTCAATTAATTTATTAAAGAAATGGCTTACACTTTATTGCAAGGTGCCCTTGTACAGTGTAATAAATTTAAGTACTGATAAATATTTATTAACTACATGTACTAGGGTTACTGTTACTTGCACAGTACCCCAAATAAAAACGAAAAACTATTAATAAAAAAAATGAATAAAGCATAAAACACAAATCCACATAAGGATTAAAACAGTCATTGAATAAGCATGTGTACTATTCTGTGTCCTAACTCCTGCAACATTGATGTATCATATTTTAGAGCAGTTGATACAATCTAAGAAATCAATTAAATTAAAAATTAAATCAAAATTAAGTGTGTGTAGGGCAATAGGACTTAAAAGTATAAAAAAATACATTATGCCCATGAAATGTCCCCACAAAAACGAACCTGTGTGTAAAAATGTTTATTATTAATTATTATTGTCAAAAGTAACTGTGAGTACATTTACAGTTATATGATTTACCATCATTGATGATTAAGAAAATCAGCATATTGGAATGGTTTGAAATCATGTGACACAAAGACTGGAGTCCTGATGCTTTGCATCACACAAATAAATTATTTTAAACACTTTTAAACATACTTAAATACAAAACAGTTATTTCAAATGTTGTATTTATTTATTATTTTTGTTTATTTGTTTGGTACCTGCAAATTTTGTGAGTATGACTTTCTAAAAACATTATAAAATCTTACATCACTCATTTATGATTTAATGTATAATTTCAATGGTGTTATTTCTTCACCACAAGATACAGTAATCAATAATCACTTATTTTTGTGTGTTTGTGTGTGGACAAACTGCCTTACCATTCATAATATTTTATGTAATAATAAACCAACATGTGCATTATCAGTGGAACAGGTATGAAATAGATGTTTTATCCATCTAAAATGTTACCCAAACATTTTAAAACAAGTGCATCAAAATGATGAAAATGCAAATCAAAATTCATATTTGAGCTCACCTATTGTCTAGATCACAGCTCTTAGCTCAGGACCTTCTTTTAACCAACTTTATCCTATGAGTTGCATACTGAGATGAATTGTTGAAGGAGTCCACATATAGGCTATGTATCACTTATTAGATTTGTCTCATTCATTAAGAAAAGGAAATACCATTTAGGCACAACTTATGTACTACTACTATAATAATAACAACAATAATAATAACCCAATTTAAAACACTAAATCATAACCATTTAGTTTGAAAGGGCAAATATAAGTTGTCTGTAGTCTATTTAAAAATTGAAATAAAATATAAAATCTTGTGTTTCCTTCTTCCTTCTTGTCTTGTGTTTCCTTCTTCTACTTCTTCTTCTTCTTTCAGATTGCTGTAACCTATAAAATAATAACAGACCTCGGAAGTACTGCGAAGGAAAAAATCATTAATTAATTCTTGCCTTCATTCAAAATCAATCATTCATTCAATCTTTTCGAGTACCGTAAGTAAGGCGTCGTATTAGTGTATATTACAAAAATAGTATTTATAGTACATTTACTTTAAATATATAAATAGCGGGTTGCAGTAAATATAGTGTAATAAGTCGTCGTCAAATATAGCTCTCGCTCAATCTCAAAACACTGCACACACACACGCACAGATTTCTAAAGCCTGTGGAGTGGAGAGGGCTGATCTCTGAATTTCGTCACACCATACGCTGATGGGGATTCGCTGCTGAGATTCACGTCGCTCCACCCACTGAGCTGCGTCATCACGCACTGTTATTTACCTTCTTCTCCCGCAGTGGAAAGAAGCTGAGGTCAGACGAACGGTCGCGCTTAATAATGGCCCAGCGGTCGCTACTAAACTTAATAGGGGCATTGATTACTTAACGTTTATATGTACATATTTTAAACTGGGTTAGTGTGCCGCTGTCTGCCCTCACAAAGTATATTTTACTGCCTCTTGTCGCTCAGGGAGTCCGTCTCTAGTACGTAAACAAACATGACCGCTACAATTTCCAGGCAGAGACATGCTGCAGGCGCTACAGACTCCTCTGGCTCTTCTTTTTCCCTTACTGCAAGCCTCATGCGACTCTCGAAACACATCAGATATGAAAATCTTGCCGCTGGACTCAGTGGGGGTGTTATTTCCACAATGGTGTTGCACCCCCTGGATCTGATCAAAATCAGGTTCGCAGGTAAGTACATGTTTATCTTATATAATACTGCAGAAAGAGAGTGTCTCAAAACCTAGATCTGCCTACTAAGCACAATATATAGCCAAAAATACTGTTTAGACATGCTTTTTACACAATAACTCCCATTACATATTTAAACATAAGTAAAAACTATGTGAATAAATATAAATAAGAAATAAATTACTCATAGTGTTATGAATGTGCACATATAAATACTCAGACATTTTGTATTTTTAAAATATTTACATTCTTTAATTTTGATTTAATATAGAAATATATTTATGTGTAAACCTGGCATACGTTTCTTTAACAGGTTTGCACTTGCATGCATTTTTATTTATATATGTATAATAAATATACAAAGCGCACACACACATATAGTATGTAAACAAAACCTTTCATTTCAGATACTATTAATCACAATAAATCATTTAACAGCGCCAAGGACAGAAAACTAGAAAAACACAGAAAAGAGGTAGTTTCACCGTTGCAATGGCATTTTGTAAGGAGATTTTTAGATCATTTTGAAGCAGAAGTGGGAGTGTGTTGTTTCCCCCACCGTTTGTTACTCTTTCCAGTAAGTGATGGTCTGAAAATGCGACCCCAATACGATGGCATGGTGCACTGCATGAAGACTATCTGGAAGCTGGAAGGGATTAAAGGTCTCTATCAGGGTGTGACTCCCAACATCTGGGGAGCAGGGGCATCATGGGGCCTGTACTTCCTCTTGTAAGTAGTCAGAGTTGTGTTAAAAAGGGAAGCACAATGGAATTTCCTGTTTGAATGTGTTTCTAAACACAACTTCACTATATTCGGTGTTGGGACAGTTACTAATAAGTTCTAAATATTTCAAATGGCATAAGTATTGTAACTATTTAAGTTACTTTATTAAAGTAATGTAACCGATTACATTTGGTTACTTTTTGATTCTTTTTCTAAATTCCAAACATTTTTTTTTTTTGTTAGTCATTTAAAGCAGGCAGTGGTGCTCAACACTGATTACTGTCAGGCTTCTTCTTTACTTGAATTAAGGTTATAGTACCTTCATTTTAAAGAAAAACCTTTATAAAATCAGACTTTAGCAGCTCTTTTTACTTTGAGGTTGTTCTGAAGTTAAATACAGATTTAAAATCACAAGAAATTGTTTAATAGCCGTGATGCTGTTTTTGAGATCAAATCTTTGCAAAGTTATGACAGAAAACAATGGGATCTAACAATGCCTTGGGAAAAACAGTTATTCATCTTTTAATAAATAAACGCATGCATAGTTATTGAATAAGCTGTTCTGCGTCCTAAATTAATGTTTAATTTTCCAAAAGATTTGTATTTGAATTGAATGTTGTTCTTTAAAACCTTTTATTCATCAGTTTAGTTTTTAAGCTTTATTTTATTAATTATCTTTATTAAATAATTTTATGAGCAGAAAATCAGTACATTAGAATGATTTCTGAAGGATCATGTGACACTGAAGACTGGAGTAATGATGCAGAAAATGTAGGGAATAAATAACATTTTAACATATGATGGGCTATTTGTAATATATTTTAGCATAAATTAAAATATCAAAATAATATAAATTATTTAGTCAAATAAAACACATGTATTTTTAATAAATGCAGAAATAGTGAGCAGTAGAATGTTCTTTCAGCAGCATAAAAAAACCTAATTAATCCAAACTTTTGACCAGTAGTGTATGTAAACAAAAATTGCAATGATATTTTACAATATTGGTATATCTTTAATCAAATAAAGGCAGCCTTGGTGAGCCGAAAACACGTATCCTTAAATTCTTTGAATAATAGTATGAATGGTACTGATTCTGAATATATTTTTACAAAAACAAACAAATTCATTAATTAAAATAAAATAACAAAATGATAATATAGAGGTGAACTTTCTTGAAAAGGCATGGATCCTTTTTAAGTTCACACGCCAAAAAAAGAAGCTGCCAACAGTGCTGTGTCAGTCGATACTCTATGAGTTATGAAGATACTCCACAAAGTCATCTGACCTAATTTCAGATCAGGATCACTGGCAAACAAAGTGTGTATGTGCAACTCTACACGGGTGCCAACACTGAAATAGAAGTAGATCCCTGTTGATTTGGTCTTTGTCCTTCAAAAAGCAGTGGCTAAGCAGGCTATAATGTCGAGAAGAACATATCATCCTAATATGTTGTTTATAGAATCGGTCGTGCTGTGGAAAAAAAAGATTAAGTGAGGAAAATCAGGTGAAGATCTGACCATTGCAATAAATCTGAGGAGATTTAGCTCAGCAGTCTTACATCCAGCAGAGATTTACATGACCCAGATATAAAAGCTGTGTTGATTAACTCGAGCCCTACAGGTTGCAACGACATAAAAATTAGTAAATGATGACATAATGTATGTTTTATGCTACCCTCCCTGAAATTCCATGGTCATTCAATAACAGTTACATAAAGGACGGTCCAGTTTACAGCACTGTACAATAGACACGCATGTGCTAAATGGCTCTGGGGGACCATAATGTTGTCCTTTCTTTTCTTCCTGCAGTTATAATGCTATTAAAGCGTACACGCAGGAGGGACGGCAAACAGAGCTGAGTGCTGCCGAACACCTGGTGTCTGCAGCGGAGGCAGGTCAGTTTGAGAAGGAGCCACCTGTGAGCTTGACCAACTAAACACGGCTAAATCTGTAGCTCAGCTATGAGACGGGAACAACTGAAGTGTCAGAGGCTTTAGGAGACGCTGTGTTCTTCTGCTGGATCATTCCTGTTATGCCCAAGCTTTAGGTTATGCCGCACACTCTGTGACTATCAGATGATAACCACTTGTTTTCATTTAGTATAATAGACCAGACTGAATATAGCAGGTCAAACTCAGGTGCTTTTAACTGATTATTTGCACAGTGATAAGTGAACAAACAGGATGGAAATAGCTCAAGGTAGATATTGCTTGCTTTAAGGAATAGTTCACCCAAAAATGACAGTTCTGTCAACATTTACTCGCCCTCGAGTAATTCCCAATCTGTATGAGTTTCTTTGTTCTGCTGAACACAAAGGAAGATATTTAGAAAATAATTTCTAACCAGGCTGTTTTGGTCACCATTGACTTCCATAGTAGAAAATGAAATACTATGGAAGTTCATACAAATAATATGAACTTATATATACAAATAATAAAAACAAACAAATAATACCATAAAACATTACAGAAATCATTAAATCCACCAATGTTTCATTGAAATGTTTCTTTTTAAATGTTTTTTTTTTTTTTTTTTTATATATAAAAAAATATATAAAAAAATATCAAGCAGTACAGCTAGAGCTGGGCTATATATCTCAAACAATATATTATGCGCATCTCGTCAGTAAAGCCGGTTCTTTGATTAGGCGGTAAATCTCCGTCAGCTGTTTTCAAAAGGAATGCCAGCTTATACACAGAGCCGTAGATCACTGAGAAGCTGCGCCATTGAATCACCCGTGAAACTCAACGCGTAGCTTGTTAGTGATCTACGGCTCTGTTCATAAGCTGGCGCTGCATTTAAAAACAGCTGATGGAGATTTACTGCTAATCAAAGAACTGGCTTTACTGAAGAGATGCCCATAATATATTGTTCGATATTAAGGATGTGCATCTCCATAACTGAGGCCGATGCGAGACGCATCTCGATGCATAGCCAACGTTACGATACATGAAAGATACATGAAGCAGCTAGCGATGCGATACGATACACCCCGTTACGAAGCAGTGCAATCCGATTTCGATTCGATTCAACACAGTTCGATGCAGAATGATGCAATGAAACAAATATGCAGGTATACTGGGATTGGAAGCCATCGTTCTCTGTAACGCTGTAAGGCTGAATGTCTTGACAGATAAATAAACACGATTGCGTCGGTTATTGCCTTGGAAAGAGCAGAACCGATCGTTTACTCACCCGGCGTCCCGCTAGCAGTAGCAGGTTCAGCTGGATCAGAGTGAGAGGAGGAGTCTCCAAACTCACACCCCGTGTGCGCTTCAAGTGTGTTGTCAGATTCGTCGTATAGTGGCACGATATATTTTACAAATTACACTTTCTAAATAATGAAAGTATAGTATGTCTACTCATAATTCTAAAGAAATAAATCAGGTTTTACCGATGCAGATACAATAGAGACGATGCATCGCGATACAAATTCCAATTTGTATCCGATGCACACATTTTAAACCGATGCATCGCATCGTTAACTTTTTAAGACGATGCACCGAGCTTCCCATCCCTATTTGATATATATCGCCCAGACCTAAGTACAGCTGTTTACAACATGGATAATAAGGAGAAATGTTTCTTGAGCAGCAAACCGGCATATTAGGATAATTTCTGAAGGATTATGTGACACTTAAGACTAGAGTAATGATGCTGAAATTTCAGCTTTGATCACAGGAATACATTTTATGTTCACATAGAAAACAGTTAATTTATTGTCCTTTTGATCAAATAAATGCAGCCTTGTTGAGCAGAAGACAAAAACAAAATCTAGTGCAAGTCTACGGAAAATGCACACATTTGTGGATAGTTTTAAACCAGAATTTTTTGTTTGTGAAACATTGTTTCCAGGTCACAAAGTAGATGCGATACTAACTAAAGAGTTCTAAGAGTTACAAATGTGTTGCACTTCAGTCCACTTACACTTATGCCATCGGAAAAGTTTGTATTCATATCTGTTTGCTGTTTGAATCTGATTAGCTGATTTTAATCATGTTGTTCCGTTCATTTCTTTAAAGTGCCCTAAAGGCTTTTTGAAAATGTGCTTTCATGCTGAGTGTAAGACAGCTCTAAGTGAATCAAAACATCCTGCCAAGTTTGAAATATAAAAGTGCATCGTGTAGAAAGTTATTGTTTCTCTAAAGAAAGAATCAAGCCGTTTCAGGTTGACATCAAAACGAAAGATTAGCAAATTGCCCACCCACTTGTTGGTCTTTCCGTGGCCAATAGGTGCCGCTTTTAGAGCTGTAAAACAAAGAAAAGTAAAATGAATTTAATTTCTATCCTGTGCATTGATATACATATGATGAGGATATGAAAGTCCATTGCATAACAGGAATGACCAGCTTCCAAACGCTTCTATATGGCCAATTTGAAACTGACAAAAAATAGAGAAGAAACAAGATTGTGGTATCAGCTTAGGAAGTGAAACAAGCTTTTTTTCAATTCATCACTAAAGAGTAACAAGAAAGAAAATAGTCCAACGAAATCAGTGCAATACAATGCTATCACTAACTAATAGGAAATGAACTCACTTCAGCTTTACTAGTAAACAAAACCACTAGATCAACCCCAGCCTGCAATGATAATACAGCAATAAATATTGGTCTCTTTTACATGTAAAAAGCTTTAAGATCTCAGACAGAGCACTGACGTGGAGTGAGCCGTAAATGTTGGTGTGAAGGTCCCCTGTTCATGTTTCCAGGCATGCTGACTCTTTGCCTCACCAACCCAGTCTGGGTGACAAAGACCCGGCTGGTGCTGCAGTACAATGCAGACCCTTCACGGAAGCAGTACAAGGGAATGATGGACGCCCTCGTGAAAATATACCGTCACGAGGGTATCCCGGGACTCTACAGGGTACATCTACAGATTTTAAACTAACCTGAGAGCTGTTGCAGGTGTCATAGAGCTTTCATGTGTGCTAATCTCAATTAAATCTCATTAAAGTCAACATGAAATTTAACATTTGTCCCAAGTACACAGTTTTGTACACAATTCCCTATTTTACAAAAGAAGCATATATAAAGGTTTTATATATATATATATATATATATATATATATATATATAAACATAATTTATTGTTTTATTAAATGCGTGTTATTTACATTTAAATGAAGATGAAATTTATATTGCTTTTTAACCCAATAAATCAGGACGTAAGTACATCTTTATTAGTGTTATCAAACGAATAATCACGATTAATAACATTCAAAATATATTTAGTTTTGTACGTATGTATATATAAACGCACACTCATACAGTATATATTTAGAAAATATTTCCATGTTTATATTTCTATAATTGATATTAAATATGAATACATTTAAAATTCTTATATTTTTCCTAAATTTATACATGCGTGTGTGTGTATTTATGTATACATAATAAATTTACACCGTGCACACACATGTATTATGTAAACAAAACACTTATTTTGGTTTGACAGCACTAATCTTTATATAAAATTTCATAATTCATTTTTCTGTTGTCTCTGAAATATGGTTAAAGTGTACTGAATGTACTGGCAAGCATTTACGGCAAACTAAAATGTACTTTGATGTCAATTCTAGTGAAACTTACATTGTATATTTAAGTAATAATGGCATTGAAATGTAATACTACTTATAATATAATACCAAATAACCCTCTACACTTATAATCAAATATTTTACATGTGCTTTAGTATGTTAGTCAACACATCAAAATGTATGTGTACATTTTATATCATGACAAAATTATTAAATTAAAAGATGTAAAATGTATTTTAAGTAAAATGCTTCATTTGACATTATTACATAGTGCATATTTTAAAAAAAGTGTGTTTAGAAATATAGTCATGAAAGGTGTCCTTTTATTTCATTTGTATTATATTATCAAGAAGTACAGTTTTTAACAATATACTTATTACGCTTTCTTTTCCCCCAAAGGTTCATCTATTCAAGTTTGTCATTTGTATTCTAAATTAGTGGAATAATTTACTAGTGATAACTTAATATCCTGTTCTCGCTGAATATCATGTTTACTCTGATATGTGGTATATTATGGATGTAAAATGAAGTGCATTTCACGTTGACTTTAAATAGTGGGCTGATTCAGCTTTTTGCTCTGTAACATTGTAGTTTTCTGTAGGGCCACAAGAGGGTGTGATTGTCTTATGTTTCTAGGATTGATCCGGTGTTTCTAGTTAGGACTAAATACAGTACAGGTTAAATTCTGTTTGAGTCACGCCAGATTGTCCTAAAATGATTACGTATTATTCTAGTTTAAGTCTAGTCTAGTTCAACACGATGACGTTGCCTTTAGTCTGAGGTAACTGTGTGATTGTGGTTTTGTGAGCCTCATTTTGTTGTTCTGCCACTGCAGGGTTTCGTGCCTGGACTGGTTGGGACTTCCCATGCTGCTTTGCAGTTTATGACTTACGAGGGGCTAAAAAGAGAGCAGAACAGATACAAGAAGATGCCATCTGAATCGCTGCTGGTGAGGAAATAAAAAGAGCATTGAGTTTTTAGCACACTCTAGGAAAGTGCGATTGGATGAGATGCAGCACTGTGATTTAATACCAACTTTTAAATTACGATTAAATAAAAAAATTTAGTTTTCCTATGCAGTTTGGTAGATTTTGCAGCTTATTTTGGCCAAATTTGGACAGGAATGGGACGTGTATGACATATATTTTACCATTCGGTGTGTCATGTACGTCCACTGTAAAAGTCGCAAATTTCTAGTGCTTTAATATAACAGAAAATGTTTTAAAAAATAATAGATATTTCCATGATTTTTTCAGAAATTTAATTAAAGGGATAGTTCACTCCAACATGGCCACTTTTACATAAAAACGAATCAGAAATAAATCACTGGAACTAGCACGATAAGAGCAAACCAGATAAAAGTGCAACCAGTTGTTTGCTGAAAGATTTAAAGGTGCCATAGAATGCATTGAGAGAATATTTGAAATTGTTTTCTGATATGTACATAAAAGGTATGTAGCTT
>JAUCMU010000039.1:3406001-3433687 GCA_032275025.1 Enteromius treurensis
AGTCCTGGTTTAAACTAAGCCATGTTTGATAAATAATAAGATGGCAGTACTGACACACAGATATCTCAAATATAATACATAGCACACAAATTCTGAATGCCTTTGGCAGATCTCAAATTAGCAATTTTAATCTAGATTAATTTCAAAATATAAAATTAATCTATGCCCACCCCTAGTAATTTACCACTATTTCACAAAAGAAAGAGGACACATACTTATTTAGTAGCATTGGTTTCTATTTCGTAGTCACAGTATACATCACATTTGGAAATATTGATAATTTCTATAATTTTCCATTAAAAAATATGGCCTGAATATCAGAGGAAACTCCCAAAAAAACGGATGTTTATGATCGGCTAAATATTAACACCGGTCAGGTAAAAACAGATGAGACTTACTGACAGATAAAATTAATTGCTAAATTAGTACAGGATTGTGATAGCCTGCATGGTTTGTCATATTTCTTCAAGCAGTTGTTTTTACCATGTTTACTATGGTAATTGACTAGCATGCCGAGAAACAGATATTTTAACGCCCGAAAGTGACACCTAGTGGTGAAGAATGACTTTACATTTTTACTCAATGCGAAAAACCCAACAATTGAGCCTCAATATTTATAAAATATATGGGATTCGTTTTAAAAAATGATTCAGACTCGACTCTTCCTTTTCGAGAGACAATAACTTTCAGATTTAAAACTTGTTTTCATTCACTTAGAGCTGTGTTACAAACTGCATGGAAGATCATTTTCAAAAATCCATAATCGAGGCATTTTAAAATGACTAAATGCGATTGTATATGTCTGAAAGAAGAGTCGTATACACCTAGGTTGGTTCGAGGGTGAGTGAATCATTGGGTAATTGTCATTTTTGGGTGAACTATCCCTTTAATTTTCAGTGACATTTCTGGACCTGGAAACCTTTGTAGAATAATATTATCTAATAAAACTCTTGCGCTGAGACAGTGTCTTGAAATATAAACTCACCCAATTTTATTTTCAACATTATATGAGGTACCATAAAGGCAACACAGACAAGAATAAGGCGTGCGATTATGTGGCATTTGACTGTGTATTGTAACCTTTAGAAAGAGCGGTTTATATGTACTGGAGGCAGTAATGATCTTTGTGAGTCAGTCTCTCCTTCCTGTCTGTCTATGCTTCAGTCTCCATTGGAATACATCACCATGGCAGCCATTTCCAAAATATTTGCTGTAGCAGTGACCTACCCGTACCAGGTGGTGCGCGCTCGCCTGCAAGACCAGCACAACAACTACAGCGGCATCATGGACGTCATCCGGAGGACATGGAGGTATGGAGTCACATCACACACAGTGTCAAACACTCTTGAAATCACAGAGCGTTCAGAGATCAAAACAAAACAACATGCAAAGTAACAGTGACAAAAGCGAATCAGTTGTGAATCAGAATGATTCATTTTGTAGAAGTCCTTTTTAGAAGGAATTATTGCCTTTTCAGTACACCATATTTAGTTGTATTAAATGTGTATATATACCCTACCATTCAAGTATTGTCAGCCAGTTTTTTTAATAGTCTCTTAAGGCTGCATTTATTTGATCAGAAATACAGTAAAAAATATTATAATAAAATATATATATTTTTAATTTATGCATAGAAATTGCATTATATAATTACATTATAATTGTCTTTACTTTCATTTAGTTAATGCATCTTTGTTATTTAAAACAAGTGATTTCTTACAAAAAAATACCCTAAACTAAAATCGTTGTTTTTATGGTCTTAGTATTTCAGGGTTATTATTGCTTTGAAAGTGACTTATAGGAGTATAATAAAGAATCAAAAATGAATGCAATACGATTTTAAGAAAAACCTTTAAAAATGTAGTTTAAAATACATGTGTTCATAGTTCTTAGAAATGTATTATTTGTAAAAAATTATTATTTAATATGGTATTAAAAATGGCTTTCATTTTAAAACTAAAACATTTAAAAACCAAAAACTTTTGGTAAAATAGTAATGCTAATAATAAATAAATTGCATTATTATTAATAATTCTTAGTAATAATAATAATTCTTATTTTTACTTTTAAATAATAATTAATGACTATAATTATTATGAAGTACTTAAAAGATTTTTATTAGTTAATTTTTATTTTATTTTTTTATTTGTCATTATAATGCCTTGACAATTAAAACTGTCATTTTTCATGTAACGCATAAAATCCTTTTAACCATCCTTAAAACCTTATGATAGCTTATTTGTTTAAAAGTATTGCGCTTCATTTGTAGCTCTGTTTTGTTAGCAGCTCTTCACACAGACTGGAGAGGCACTGGCAGGAATATGTTTACTCATCTGACTGTACATCAGCTCAGTATGTTTGTGTTTGGCTTTCTCTAGCAACGAGGGGATCGAGGGCTTTTACAAAGGCATGGTCCCAAACCTGGTGCGAGTCATTCCAGCGTGCTGCATCACGTTTCTGGTGTTCGAAAATGTGTCGCGCTTACTTTTAGGCGAGTATCACTAAAGCTTCACACCAAACGCAACCACGGACCAACTCAGCGCAATATTACCAGGACTGTGTATGTGTGTGTGTGTGTGTGTGTGTGTTAGAGAAGAGCAGGAATACCAAACATTTCCTGTTTAACTCTGAACTGGACACAAATGCAAACAAAACTAGCATTTAGTGTGTGCACTGAATGAACAGAAGAAAGGTGCATATATATATATATGAAATTGTTGTACTGTTGAGTTTACTGAGAGACTATATACAGTATGCTGTCTTGAATATTCAAATACGAAAAGGGGGCATTTCAAGTTGTCCAGCAGACAGAAAAGTGGATTCAAGCCATTTTTGTGACAGTGCAACCGAACTCAGTATTCACCAAACACAGATGTTTGTCCTTTTTTACGATATTTTCACCAAACAGCTGCTATATTTGCTGAGCTCTGCAAGAAAACAAAGCCACTCAGCAGATCTCGGCTGGCTGGGCATGCTCAGGAAATGATGTCACGCTCCAGGATAATGGCACACAGGCCTGGAGAAACTGATACTTTCCTGGTGGACAGGAGCAGATTTTAACCAGATGTGTGTAGAGGACATCTCCTAGAAGAGAGGAGCGCTTTAACTGAGAGGCTGTTATGTTTGTATATATGAATGTGCTGTTGTCAGTGACGCACAAAGTAGAACTGATGTACGTCTAAGCCATTTTTACACATCTAATAAAGGAATATAACAGACACGGAATGTGTTTTATTGATGACTGACAGAAGCCAGTAAACCATCTCACTTCTGAACTGTTTAGACTGTTCACTGCATCAGATACAATTAATCACATCACTCACAGTAATGCTCGAAAACTTTCGAGATTTTGTGCATTTAATTGCATTGAATGTGCTTTGTAGGGTACTATCTGCACTTAAAGATGATATAATATCTAACATAACAAAAGATATATGGCCAAGACTTAAAAAACGATTAATTGCAATTAATCACATCCAGAATAGTTTGTGTTGACATATGTGTGTGTGTACTGTTTATATGCATATATACACACACACACATACATGTATAAATTTCAGAAGAAAAAAAAAAAATTAAACATTAAATAAACATACATTTTCAAAATGTATACTGTATGTCTATGTATTTATATAATAGCATTTTTTTGTAATATACCAACATGACTACTTCTATATACTTGTATGGACCAGTGGGTCTTAACCTGTGGTAAGAGGAATCTGATTTCTCCTAATATTGAGCGCCCAGCAGCAGCAGCTGTGAAACTACTTCAGTTCCACAGACGACATTCCAAGCCTCACACTTCAGCCCGCTGCGTTTTTCGTCTACACCCCATTTTATGATGCTGGTACTTTTGGCTTTTTTAAATCAGCTTTTTCATCTCATTTCCGAGGCTTTGGTTTAAATTAAAATAGGCATTTTTACATCTACAAAACAAAAAACAAACATTCAATGATAGCAATGTCTCCATATCCTAGACTCGTAACATTTGGTACTGACCATTATATTAATTAGGCCCTCAATAATTGCATTTTTGGACTCATTGAGCCGTCATAATAGGCGCAAACAGCCGCAGTGTGCTTTCCCCCGGATGTAAACAAGGCTGATTACCTCAAACACGTTAAAGCTTGCATCAAAGAGTATAGAAGAGAAGAGTACAGAAGTACAAGGGCTTTCATTGCTTGCATACGCTTTGTGCTGTTAAATGGCGGACGACGTGAGTCCAGGGAGAAGAAAGGTCGAGTTAAATGATATCATTATAGCCGTAAGTACAACATATATTTAAGAGCTGCTGAAGACCCGCACTACTAGGACAGAACATGACTTGGTCATCTGCATACATGATGTGATTCACTAAACGTGTGTGTGTACATTTTATATATTACAGTAAAGACAATTATATTTGTTTTCACAGTACATTTTTATTTGTGAGGTGAAACATGACCTGATGTTTCTTCATAATTATAGGTAATAAAAAAAAAACAATGGATACAAAAATAGGAGTTCTAGTCACCAAGGCACATAAGGAAGAGCCACTAAATAAATATCAGCAAAGCAAGGATCATCTTTGTTGGACTCTCCTTAAAATGATGGTAGCGTTGTACAGTGATGACCTCATATCCTCATATAGTAACACCATATTTAAGATGATATGTACATTGCACAAGGTACTTTTTTCCTCTTTTCTCAAAAAAAATCATTATATTAGTGTCCAAAAAGCCTTAGTGCATACATGCACAGTGCTTCTATTTTGTAATTGTCTGTACTATTTAAACTGAGAATACTGAATTATGATCCTCAGCTTTCACAATGAGAATAATAATCTGACACAATATGAGAGCTGCGCAGACTCAAAGCAACTCTTTAATTTATCCCGTTTCTGTGAGGAAGGTCCTTTCTGTGACAGGAGCACTATTGCCATGGTGATGATGACAGTGAAGAGTTCTGAAGATGAGAAGCTTATTTTGGAAGCTCTTCGATGATCACCCGGGAGACAGAATTCCATCCGGTCGATGCGTCTCCGCGAGGATAATCAGCACACGTGCCCACCCAGATCCCAACATCCACTAGCCCGGCCTGGATCCCGTCACAGAGCCCCTCCACTGAAACACACACACACGCTGTCAGAAATACTGTACACTGTTATACACAGTATGTGTAATTTCAAAATTAATCTAGATTAAAAAAAAATTATCTATGCCCACCCCTAGTATATATCTATCTATCTATCTAGTTGGCTACCATCTATTTATCTAGTTGGCTCTTTATATCTATCTAGTTGGCTATCTGCTGTATCTAGTTGACTATCTACCTATCTAGTTGGCTATCTATCTATTTAGTTGGCTATCTATCTATCTATATGTTAACACTTTACAATAAGGTTTATTAGTTAACTATATCTGTCTAGTTGGCTATCTATCTATCTAGTTGGCTACCATCTATTTATCTCGTTCGCTCTTTATATCTATCTAGTTGGCTATCTACTGTATCTAGTTGACTATCTACCTATCTAGTTGGCTATCTATCTATTTAGTTGGCTATCTATCTATCTATCTATCTATCTATCTATCTATCTATCTATATGTTAACACTTTACAATAAGGTTCATTAGTTAACTATATCTGTCTAGTTGGCTATCTAGCTATCTAGTTGGCTATCATCTATTTATTTATCAAGATTAGGGTTGCAGCTATCGAATATTTTAGTAATCGAGTATTCTACAGCAAAAATGTCATCGAATAATCGGATAAAACGATTTTGCTTCATTAAAGAGCAATATTTATATGCAAGAGAAAATAAGACATAAGATGTGCGTTCACACCGCCGCCCTGCAAAGTGGTGGACAGCATTCTGACTGGTAGCCGCCGAAACGCGTCATAGCTCAATTCCATAAAGTTAACCTTAATTTCAACTCTCCTCAACGCTCTGCGCCGCCTCTCGCCGCCTGCTTACATTTAAAATGAATTAATTCCGGCCACTTTGGTGCTCTCGCCGTCGGTGTTCCCTCCACATCTGTCGTGCAGTATTGCACTGACCGTTGTGGTTTATACCATCCATTTACCTGGTCTCGGGTGACAGTTCGCCTCCGATCTCTTGAGTAGGACATTTTTGGAATCGAGTTATTCGAGTTACTCAAGGAATCGTTTCAGCCCTAATCAAGATGGCTATCTATCTATCTATCTATCTGCTAACACTTTACAATGAGGTTCATTAGTTAACAACATTAGTTAACATGAACTAAGAATGAACAACACTTCAACAGCATTTATTAATCTTAGTTAATGCTAATTTCAGCATTTACTAATGCATTATTAAAATCCCAAGTTGTGTTTGTTAACATTAGTTAATGCTCTGTGAGCTAACAAGAACTAACAATAAGTGATTGTATTTTTAGTAACTAATGTTTACAGATATGAATATGTACTGTAATAAATGTTTGTTTAACTAATGTTAACAAATGACACCTTATTGTAAAGTGTTACCATGTATCTAGTTAGCTAACATCTATCTATCTACCTATCTATCTATCTCTCTACCTATCTATCTATTTATATATCTATCTGTCTGTCTGTCCATCCCAACCATTTTTCATTTGCAAATTTTTCCTTTCTTTTGTGGAAAAGTTGTGAAAATTATTTTTGATATTATTTGTATTTGTGCATTGTGCAGTCAGTGATATTTTACCAAATGAATGCACACTGTATAGCAGGTCCCTGTCTGCTAGATAAGACTATTTGTTGAGCAGTGCTGATGTGTTGGTCATGAGTAAGTGTAGAGTGAATGCTGGGATGTGAGCTGGTGAGAAACCACACTGAGCTCTCAAATTCCTCTGGTCTCTCTGTAATTGCAGCATAGATGCTTATGAAAGCTGCCAAAGTGCATTCAACCACACAAAAGAACACTCACAGGAATCCATGTGACAAAGATATCTGCATAAGAGACAGTGTGTGTAGTGAGTCTTGTGTATTCAACAGTGGAGTATGATTATAAAAAAAAATGGTATTTCAGAATGATACGATTTCAATAATAATGTAAGTGAAGGTGTAAGTAAGGGGAGCATATCATTTATTGGAATATATATGTTGTGAGTCCAATTGATGTTTACCATGTACCATATTTTGAAAACCACAAAGCCATAAATAGGAGCATAATTGCAGAGTGTGTGATTCACACATGCAGCCATAAACAAGCATTATGATTAAAAATCTTTTTATAACATTACACTTTTTATTTAAGAACATATGGGAATGAATGAATATATATAGGCTATCTGATCAGATACATTCTTATAGTGTAAATGTAAGATCAAAGTGAGAAATTTGAAATATGTGTTTAATATTTTTATTGGTAACATGAACTAAATATCTAATACACAGACACATTTTAAAATATGTTGTTATTAGTTTAGTGTCTGTAATGTTTATCTTATTTTGACTCTGGATATTTTATGTCATATATATACAATCTTGTAAATGTATTGTCTTATAGAAAACAAAAACAAATGATTTATGGTTTGTGAATGGTACCTGTGGAGGTCCTGTGTATGTTAATGGTGGAGTTGAGTTCAGGGCTGCCCTGGTCCAGGTAAATGATGGACTCTATGGGCAGCGGTCCAGTGCACTCAGCCCCATTAAAGGTGAAGTACCAGCGCTGACAGCAGGCCGTCTTACACTTGAGCCTGAGAGAACCGCTGAAGAGCACACGCAGAGCGCTGTCCGATCGCTGCTTGGTGAACGTGCACTCCTGCAAAAAAGAAAAAATCAGACACCTTCCACTGTTAGATCACTGACTGAATAAACAATCATTTTAACTATTTATCCCATTCTCCTATTTCCTAAATGGCCAGTGCCCGCTACGGCCTGAATCGCAGGAAGCGCTTTTTAAAAAAATATATTTAACCACTTTTCTGTTAAAACATTATGTAGGAAAAGTAATTTATTAATTTATGACAAGAGCGCACCTAAACAAACTACATCATAACAAGAGTTCTGGGGCCTGTACCATGAAGCCGGATTAGCTGGCTAGCAAGGTAAGTTTTAGTTTAGTTTGCACCAATCCTGGGTTTTAGGAACCATGAAATTGGTTTGGCTTTTAGCAGTGTTCATCGCCTTAGTAACTTACGCTACACTGCTAACCTGCGCCGGGGCAAGTTATGTTCTGGGTTAGAGATCTCAAAACTAAATTTGACCAATCAACTTCAAGCAAAGTGACACATGTCTGGTGGCCACTCCCCCAGCTTCTCTTACTCCAAATGAAAGGACGCTACATAGTAAAACATTTTTAAAGATAAAATCATCTTATTTTTAGAGATTATTTTTTTATAATTCCTTTATAGTATTTATATAATTATTATCTCCTTAATCCTTTACACAATCCAGCTTAATTTAATAGTAATTAAGCTTTTATTTTAAATTAATATGAACATAAAAATAATATGCAGTATAAAAAAGTTTTAGAATCAATAGTTGTAAACATGACTACATATGAGTTTAGATTTTTAAATGTTTTACCCATATAGTGTTTATAAGTTTACCCATATAATTTAGTGTTATACTAGATAACTAAATAATACCTGGAGTGGTTTGGTTTTGTCAACTCAAAACTAATCCTGTAACCCTGAGTTTGTTCAGCCACCATCATGGTACAGGCCCCAGACCTTTGTCACAGAAAGTCTTTTAAGTTTACTTTCCCCCTATCACTCTTTAGAAATCATCAGAAATTACTCATCAAAATTTATGACATTTTTGTGGATATACTTATTATTTATTCCTTTTACTATCAATTATCATAGACAGTTGAAAGGCAAGTTAAAGTTTGGCTGGTTAGCATGCAGTGCTGGGTAGATTATTTGCAAATTGTAGTCTGTTACTGATTCCAAATTACATTTAAAAAAAAATTGTTAGTATAGTAATCGATTACACATGTTAGGTCATAAAATCAGACGACATTTTGATAATTTTTTGTTTCAACTTTTCTATTGATTAAGAGAGTCATCTTGTACCAGATCAAAATGTACCATATATTGGTGTAAGGGAAAGGAAATATATTCCATTCATTATTTTTAACAACATGAAAAGTGCATTAAATATTAAATACGCAAATGATTAGTAAGTGGGCTTAGTGATTTAAAAGAAAGGCTAATAATAAACATTTTATCAATGAATTCTCAATCATTTATTGCTATTGTGTGAATAATATGCAATCATATAATCAGGAAAAAAGTCATATGTGAAATAATCCAGATATTCAATTAAAAAAAAATCTGATTACATAATCTAAATTACATGTGATCAGTTACTACCCAGCACTATTAGCACAAGATGCTTTAATAGTGGCGAGTAAATATTTTTGGACTGTGTGTGTTCTTGAGTTGCCATCAGCTATTCAGTGTTGTAGTGATGTCATTTCCTGCAGCTCCTGAGTGATTAGTTACATACCAGTTACATACCAGTTAGTTATCAGTGTATTTCAAAGAAACAAAATGGATTTCACTATTTTAACAATTCGGTATATTAACATTATTTCAGATATTATGGTGTCTTATTAGAAATTACGGTATTTAACTGTAAAACTGTTCAAATAAAACCGTAAAACTATTGACAAAACAAAAATTTGTAAATTATATTTTTCAATTTTTTGCCGTAAAAGAAATTAAGGTTTACCGTTATTTAACAGTAGAATTTCGGCAACCCCAGCTGCCGGTATATTACCGTAAAAAAAATAAATAAATAAAAGTGTAATTATTTTACATCTTAGTATAAATATAAATCTGTATCTCATTTGTACATTTTAATGTGATCTGTTTACGCCCCCCTAAAAGAAAGGTTTAGGAGTTTCAGGCTTCCATTACAATTTCATGCATTTCAAATTGTACGAATGGAGATGAAATTGCTGTGAGCTCTTTAATGACGAACAGAATACTTACGGCTATTTTGCCCAGATCAATGCCGTAGTTTAAAGAGTTCCAGGCGCACTGTTTGAAGTTGGGTTTCCAGGGATCCTCAAACCTCTCCGACACACATTCTCCCTTCTCGCCCTTAAGTCCGTCTCTCCCAGGGATTCCTGGGGTGCCTGGAATGCCATTTATCCCTGGGTTCCCATCCCTGCCCTGCACTCCAGGTACACCCTGCATGCACGTCTGGTACTAATGACAAAAACATAAAGCAAAGAGGCATGTCAGTACTTCTCAGAGGCTTTGTGCCTTAATGTGTAAGGAATGTGGCTTTGCTAATGAGAATGGGATTGATTCACCATAATGCACAGACAGCTGTGGGTGGGAAAGTACTATGACCCGGTTTTCTATGAGATGGACATGTTTGTGCCAAAACAAATAAAAATAGGAAAGCACAAAACTGCAAGGAGATCTGGTGTAAAATCCCCTGACCACAGTCACAGTCTGTTCACTTTATTTAAGCTCTGACACAAGACAAAGCTAAATCAGCAGGAATTCTACAAGAATTTTGGATTTAATACTGTACAGTACTGTAAACATATAAAAGACTACTCTCTTTCTCTCTCTGTCTCTATATACAATATTTTTAGTATATATTTTTTACTGTACAAGTACTGTGCAGTATATAATATACTGTATTATTAAATAGGCTACTATATGCAACTGATGCACAATAAAATATCTTAATTAGTCTTTGTCAGATCTTAGGTTTTCATCCAGCGAGTCAACGCAATCCACTATCTTGTGGTTTTTCAATAATGACAGTTTTCTGTTTCCTTGCGGTGTTTTTACAGACCAAGCCCTTCTCACACAGGTTTTATGAATTATAACCCATATGTGTGAACATCAGCGAGGCATAAAAACCCCAAAGAGTCCCGGTGCTGTGGTTTGTTTGCATCCTCTAATAAAAATGTGGAGTACAGTGCAGTTTTGTGTTTATTTATATATTACTCAATTGTGGTTGACAACTGAAAGTCACCCAACCAAAAGCATCTTAAAATTCACCTATATTATGTAGCTGCTAGGTCAGAGTTGCCAAAGAAATGTACCAAGTGGAAAGGCCCTCTTGATCACACTTGACCAATGTGGAAATTAAAAGAATTTCAGGTTAAGCATTATTCACCACATTCCCAGTCTTCCAGTAGACAGCCAAAATGAATCAGATGAAGGGAATTGAGTGAATCACTTAAGGTAGATGTATCTTGATTTGCATTGCATTTATCTATTTTACATTTAAAGTACATATATTTTTACAGAGACAGACCGTGATTCGTAGTTCTTAGTGTGATGTGTAGCTATAAAGTACTTAAATGTTTTCCCACGAATTCTCAAACCCTTTTTAATAGATTAGTCCGAATCATTTGGCGAATCAGTTTTAATGTATTATCTATTTATCGTTTTAATCGTTCAAAAATGTTTTGTGAAGTAGCCTATGCTTTTTATACCCAGTTAAATCAGCTATTGATGTTTCCGACTATATTAAGTGACATACATCTCACATTTCTGAATCCATGCACTGCAAATAGTTCAACTAAAAAAGGAAAGAAAAGAAAAAGAATCGAATCAGTAGCTAATGACTCGTTCGAGATTCGGGCATCACTGCAAAGCCATTTTTAAAAGAACACACTGTGGTTTTACTGGATCTTTATATATTGACAACTAAAAACTGAACACAATAAGTTACTTCTAATTTGCTTAGGCCTAATAATTTATTATAAACGTTTTCTTTGAATCTAAAATGTCGAATACAGCTTAAATCTGTCAATCTTTCAAAACAAATCAGCAAAAAAAAAAAAAAAAAAAAAAAAAACTCTTTAAGAAATGGTGACGTTAAAATATTATATATTAATATACTTTGCTTTGTAAAAGTTTAACATTTGTTTTTAAAGAAACGTGCAATCCTGCCTTGTCAGTGAACTCCGCGTCTTTTTGCCGGGCGCTCCTTTCTTTGACTTTTTCCGTGATACAGAATGGCAAAGTTATCCAAAAGCAGAGGAGAAGTTGTGCCAGTTTAGTGCCCATCATTGACCGACTGCAGCGACTCACAGCACGGCTCTGCTCCGATCAAATACTGCCAGCTAATAACTGTGTCCTGAGTCTGACGGCAGACTGTAGAGTCTCCTGCATGGGGCTGGAGAAGATCAATCCGCCACAGAGCCGCCTTCAAGCAACCAAGGACGACTCTGTGTCATGGCAAACAGGTGTGTGTACTTCACTGTCGAGGATTGATATCTGAATTATGAATGAAAAGCAGCCCTAATAATCTCTGCTACGTTATTCGGTACTGATCTGTATCCCTAATCACAAACGGCTGTGATTAGTCCTTCCACAACAGCGGTGAGAAAAGTAACAGGTGCCACATGAAGCGTTGTCCCTAAGCAAATATTACATTTAGCCTACTTTTGTATTAAATTATATTATATTATAAATTATTAATTAAATTATATTTTAATATATTATAATATATTATATTATATTATATTATATTATATATTATAATACATTATAATATATAATATAATATTATAATATATATTATAAGGCTAAATGTAATATTTGATATTAAATATAAATATTGAGGAATATATAAATATATTCCTCAATATTTATATTTGAAATATAGGCTAATGCTAAATATATGTTGCAAACAGTGAAGATAAATTAAACATATTTTAAGTAAAGAAAGCATATTTAGTTTCTACCTTCATAGAGGCCTACTAAAATATATTTCTAAATATATCTGAGGGTTAGTGATGTTTGCCCCCGATGTTAATAATGTTTAATATTTTAAATTATGTTTTTTTTTTTTTTTCATTTGCTGAAGTTTATTCACATGTGTTATATGTTTACACTTGTTCAAATGTTCTAATCAGGTTTTTCTTCAAATGTGACATGTGTATGCATTGTCTTTGACAGAAATACATACAGGGCAAAATATATTTGTAAATTAAAGAAATTAAACATTTAAAATATATTTGAAAACATTTTAGCAATATGTTTTGTATATTTTATATTTTAAAAGTAAGTATATTTTAAAAGTAAAATATATATACAAAAATAAATTAGTGGAAAATATGTACATGCAAATACATTTTAAAACGTATTTTTGCAAATATATATTTTTGGCCTTTGGAGTCTCTCATGGTTAAAGAAAACACTTCTGGAACTCTTGCGGAAGTTATTTAAGATTTTTAAGACTTTTTAATGACAGTCTATAGTTATAAAAAGTAAAAAAAAAAAAAGAGTTGTTTCAGAACAAGTGGTCTATTCATTGTATGAGAGGCCATATGTTTCTTTTACCTCTCCTGACCCGGAGGCACAACAGAGACAGCATCTGTAGGGGGTCTCAGACCTCAGCTGAGGTATTTCCCTGTCAACATCCTGCAGCCCTGCCTCCACACACCACACATCAGCACACTCACACTGGCCATATTCATAATGTCATCTGAGGAAATAGGGAATTCTGCCTCAGTCATGTCGCTTAAGATGCGGTTGCAACTAACAAATAAAACAATTTTATTTGTTTCCAACACATGCCAGCAAGCACAGGAAAATTTATTTCTATCATAATCTATGCAAGAGTTATTCTATTCCAACTGTAGGGAAGAATTAAAAACATAGTGTACTTTACATGTAAATAACTTTGTTACAGTAAAATAAATATCAAAGTGATTCATATCTGCATAAAATATATACCACATATGGGGTTATTGGTGCACACAAAGGGTTCAAATTCAAGGCACAACTTGAATGTAACTTTTTTGTAACCGCAGAGTTTAAGAGGTTAAGGATTCATTGTTACAGTGTAATTATATATAAGTACTAAGTAATATTAATTAACTTTATGTACTTACTATGTGGTTAGGGATTGGTTTAGGGTTACTTGCATGTAATTATGCATAATTAATTGTTATTATAATAGTAAATGGATGTAACGTATAACAATGACACTTGTCATAAAATGAAGTGTTACCACCAAAAAGTTACTGTTACATTGGCCAACTGAACATTACATAAATATACATACATACATAAATAGATAAATAATAAGCACACAACACATTTTAAAGCACAGATGAAAATATAAAAATAAATTGAAAATACTAATAGCATCATATAAATATAATAATGGCAAATATAAATAATTTTATTACTTGTGTAGACACGTAGTATTTATTTAAATGTTCAAATGGTTAATTATGATAATTATTGGAAATTATCATTTGTCTCGTGCTAAAATCAAAATGTTAATTAATGAAATTGAAAATTAATATAAAAAAATATTTATTAAGTTTATAATGTTTTTACAAATTAGGACATCCTCAAAAGGAGGTTTTGTCAGTTTTAGCTCACTTCTGGGTATAAAGTTCTCCCCAAAATAATCTAAGCATACACATTTTCATTCACACAAACAAGAGCAAAAAAACTTTATATATGAACAAAAAAGATTGTTTCTTTTTTACTGGTTGAAGAGAATAAAACCAGCTTAAATGACCATTATAACTATCTTCATAAACACACAAAAACGTCACCAGTAGATGGCAGAAGTGCTTTGTTACAAAACAAGAAGCACAGAAGCACATGCACACAGCTTGTGAAGTACGCTTTCAACGTGACAAATCTCAATGAAAAAACAAAAGTTAGTAGAAACAAAGGTCAGTAAACCTATAAAAGCAATATACTTCATTTAGGACACTTTTCTTTGGTTATCAGTGGCGTTTGTTATAAGACAAGCATCCTTACTGATCACATTTGATGGATCTCTGACCAATGCTGAACTTCAGAGATTCAGGAGTTAACCCTTTTGTTTTGGGACAGAAATCAATCACCCAAACCAGCCTGTTTATTCAGAAAATACACCTAATTTCCCACTGCTCATAATCTGTCAGCCCACATCGTGTGTTGTGTCCATGTGTCCAGACCTCTTCTGTCCACCGAGTGACTCACAACAGAGTGGGAAGCCGTTGATTAAGAAAAGTAAGGTTGTAATATTGTTCCTATGCAACAGGCAGAGAACAGACCAGCTACACACTTTGCATTTAAATCACGCTTGCCAGTTTCAGACAGCCTGTTAGTCGCATCACAAGCTACAGCCACCCTGGCTTCAGTTTGTTTAGTTCAAAGTGACTTTGTTTGTTGAATTCAAAGAGATGAGAAGGGGAAGCACAATACAGATAATTAAAGAAGAAAAGAAAGCAAATGGCATTAGCTCTTTTGTTACCATTAAGGAGAGGTGGAGAGTCATCAGAGCAGAGTTTGTTTATTTGAGTAAATAGAATTACCGGGAAAAGAAATTAGAGGCATTTAAATATGGCAAAGCTCCTGGTGGTCTATTGTTTTTTTTTTTGTTGTTTTTTTTTTTTTAATTAATACGAACGGTGCACTTATATAGAGTTTCCTTGTTTCCTGTTGAGAATAAACCCTTTCTAATCATTCTGAACTTCTCTTATAATTGTGTTTTCCTTTTAGAGGCACATAGAGAAAGTAAGTAATTACCATGAAAGAAATGTGGCCCTGAACCATAAAAGTAATTTTTAATGACACTGAGATTATACATAATCTGAACGCTGAATAAATAAACTTTCCATTGATGTGTATAGTATTTGGCCGAGATACAACTAATTGAAAATCTGTAATCTGAGGGTGCAAAAAAACAAAACATTGACAACATTGCCTTAAAAATTGTCCAAATGAAGTTCTTAGCAATGCATATTACTAATAGTTTATATTTACGGTAGGAATTTACAAAATATTTTCATGGAACATGATCTTTAGTTAATATATTTATGATTTTTTGGCATAAAAGTAAAATCTTTAAGTTTGACCCATAAGATACAATTGGCTATTGCTACAAATATTACCCATTATTTTGTGTTCCAGGGTATAAATGACTATGCTGTTAGGCTGTTCGAACATTAACAGAGCATTACTATTCAGTTACTAAAGTTGTTCGAAGTGTTTTAATGTATTGCTTCATGGTTGTTAGGGTGGTCTGGGTGGTTGCTAGGTGGTAAAAAAAATCACCTCATGAATCGATAATATATTCTGTTCTCTAGATGTGAAGTCCCTCCTTCAGTGTAAGTCTTTTTTATCATAAATTCAGTCACTTAAAAAAAGTAATTGCACACCTCTGTTCAGCTGTTCGCATGATTTGAGTTTTCATTCATTTTGTAGCACAAACGATGCAGGACGAGCTACACACTCAATTCTTAGGTGGTCATGTTAAGTACAATGTAAATGTACTTTTCTTACTTTCCACAAAAAGCTGCAATAAGATAAATTATCTTATTGCAGCAAAACTGTGAAATAGTTATACAACTTAAAATAGCCTAACTGTTTTCCAGTGTAATGTATTTTGTAAGTAATTGTCTTCTGTGATCAAAACTGAATTTCCAGCATATTTCTCTCTTCAGGGTCACATTATCCTTCAGAAATCACTCTAATATGCTCATTTGTTTGTGCTGCTTCATATCGGTGGAAAACGTAACACAATTTTATACCAGGATTCTTCAATCAATAAAAAAAGCAAACAAAAAAAAACCCTTTTTACTTCAGTCCGATCTCATGAAAGTGTGTTTTGCAAAAAAATTAAATAAGAATAAACAATAAAAAAATAAATAAAATCGTGGTATAGATAGGCCTATGCAAAAATGGACTTTGGCAGGTATATGCAATGCAATGCAATGTGTAGGAATTGGGTTGTGGGGTACATGCATATGCACGTGAAAACTGCGTATCATATGTTGTTACGTGCCGGTCAGGCATAGAGATCTAAAGGCCACGAGGGCAGAGTCAATGGTAGTCTTCAGGGCGGATCTAGAGTCCAGGGAGGCGATGGCAGATCGGGAGCCTCTGGAAGCCATGGCAGATCAAGAGCCTCTGGAGGCCATGGCGGATCAGGAGCCTCTGATTGTGGCAGTGGTGGGTCTACAGGGGTCCAGCTCCAAACCCCCTTCCCGCCCACCCTTTCCAGGAGCCTATTCATACTGCTCTTGGGGAGGCACACCGACTTCAAAGATCTGAAGGGCTCAGGAGGGCGCACGGGAGGCGTGGCAGGCTCTGGGAGGTGCTAGTTCTGTGACTGAGACGAGGACCGGCTCTCCTAGCCGGAAATCAGGAACTGGAATCGGTATCTGAGGACTGGGATCCATATGGAGCTGGTATGGCTCTCCCTGCCATAAATTAAGGACTGGAATTCCTGCCGTCGGACCGACGTCACAGAGTTCCCAGAATGCCTCCTCTGGTCGTACAGGTGGAGTGGAATCCGCAGTGAACTGGACCAGATCAAGGAGGAGAAACTGGCGTCTCCGATGAACTGGGCACTCTCTCAGCGCTGGCCCATCAGTGCATTTGGGAAGCGCAAGCTCGGATGGGAGCTCAGGCAGCACGAGCTCGTCAAAGCGCTCTTCAAGCGCGGGGCTCATTGGTCTGGCTGAACGGAGAAGGATTGTGGTTTGTATTATAGGGGTTCGGGGCTTTAGGAAGAGGAGCAGAAACGTTGGAACAGTAAATGGACGAGTCTGGCTTGTGGTGAGCTGGAGTGTCAACCAGCTTCCGGATGGGAGGAGGACCAATATCTTCTGAATCAATTAAAAAAAAAAAAAAAAAATTGTAACTCAAGAACTAAATTTAGAAAATCTGCCATGGATGTAAAACAGTCCTTATGACGTATAGATGAAAATAAATCATTATCTGATAATCCCATCCGGAAGTTGATATTCATGATCGAATCGCTCCAACTCACCAGATGTAACACGCTCAGGAAATCTTCCATGTACTGTTCCAAGGAGTTTTCTCCTTGCTGCAGCTCAAACAGCCACTCTTCAGCCCAGTTCATCTCCAGCATAGTCTCCATGTTGTCTGTTAAGGTCCGTGATTCTGTTACACGCCGGTCAGGCATAGAGATCACTGGAGATGTGGAGTATAATCAACACACACTTTTAATATGAATCTTAATCGACATAAATCAGAACACAAGCAGAAGCACGTTTAAACAACATTTATCATGGACAAACTGTTACTGAAAAGGACATTTTATTTATACACAAAGACTAATGACTAAAGTAAGGACAGCTGGGGAGACACAGGTAGAAACGGCTGAGCCATGTGAAAATTATATTATTACGTCTGATTGAGTGTTTAATGACATAACTTTGTATATATTTGAAACGGAGGTCTTTTTTAGCATTTTATATGTCTTTTTTAAAATTGATTTAATGCATTTTTGCTACAAGTATTTAATAGACTGGGAAGTCTTTTTCTTTTTAATGTTGTTGATAAAAGCAAAACTGAAGAAGCCACCTTCAGGTAAAATAGTTTTCTGTAAAAACTTAAATTAAATTCATTTAAACCTGTATACTGCGAAAAACACAATAAAATGCTGTGGAGAAAAAAAGGCTCTGACACTGTTGGAACAAGGTTGTTACAACCTTGCCTGGGTGAGCTGTCTTTAACCATCTAAAGACAAGCAACTGGATGCTGTATAACAATGTGTGTGCTGTATAAGTATGAAATGTATTGTGCCGTTTTACACATATGCAAATTTATAAGAACCTTTTTTATATGTTGAGACTAATAAAAAAACTTATTTTAAAAATAAAACAGTTCATTTCCAGGAACATCAAACAAGTGGCAGAGATATAAAATATATATATATTTTTCCGGCAACATCAAACAAGGGACAGTGAGATAAAAAAAATAATAATATAATGAAAAAATAAAACAATTTAGTTTGCAGCATCATCAAAGAAGCATCAGCGAGACAAATTATATGATTTGAATGTTAAAATAATTAATTTTCCAGCAACATCAAAACAGAAAGTAAACAAACTAAACACCTTTTAAAAATGACTACAACAAGAGTTTAGCATTTGATGTTGGCATGTGTTGATCGTTTTAGAGTAACAAAGTTTCATAATTTTATTCATTAAGTCACCTTGTTTTGAACACTTATTTTATATTTAGTCAAGTTATTGTCCCAGTTCTAAATATGTTTAGCCTTGCAAAACATCAGCTCCTTGCAAGTGGTATATATGTGTGGGTCAAGACATCAAAATGTCAGCATCAAAAGAAATGTACAAAAGGGATTTTATGTCTATATAAAGCACATTAAATGTAAGTAAAGTGTCTACTTTTAAGGTTTTGTCATTCAGTGTAACACAATATTTATGTAAAATTCTAACAACATACTTCATTCTGACTTGTACATAAAACATACTTAATAACAAGGTGTTATTAAGCAAAACACGTGTGCACAGAATATAAACAAAAACAATGGCTGAACACAAAGACAAGATAGGACAGACAATGTCGCATAACGCCCCCCTCCTGGAAAGGCGTGTCCTCACGCTGACTTATTAACATACTAGGAGGGTGGACACTTGCCCGAGAGGCAGACAAAAAAAAATCTTGGGGAGGTCTCCCACCTCTATCGAGCCTTGGGTCATGTGGTGTTATAGGGGAGGAGCAGTCTTATGATCTCTCAGGCATGGTATTGGCTAGGACCCAACAATGGTACTCCTGGCAGTGACTTGGACACTGACCCTGACAACGGTTCCCCTGACCGTAATTCGGGGCTTGGATCCGACAACGGCACACTTGGCCATGACTCGGGGCTGAGACCCGACAAATGCGAACTGAAAATTCCATGAAAAATGAACTATTTACAGAAACACACAGGATACAGGGACCGAGACACACGATGACATTCAACAATGACAAACAACGAAAACTGAAAAGGACATGGATTAAATAAACATAATCAAGGTAGAAAACACAAAACACCTGGGACTAACAGCTGGGCTTCATCAAACACTAATGAAAAGTGGCAGGAACTACAGTTTAAACAAGGCAATACACGTGTGCACAGAATGAAAACAAAAACAATGGCTGAACATGATGACAAGATAAGACAATGTTACACTAGGATAGTGGCATTTAAAAAATGTAAACTTACAACTAGTTAGTATTTGGGGTGAAAGTAATTAATATTTTATTGTGTCACAAATTGTATAAAAAAATTTTTTTCATGTAAATATGCCTAACAAGATTCTTTCTTGTCAATAAACTCTCAGGTTAGAATTGAGAAAAAAAAAGGTTTCACTTCATTTCAAAACCAGTGAAATGCATGAGTCATGAAGCAGAGCCGTTCTGTTCAGGCAAAAGCTGTGCTGGTTTCTTAAGAAAATATAATTTAAGAACATTTTCTGCATAGGAGATCAATATCACAAGGACAAGATATTTAACATTTGAACATTTTGTTTGCTTTTGCTTTGAGGGCATACAAATACAGTAAATGTATACACTATACACTGCTTCACATCATCCTGCTTTCCTCAGATGAATTGACAGCTGCCTTTGCTGCAGGCATCATAACGTCCACTGGCAAACATATTTAAGCAAAATTGATAAAGAATTTGCTTGTCGAAGACCTGATGCCCTGAATTGCAAAACGTTGTTGATTGATGCTATCCTTCATGTTTTGTCAATTTCGATGAAAACAAAATTAGCAGATGTAAAAGTTCTGTTTTCTGAAGCATTCTTAAAGAAACTGTTTGTTACAGAAGCAGACGCTGCACAGGAGCTAAGTGATAAAAGGATGTTATTTATTGACATAGCAGATATAGTGCAGAGGATTTGGAGCTTGAGGTGAGTAACTGAGAAATAGTTGATTTCCGTTGATCAGTTCAGAATGTTGAATACTTTCTTGCGATCTTTGCAGATTCGTCGGAGCGATGGGACACCCAGAGATGAGGAGACACGTTAAAACTGGGAGACAACCACACACCACATACACGGAGGGATCCAGAGACTTGGGGAGGAAACTGGAATGAAGGAGAACAAGTAGGTAAGTACAAGGTAAGTATTTTTCAGAAATAGTAAAGCTTAGGAGCATACGAGTTAGTCCACTTCGTATAAACGAGCCCAGACACCGACTGAGGAGTGGTGTGTTTTTTATAGTGCTGGTGATGGCAGTGATGATGAGGTGCAAGTGATGCTGTTTAAAACTTAGGGGAGAGGGAGCGTTGTGATTGGTGCCACAATTAAGGACATCAACCATAACCAGCCCTAACACCACATCTGCTGTGGAACCCTCCAGAACCAACAAGTGGATTTCTTCGATGTGACATTGGCCAATCTGCAGTAACAGGGGTCCTGCTCCATGCTGGACGTCTCTGCGGCTTAAGGGTTTTCCAGTTATGGAATGGATTTGGTAATTGGTTTCAGTAGCTGTGGTCTTAATCCCAAGTTGACGGCAAAGGTGCCCAGCGAAATTACCAGCTGAACGGAGTCAAGGAGAGCAGAGACTGAAACGGAGACATTGGATGCAGTAAGCATTACACGGTAGTCAATGGATGCATATTTTTGATGGCAGGCTGAATTGCTCTCACCTCAGGTCATGGAGGCCATTTTCTCCACAATAGAGACAGAGACCCCGGGTCAGTCATCTTTGACGCTCCGCAGTTGACTTGATCCACCTGCATGGGCTCAGTGTTGGGTTCAAAGCCGCTCCTGACAGAAGGGAAATAATATAGGCGATTTTAGCATGATCAGTGGGAAAAATGCATGGCGAAGGTGAGCGAGCACGGCAGCAGCAATCCTTTGCACTTCTCGACCGAGCCGGACTAGGGAGCCAGCCAGGGACTGCCAGATCTGTAACACAGTTTAACCAAAGAAGTTTGCTTCTTCATGGTAACAGATTTGGAGATTACTTGCTCATCAGTGAATCATCTGCAGTAAATGGGTGTTGTCAGAATGAGAGTCCAAACAGATGAAAAGAACGTCACAATAATCCACAAATAATCCACACCACACCAGTCTATCATTTAACGTCTGGTGAAGTGAAAAGCAAAATTCATCATAAATGCATTTTAAACTTAAATGATCATTTCTGGACAAAATATGCATCCATAATAATGAGAAAGTCCATCTCCTGTTGTTCTTTCCCATCAAAATCCACCCACATATGCGTTTAAAACGGTTTTGGACTGTTTGGGCCTCTAAATGTGTGCAGATTTTTCTCCTGATTCAGACGAGATGTCTTTTTCACTGAAGAAAACTTATGGATAAAATTATGGATATTGGACTTGCATTTTAGCATGTTTAAAATGTTAATTTAATAATGAATTTTGGATTATTGTGCGTTTTTTATCAGCTGTTTGGACACTTATATATGATGGCATTCACTGCAGAGGACCCATAAGTGAGCAAGTGACGTAATGCTGCATATTACGAAATCTGTTTGGATGTTTTCTATATTCACATTCTCTGAGATTTAGTTTTTTTCTCTACTTAGCAGGTTTTTGTTTAAAACAACCCTATAAAACTATGTTAATATTTTGGTTTATTTGGCAGATATTCCTCTCATTAGTAGCTTTGGAACGTGTCCTGGATTCATCACAGTCTTGGCACAAATGACTCAGGATTGACAGGACAATGGCAAAACCTCAGAATTCAGCAGTGGAAATTATACAGTGTGAAAAGGTTTAGACAAGCTCTTTATTTATTTGCTTCATCCTTTGCACACCTTCTAAAACTTTTCCAAAGCTGCTGCAGAGGCTTTCCCGTCCCTGACAGGTGCTTGTTGAGCAATAATCAGATCAGACGATGATTGTATTAGCTCAGAGAGCGTGCCAACTTGGCAAATACCCTGCATATTATACAAATTATATACGCTCCTAAACGTTTTTGGTGATATGCTTTAATTAGGCAACCACTGTCATCATTATGCAGCAGCGTACATTTTCAAAGCACACAGCGTTTTTTTAAAGATAATATGTGTAACTGATGTTGTAGAACAGAACATGAAAGTCAAGTGAACCACTGACATTAATTAGTCTAAACCTTGGTCTCTTAAAAGAGAAAAATTTAAACCATACAAATTTCATGTCAAACTAGCATGGACTATGAATTTTTGAGTGAACAGCTTCATTCGTCTTGTAAACTCATTTTCTCAAATGGAGTAGGAAGCAGATTTATTTGACTGTAGCTGATTATAGCATTGATGATATTTAGTACATGTGTTAAAGTGCCCCTATGGTTTATGAAAGGTTCATATTTTGGTTTTGGTAGTCTCCGATAACAGGTTGACATGCAAGGTTAAAAACAACACTTTCATTGTCTTATAATATGGATTCATTTTTAGCCTACCATTTGCTCAACAACTCCCAAACATTTGCTCAATAATTACTTTTTCCAAACCAATCCTTTGCGTGACACAAATCTCTCAATCTTTCCTGCTGCCTCACTCTGCGTCTGCTCCGTTCAGCGAAAAAGTCAGATATGTTGCTTTTCAAAGGCCCCGTTTACACTAGGTGCGTTTTCGTTTTAAAATGCATAACTTTTGCTATGGTTACGTGCTTCTCCTGGTGTTTTCCACCCTCCAAAACGGACACTTTTGAAAATCTGCGGACCCTGTTTTAGTTTGAAAACTCTGTGTAAGGTTTAACACCAGTGTAAACAAGGATCGTTTTCATTCTGAAAACACTGTTTTAAAACGAAAAAAAACGTACTAGTGTAAACGGGGCCTAATTTTACATGCAAGCACAGCTGTTGTCATTGTCATACTGTGTAGCCTGTTTGATTTTATCAGACGACAACTCGATCACTATTTCATATTGATCCCATTTTATGACAACAGAAACCGTAAGGTAAATCAATGAAAACATTTATTGACACTTTAGCTGCATCAGAATACAGTATGTGGACACATGAGGCTAAGTGTAGCCTAAATAGGTTTGTGTCAGTAAATATAAGTATTATAATAGTTTATACTTCTGACTACTTCTTGTATCTCAACTGTTAATCAATTGCTATTCCGTTGTCTACAACATGAACTAATAAAAGTGTCTGCTAAATGAATAAATGTTAATGTTAATGAAAGAATCCCATTATAATATGTACATGATAAATGTAGAAACACTTATGGGGCAACATTGTGCAGCAGCAACTTTGACAACAAAAAAAGGAACTTCAAGGTTGATTGAAGTAAATGTGTGCAAATCTATAGGGCCCCATTCCTATTTTAGCCCGAGGCCCCAAATTCACCCCTGAATGTATAGTAATGGGGAACTTTGGATCATCTTAAAAAAACCGCCATCGCATGCAGCACGTGACAAGATTTCATTTTTACCGAACAAACAGCGAAAACAGTTAGAAGCGACTGGCAGCTGCCAGGAACTCCACCGGAAGTGGCATAGCGAGCTGCCACTGCCACTAGCGACTAGTGGCAGCGGAAATAGTGCCAGAGGAAATCTGTGGCTAAGGAAGTGGAACCCGGAGCTGCCACTGCCAGCATTTGTGCCTGTATACAGTATTGGCTAGCGGCAGCTCATGTGTGTATGTTTTATATGGCAAAATATAATTTAGCTTATTGGGCAAATGATCGTGACTCATAAAAAAATACTATTATTATGTATAGTAATAATAATAATAATAATACAACTGTGGGATCTTTGCATCATCATTAAAAAACACCATTGCACGCCACTGACAACGGTTTTGTTTTTACAGACCAACACCGAAAAAAGCGAGAAAAACCGTGGCAGCTGCCAGTGTGTCATTTGAAAGTTTTAGATCCCGTCCACTTTTCACCGGAGCTGCCCCCGTCAGTTTTGTTTTATGACGCTCATGTTAGAAAGAAAATTAGATTTTGTTCATTTACTTGTTTATATCATTGTATATTTAGACATTCATCTGCGAAATGAGCTAATGATGTTGTGTATTATCTAACATGTTAATGAACTTGTTTTGTGTTTTAAATTCCCTATATAGGGTGCATTACCATATTGCTTGTAGCCTACTGTTCAATTTGTCTGTCATTATTGGTAGCTGTTTCTCATCAGACATATTCCCTTGGCATATGTTCGTCTTTGTTTGCTTTTTTAAAATTGGGTCATCAGCATGTCGTTCCAAAGCATTTTGTTGTAAGCTACTAAAACTAGATGCATGATTTTGCGACCATGATATTGCCATCAAAAATAAATGACTTTAATCATAGGGCAAAATACGCAGTATTGGATCCCTTACTGTGACAAACTTATCCATCAATTTATTCACATCTCAATGAACCTCAGATTAAGTATAGCCATGTCAAACATTGCTGATTTAATGCCTGTCTGTGAAGAACCAATATTACTTTCACTGAATACCAGAAAAATTACTCAGTTTTGATTACATAATATTAACAGAATATAAACATCACCATCAGACACCACTTTGGCAGTTGTGATGCCTGATTACAGGATTCATTTGGCTTTCTTTTTGAAGATTATTAAATCAGCATATGCTTATAGATTAACTTATGGATTGCCAATTACGGCTGATGCACAACAAACCAATCAGAATACAATTTAGAGATTATCTCCAGGTTTAAGCCGGTTAAGGTGGTTTAAGATGACCTCTCAGTCTGGTCAATCTGTATTCCTGCTGTCAAGATGATATTTGGTTTAGTTTAGTGACTAAGACAAAAAAAATTATTTCAGACTATTTTCTTCTTTGTATTTTTTTTAGAAACATTTAAAGGTTACTGATTTTATACAGTGTGACATTAAAGACCGTCTCTTGAGATCAGATTTGTGTTTTCAACTATAGCTGAGCCTCTGTGGGATGACACGATAAAAAAAAAAAAAACGATAGTGAAGAACAGAGGAAAAAAAATATCAAAGCAAACCATGCACACTGGGCCTACCAAAAATACAAAACACTTGTGGAAAACCAAACCTGATCACATGAGCAAACTGAACTAACTGGCAAAATCTGATCTATGCAAAACCCCACAAATCTGACAATCCATAGAGTAAAAATTATACAATCCTATTTTTGTTCTCAATTTTGCTGGTTTCCAATAAAAACAGAACACATACAAACTGAGATTTCATTTGTAAATCAATAGAATAAAAGATTTAGAATGTACTAAATGTTAGTTTGCTTTTTTTGTTGAAGGGCATGATATATTATGTCCATATGTCATATAGGAACACATGTCATGTAGCTCCAACTACACAACTTCACAATGCTTTTTACAAATTATTTGGTAAATACAAAATTGTTGAACTATGTTTCTATTGACAAATTTGCAACTGGTTGAAAAAACAAACCTGATCTTAAAAGAATATGTACAATATTGTTGTCATGAGGATGCGAGGCGTGCGAGTTCAAGTGCAACAGTTTATTCAAAACTCAGAGTCAGACAGAAGCGTTCAATCACCGGCATATACAACAACGTAGGGGCGGAGCAGGTGGCGGAGACCTCCCTCTGGGCGGAGCAGGCGGCGGAAATGTCTTCCAGGGTGGATCAGACGGCGGGAACGCCCACCTGGGCAAGACAGGCTGCGAGGCCTTTATCCGGGGCGGAGCGGATGGCAGCAGGACCACTCCGGTCTGGCCAGATGATGACAGAGCCCTCTTGGAGCACCCAGACTGGCCCTGCTCCCTTGAGAACCAGCCAGCCTTAGCCAATGCCCTATGGAACCTGACCGACAGGGAATGCACCCTCCGAAGCCGAACTGGCCAAACTTGAAATGAATGCGTCCTTCTAGACCAGACAGGTAGTGGATACACCCATCGAGACCAGACAGAGATTGACTGCACCCTTAGTGACCTTAGTGACCGTACCGGGACTGGATACGCCCTCCTAGACCAGACAGGCAGTGGATACGCTTCGAGACCGTACCGAAACGGTTGTCTCCCTCTGAGACTGACTGAAACCTGCAGCCACCATTTAGGCCTGGGGATTCTACGGACGGAACCGACCTCTCCAGAGGTAGTGCAGCCTTGGGTGGACCCGATGAAGTTTTATTGCCATACAGCGGTTTCGGAGGTCCTGGCCATGGAGCCTTAGAGATCTTGTGGAGCTCGATCGAATTATGCGGAATTGGATCACCAACCGGGTCTGGTGGATCCGGCCACTCTGGCTCTTGATCACAGACGAAGTCTGGTGGATCTGACAACTCTGGTTCTGGGTCACAGGTCTCAGACAACTCGACTGGTTGGGGGACCAGGACTGAATGGACTTGACACGACCCCTCGTATCGTGCTATGGATCTAGCGCCCGTTTCTGACAGGCTAGACAACGTGAGGGCCTTCTGCAGCTTCTCAGGCTGCATGTCTAGGACCGACTGAGTAATACATGGCTCCTCATACTGTGCTACGGGGTTGAGACCCGTTACATGCGGGCTTGGAACCGCGAGGACCTTCAGCAGCTCGTCAGGCTGCGTCACCGAGACTGACTGGGTAGAACACGGTCCCTCATACCGTGCTACGGGGCTAGGACCCGTTAAAACTTGGCTGGGAACAAGTGACAGGAGCAGGCTGGACTGAACACGGTCCCTCATACCGTGCAGCAGGAATCATGAGGGCTTTCAACAGCTCGTCAGGCTGTGTGACTGGAACGGGCTGATTAACACACAATTCCTCGGGCCTAGGTGCAGAATGGACGCCTCCTGTGAGACGATCAGGAACCGCTGGGATGACCCACAGCCCTCCTAGCGGTAGCCCTGTGCCCCACTGATCCTCACCCAGCCCCTCTCGCTTGGTGATGACACCAACGCCTTCAACGGGCAAAACGGGGATTGCAGAAAAGGCGGACAGCTCTCCTAGCTGCAGCCTTGCACCCAGCTGAATGTCACTCAACCCCTTTCACTGAGTGATAGTGCCAGCGTCCTCTGCGGCCGTCTCGGGAATCACCGGTGTGGTAGACAGCTCCCCTAGCTGTTGTTTGGTACTGGACTGAGCA
>JAUCMU010000039.1:3438107-3459384 GCA_032275025.1 Enteromius treurensis
GTAAGCTTCACATTAAACATTACTGCATCATGCTCGTCAAAAATCTCAGGTATTTTGAGCAGTAATATTATGAAAAATATGTGCTATATAAAATTAAGTAGACCGTAAAAAATTGCAGTACTTTTTTACTTAAGTACGTAAATAAACAAGTACTTTCATACTTTCACTCAAGTAAAATTGAAAAAGGAGTACTTTTACTTTTACTGGAGTAATATTTTATAGAATGGATCAGTACTTTTACTCAAGTACTTGATTTGTGTACTTCGACCACCTCTGAGAAATAGTAATGCTTTAGATTTGTTGTTATATCCAAACAGACTGTCAGACAAATTGATTCCTAATACATTTATTAATTTAGCAAACTTTTACCCAAACTTACAAGTGAGGGCAATATACGCAATCAAAATTGACAAAGATGTAATAATATGTACAGGTAATTGCTATGACAAGTCTCAGTTAGCCTAATGCAATACACACATAGCAAAGTTTTTATATATATATATATATATATATATATATATATATATATACACACAGTAAATAAACAGAAAACAAGCATAGAAATAGAACAGGCAATACTAGTGTTACAGGGTCTTTTTTTAATAATAATAAGTCAAAAGAAAAAAAAAAAAAACTGATAAAACCAAAAAAAATGTTGTCAATAATGTAAAATTTGTACACACAGATTTTGGTTTGTGGGCTGAAACTGTATGTGTAAAGGCAGAGTAAAACACTACAGCACTGATTGCTCACCATTACATGATTTACAGATTTCCGTTTCCTCTAATCAAAGTGAAGAGCACTTCACAAGCATGATAAATAGCTACTCACCAAACAAAGACTAATAACAGCATCTCTCATATAATGTCTGCGTCTCATTGGTTCTCACTCAGCCCACTACTGATTCATGAAAGATGCTGTTTATGTACTGTTTGACTCTGAACAATCCACAGATAAGCCATTTCCACTGTAATCCTTAAATTGTGATGGTGAACAAAGATTACATAAAATAAGACCAGATTTATTAGTCAAGTCTAGTCTCAATTTATTAGTCTTAGCACTTTTAACAGTACAGCAGCTTTTTACAGTATTAAATAGAAAACAGTGCTCAGCTTAGTTAAATTCAAATACTGTTCAATCTAAATTGATATCACTGGAAATTAAAAGTCCACATTTGACATGAACATTTGTCACACCGTCACATTCACCTGTTCCAGGATCAGCATGCACCGAATCCACTCCAGCACCCGCAACCAGATCACAATCACCTGAATACTAACAGCTGCCCGTCATTAAGTCACACCATTTAAAAGAGAGCTCTACCAAACACTCGATGGCTGAGCTCGAGGTTTACCTGCTCAAACCTACCTGTTCTGATTTCACTTACCTGTCTGGTCACTCCTCTGCTTACTCATCTGGATGGACTGTGGCTGAAATACGGACATTTATGCTGGAAGCACAAAAAGAGACTGAGTATACATACCTTTCACTTACCTGAACCGAATACTTACCTGAACTCGCTCTGTTGACTCTCTGCGTGACAGCTAGCTACTGCTACTGTATTTGTGATTTATGAATACAGTTGTGCTTTTGTAATGCTGGCATGATCTACTGTTTCTTTTATTTTATTTTATTTACTATTTTATTTACCATTTTGCTTGGTGTAAGGTGACCTTGGGTGTTTATAAAGGCACCATAACATAAAATATTTTTATTATTATTAATTGCCTAAAACCTAATTGGAAATGGAGCATATTAAATACTGAAAGATATTTGAAACCCGTTGGTGAAAGTGATGCAAAAAATTTGAAGTCATTTTGAATTAAAACTTGAGTTTCCAATTTATTAAATTTATTTAATAAGAAAGAAATATAACACCCTGGGATATAAAAGTTGCAGAAGTTGCTCCTTTAACATCTTAAAAGGAATAGTTTAAAGTGCAAGTTTCTGCCTCACCTCATTCATGCTGTCAACTGTCAGTATTCAGTCACATAAACTGACAGTTAGCCTCCTTTCCTGTCTCTCTCATCCATATTCATATAAAGCATGCTATGAGCTTCAGACGATTAAATCCGTTGAGTTTTTCTGGTGCCTCAAATACAGATTGAGTCTCACATTCACATGAGGAAAATACTTTTTTAGGCAGGCCCAGCTAATTAATGTTAATGCAACATTTATACATGGACACTGTATATATATATATATTTGTCCATTAGTTTTGTATTAATGAACGTCTCCTCGCTTTACACAATTCATGGTGGATTTCTAATATGCTTTGATGTCCCTAAAACTGACAGTACAAGCAAGTGAAACAAAAGTGTTTTGACACTGCCAGTAGTGTCAGTCTGGTGAAGGAGATATGCCTGCATTTCTCACCAACATCCTCACAGCTGTACAGACAGTCTCTCCACTCGTGCATCCTCTGTTAACACTGCGTTCAACTTACCTGCAAAGACCACTCAAGCAGCACAATGCATGGTCAATCATTTACATTAGATAAACACTGCCCTGATGAGTAGCTGAATACTTACCTAGACCAGTAGTAAAGTGGGTACTTGTGGGTACTTGTTTTCCGCAGCTTCTGTGGAATAAAAGTACAAATGTGTAACAGGACTAACAGCACTTTTTGGTAAATAAAGTTTTACACTTTATATTAATAGACAGTTGCTATGGATGTAGCATGTAATTACTCTGATGTTACACAGCAACGAGCAGTAAATTAGGCTTTACATATAAATTGTGGTTGGTGTCCAGAATGTTGCACTTTATATTAAGTGGCCAGTACCTGAGGAGTTACCATGTATATACACTGGTATACAGAGGTGCACCAACTCCACCCACTTTACTTATCCCTAAACCTACCCAACTACACCCACTGATCTCTCCCTGTTCCAGTTACTCTTATACATACTTCTGTTACAAAATGCATTTCCTGTTACATGACTACTTAGTGAAGAGAAAAAAGTGTTGTTACCAATGTCCTGTTACACATTTACTTACACACACACACACACACACACACATACACACACACACACACACACCATTCTGAGGGTTGTTACATGTGTGTAGTTACAGAAATATTACAGCTGTAGATACTATGTAGCAATATGTACACTGTGGTTACATACTAGATACACATCTAGATTCTATGTAAGTACACAGGTATTAGAGACACTTAATATAAAGTGGGACCAAAAAGGACTATAGGAAGAGGCAAAATGATTCTCGCACTGAAGAGAAAGAAAACGGGAAGGGAGCAGAGCTGTGCAAATTGAATTAAACTGTATTGCATTTTAATTACCAAAAAGTGTTGTTATCAATGTACTGTTAGATATTTGTACTTACACATGCCCTTCAGTGGGTTGTTACATAGTTACACAAACATTATGCAGTAGATACCAATGTGTACTAATTTTATATTGCAGCAAAAACATTGGATGGTGTTAGTTTTTTGTGACTCTGTTTACTCATTGCAGCATGTAACACATTTCTAAAGCTCTTCCACCTATGAAGTGCAATAAACAGTATTATTAGTTTTAACAGTATTACTATTTTCCTCCTTGTTTTAATCAAGGGACAATAACAGTGGAGAAGTAAATGACTGCCTGTTTATCTGCTCTAAAGTCTTAACTGCCCTAGTAAAACATTTTTTAGGGTTAAATTGATTTCTGTTCTGTAAAGGAATACTGTTTACCGTGCTTTGCTGCATTTGGTCTGGGTGTTTACTCTGTGCAGTGGCGGGATGACCCCTAAAGTGTGTACACAGCTGCACCGGTATGTCCTTAACGCAATCCTGGCTCAGTTATTTTTGTATCGTCAATTATTTGTAGTTGCAAGCCAGGGATGAGGTTTATAATATTTCATATAGCATTCATATAAATGTGACCAAAAAGTTTTTTTTATTTTGAGCTGGTGTTTCTGTGTGGATTATGGATGTTAGCACACTAAATGAAAAAGTTGAAAATGAATGTGCTATTTTAGCCTTGCGCTAACTTTAAGAGTGCATTCCAGTTGTGAGAATAAGCTGGTGTGTGTGTGATCAGAGTCAGATGACTCTCATGAAAGCTTGGTTGATTACTTACAAACTGAAGTTACTGATAACATGAAAAACCTGTTAAATGGTTCATGGTAAATTCCTTTAAAAAATGTAAAATGACATTCCCAGAATACCCTTCCTTGCATTTCAGATTTTTGAGTTTGAATTTGATGTTTTTTCTTTTTACTTGTTTTTCTTATCAGTTATGTTTATTAATGTAAATTAATGTTTATAGCATATTTCAGTTTTATGAGTGTCTCCATGACGTTGTTTAGTGTTTGTGTGAATGACAATAAGCACCTTCTAAACATGTTCATATTTAATAGCTGCTTTTGATGGGCTTTGATTCATTATGTGACTTTTTTCATCACAACTTGCATTTGGTGGTTTTCTGTGTATTTCAAAGGTACAAAACAGATTTCAATACTTTATTATATTGGTATATTAACGATTTCTCAGTTAATGAAATTATGGTAGTTAACAGTTGATTTACCTTAAAACTGTAAAACCTAAAATGTCGTTACTGTATTTTGTACAGTCGAATTCTGGCAACCACATCTACCGCTTTTTTACCGTAAATTTTATGGAATTTTTAGTAAGGTAATCTATTGTAGGTAGTAAAATTAGACTACTTTTTGATTACTTTTGACCAACATGTTTAAGAAATTGATTTAAATAAGTTAATATTGTACCATACTGATATTAAAATACAAGAAGATTTAGTGTTTGATAGACAGAAGTGTGTTTATTAGTAGTTGATTCAGTGTTGAAATGATTCAAAAACTCCTCTTAAATTTTAAACGATATGTTTTGTATTTAATTTTTTTTAAAGCTGCAGTCTGTAAGTTTTGTCACCCTCTATGTTTAAAAACCTGGAATTGCAGTCACTTATATTTATTACATGGGTAATATTAGTGCGGATGAATTTGGTTGAAGTGAATGTGTAGTTGTCGTTGATGTTAAAAAAAAGTGGAATGCTAATGGAAAGTGGATGTTAAACTAAAAATGTTATCATTTACTGAGTTTCTTTCTTCTATTCAACTTCCATAGTTTGGAAAATATTACCTAATACAAGTAAATGTCCACTGTCAACTGATCCGTGGTTACCAACATTCTTCAAAATATCTTCTTTTATGTTCAGCAGAACAAACACAGGTTTGAAACAATTTGAGCTGAGACCTATTCCTTCAAGGTCACATTAATTTCACAAGCCAGGACTTCTCTCTTGCGTAACCAGTACATGTTACTTTTTATTGTATTGTTTGTTTCAATTTATTAAAGTATGTCCCATATCCTCAGGGTCCGATCTCTATAAAACTGAATTGTTTTTAATTCAGAACAGAATCATGTTTTAGTTGGACATATTTTTGGCTATGTGGCTATTTTCTTTTTATTTATTTATTTTCTCTTTAAATTAAATTCCCATATCAGTAAAGCAATATGCGAATGTTTTCACAGCAGTTCCAGCTGAAGTGTAGTGCTTCTGCGAGATGCTGTAATAACTTTCCTCAGCCGTTTACTCACACTGTTGATTTATTGGGTGCAGCAGTTGGTATTTTATTGACTAAATGTGGTTCCACCAAGCAGCAGAATTAAAACCAGGTAATTAGAGCTTCTGGAAGACAATGTTATACAGTAGTTCTTGCATGATGCAATAATGGAAGAGTGCTATTTGCTGAAAAAATTAATAATATTCTAAATGTGTGATTCATGTTGTAACATCTAATTGAACTATTTTTATTCAAACCAGAAATATTGAAGCATCCTAAATTTACTACAGTAGGTTACACCAGAAAACTTAATTTGTATGGAAGATAAGGGGACGAATAGCTAGGATGGTCAGGATAACAGTTCCTATAAGATTTCCTATATAAACCACATTGATTTAACTGTTACCCTTGTCAATCTACAAACTATTGCTTTTCTTTACTGTTCAGAAAAGCATTGGAATTATATGACTCATTTATATAATTTCTTTTTTTAATTCCAAAGAAAATTAAAGCATTTAAAAGATAAGTCAGATCTTGATCACTGCATTTGCTCACTTAAATAAAATAAATGTTAATCGATTTACAATTTTTAATCTCTTATTAATTATAAGGAATATGAGAACATAAGAATTATATTTTTGTTCTAACATTATGGCTGTAAGGACTTTCTTTAAAGTCATCTTTAAAGTTTGTGCTTAAAAAATAACTATAAAACTTACTGTAATTAAATTTCAAGCCTGATTCTTTTAACGTGGGATATGTAATGCCATGTCTCTAAGTATGTTTATACAGCTGAGGCTTTATAGTGCTTTCATGTGAGTTTTTTGTCATGTGAGTAATTTTTCATAATCGCTGTCGTCGTCAGCACATAAAAGGCAGCCAGGTGCTAATTAACACAAGATACACATGAGAGTGGATAATACCATCACAGGCCCTGAGTCAACAACAGTCTGCTTACTCAATGCGTCACGTGGGTTGAGGAGAGTCCAAGTACTGCCAAATACTTCTGATTATAATCAGTCAGTATAATGTGATTTCCCATTGCCTAAATGTACATAAGGGAGAAGTAACTGTAACACATTAAAATGGTCTATTACACTTACAAACAAACAAGTGATTCCATAATCTTCTTGGCTGAGTGTTTAATGCATTATTTTGTTAAAAAAAAAAATGCTTATTTGGAGCACAGTATTTTGTGATTTTTATCTAATGCCCTTAAAGTGCAACTGTACAATTTAAGAAAATAAATCTTAGTAAATAAAACAAAGATTATGCACCATTTTTGTAATTACCATTAATTTGTAATTATTTGCAAAATTTACTAGTAATTTCCAAGTGAAATTGGATGATAAATATTCTATGCCAAATGTATTTAATTGTATCTACAGTATGTTTAGATATTAATTGGCTACATAATAATAGATTTGACTTCAATGATTCAATTTAAATCTACTAATCTAATACAACTGATAAAATCATTGAAATGGGAAACTCGAGAGAGGTCTGGGGCAACCATTAAGCTTAGTTATAAAAAAGACTGTATGATTTTCTGTGTAAACTGTGTAATAATAAGCATCACTAAAATAAAGAAACTTGCTAAAGTCTGTTCTTGACTTGACTTTCAACAATATTTTATCATGTTTATTACATGGATATTAAATATTTCTAGAAATTATATTATGTCAGAAATGGCAGAGTGATACCAGAGATGATAACATGCACAGTTATGCAGGAAATTGGCTGACTGGGAAATTCTCCAGCAAAGCCTCACTAATGTATAAATATTAATAACTATTTTAACTTATATTGTACTAACATGTTGGACAAAACATTATTTTTTTGCATATCAACAAAAACCTTTATTGTAAAAAACACAGTGATCAAAATGTAAAAAAAATTGTTAATTAAAAACATTAACACTAAAGAAAATTTCAACTAAATGTCCGGAGAGTTACAGCTGTCATTAATGAATAGCGAGAGTAGGCCCTTGATTTGAATGATTTGGCACATCTGCAGCTGCAGGATAACACTAGTCTCTCACTCTTTCTGTACTCTTCTAGTCTCTTCCACAGTTCAGTGGCTGCAGTGGCTTTATTAGCCTTAGCTTTAATGTCAAGGATATTCCAGAGATTTCTAATCGGGTTTAGATAAGGACCCTGGGCTGGCTATTTAATTATTTCAATATTCTTGGTGTAAAGAAACACCAATTTGAAAATAGGCTAATTTTCTAACTCCCTGTATGGAGTTTTATCGCTTTCGAATCTATTCAGACGTGCTCCAGGTCTGGCAGTATAGCTCTTTTAACTGTAGCTTATAGCATAGATCACTGAATCTGATTAGACTGTTAGCATCCCGCTCAAAAATGACCAAAGAGTTTGGATATTTTAAACTTAACTCTTCTATAGTTATATCATGTATTTAAATAGTCCTCAACAACATTTACATTTACTTTGCTAAGTAGCTGTAAAAGAGGCCCAATTCCTGCTGCTGAAAACATACCCTAAACCATGACACGGCATATTAATTTCTGCGGATGAAAGCTTTTTTCAGAGTCTGGCTTCTCGTAAACATGCTGAGACAGATCTATACCATGTTCTGCTGAACTGGCGAGCAATTCCAGCTGTAGTGCTGAACCGATTCCTCATAGAGAGTCTTTGCATTATCCTTTGCATTGCATTCAGAATTAATTAATTAATTCAGAATAAACTGCCCTTCTGCTCCTGTTTAAATTTAAATCAGACTATTTGCACAGGCTGTTTTTTGTTTTTTTTAAAGCAATGGACTGCTTTTGTTTTGTATATCTGGCAACCCTGCACTGCAGTTTTACAGAGAACATTCTTAATGGGAAATTTGATTAATAGATTAACTTTGGTGTACTAGAAGCTTGTAAAATTGTTCATTGACATCTTTCTTAAACTTTAAATATTAAGAAATAAATATTAAGAAAATATTTAATATTTAAAAAATTTACTTTGAAAGCTAAGACCAGAAGTAACCTGCTCTTTCTCGCCTGTTAGCGTGAGAACATGACATGGCTTGTCGGACATGTCCTGTAAGGGTTTTGCGACAATTTGCACACTGTTTGTTTTGAAGCATATCAAAAACACCAGACAGACATGTAAACAACATTAAAAGGTTGATTTTCACCACAGGGGGTTATTAATAGTCTTTAATGGCACAATAATTTTGGCTTATATATTCCAAAAATGGTAGGGAGATAATCTTCTAGTTCAGTATAAAAACACATATTAGAGATGACTCCGGTTCCTGGATTTGTTGATTTCATATTGCTGCTGCAGCAATGCAGTGGATGTTTCCCCACTGTGCTTTTGTGTAGGAAAGATCTGGCTCTTTTGTGTCCTAAAAAAATGTTTCGTCTTCTGTTTAGCAGGCATTAATGAGTTGGAGCTCAGGCGCCTCATGAAATGTCCGCATTAATGATGCTCTGCAGTGGCACAACCCCACAAACATCAGGAGACACGTAACTCCACTGTCGACTCTCTGAAGCAGCCATAAATGTCGCCATGGGCAACCGAGACCATTCACAGAATCTAATACTGCCTCTCTCTTAAGGGCTGCAGACTTTTGAAAATCAGCCTTTTTAAACATGTCACTAGTTTTTATCTCAGACAGAGAGGTCCATTTGTTACACAGTGAGCTTTCCACAATAACAACAAAAGCCTTTCATTTAGACCTTGTTTTTTCCCTTACTCTTGTCTAGTGGACTACAGCTGATTGGATTCATTTTAGTCCTCCTTGCATTAGAGTCTTGGAACAGCCATTTATGCTTTTTTCTTTTCATTTCTCCAGCCCACGCTGCTTGAGTTTTGTTCCTAAGCTGTGTAAAAGACTAGTGAGCGTTATAGGAAGGGATTTATATTTTTTTTGCAGAAGATTTTGCATGAATAAAAAAGATGCAATTTTTTCATTCTTAAAGTGGACAGTTTCTGCAAGATCAAAAAATAAAAGTGCAAAAACTTTACATGCACTTGCACCTTAGAGAAAGCTCTGGCAGAGTGCCATTGGATGCCATTGAGCTAAAGGGTAGCTATGTCATCAGAGGTTGGCATCATAAGTTTCTTTTGGTTGCATACTGGAACATCAATTTTGCAGAAATTACGTAAAAAATCGTGATTGGGTTCCGGGATGGGGGGATTCCCCTCGGTAGAAATTGCGGTCCGCAGCTTATCAAATCACATTCCAGTGGTTCCCCTGTGGTAAAAATTGCACCCGTTTCCCAAGTAAAAATCGCATTTCCCCCTTGGTGGGGCCCCCTCCATCATCAGGCCCTTAGAATCGTGCTAACTTTCCCGCCCCTAGCAGCACCCCTGATTATTATTAATGCCAAATTAAAAGATTTAAATTACATTTTGAATCAAGTTTGAAGTACGTTTTAAGTTATTTTTTATTTTTAAATGTACTAAATACCAACTTCATTGACAATGTTTAATCACAAGTGTCCAACACATTATTTAAACAACAATTATTTCCCTAGGCACCCTTTTTTTCAATTGCTAACTTGTAAATTCTTTTTCACAAGACGATCTTTGCCTTTTCATCTGTGTCTTTATAAAAATACCCTATTACAAATCAGTGCATTGCTTCATGCAGTATAAACTGAGTAGGTGCTCCAAAGTGTTTCTGCTGACAGAGGTGTTACTAGACTCAATTAGGGGCTGAACTTATACTTTTGTAGATAGAGACATAATGTGACCCAGCTGAACATGTTTCTAGACCTAGAGTATTAATTTATTCCACAATAGGATGGTACATTTTAATACTGAATCGTTATTCTTCTGTTTACAGTTATACACAAGTTATGCAATTTGGGAGCTAATGAGGTTCAAAGGATATGTAATATGCTTTTATGACTAACATTAGAGTACAAGAAAAAGGAGAAATGAAATATACAAATTATACACAGTTTAAAGTAGGCAAATTAACTCTATTGCCCTGAAACGTTGGTTTCCCACACACATTTTTCTTGAGAATTGAGAAAAAGATGTTAAAATTATATATATTCACTTTCAGGTAAAACTGGAGAAAGTTTGAGAAAGTTTTTCTCAATACTTAATAATATATGAAATTATGGAATCCTTTAACCCATCCTGCAAAAAAAATGTGTTAAAAATGATGCTTAAACATTTTATTGCTGGCTTATAATGCTGTTTTTTTTACTTTTTGTTGTTTATGTATTTCTTGCCTTACAGTGTTCATTTTGTGGTGCACATTATCTTTGGTTCTTGCTGTTATTAATTTGACATAGTCATTTTAAGTTTTCTGCCTCTCCCTGCATTGTATATACTGTAGATTGCGTTTTAGTTTTTTATTATACATATTTTGTACTGTGCAAATCAACAAAAAAAAAGTCGGTTTGAAGACCCTGGTTGACGACCTATTGTATACAGGAATGCTACTGTACACAATATAATATTCAATGTTTATTTTATGCATTTTGGAGTACTGTACGTTAAATATTAACTGTACATTATACGTTATTAATGCAGATACCTCACACCCTGCATAGACATAATAACTTTATTACATGCACACATTTCTGCATTATGAGGATTATCTAGGATTCTTCCCACACAAATGATCCTGACATTACTTGTGGCGATGTGTGATGAAGGGCCACATGCTTCAGGCTGTTATCATCACTTCACACTGAAGGTCACTGCAGAGCTTTCAAATAGTGCTTTGTGCACCTCGTGTCCTAAAGCAGGAGCGACGTGCAGAAATGATGATGGCTCGACCGCAGTAAGAAACATCAAAGAAAGAGTCCGCAGGGAAGGAACACTCACAGAGACGCCGCCGCCAATGAAAGGGGAATGTTTACTCTTTTTATTACGTTGACATAACTCACATGATGTCTTCTCAAGAGTGCGTTCATCTGAAGCCCAGATAAAGAGCTCAGCAGCATTTCTGGGGAATGTAATCAGCTTCTTATTAAGCAGTCGAAAAGATCTTGCTTTAACCATAGAAAAAGCTCAGAAGTGTATTTAGGAGAAGACATTCATTGATTGTGATAGTCGTGCTCAGCAGGGACCTTAAAGAGAAAGTCATTGACTGCAATACAATTGCAGACGTAAATGAGATTTCACTCTATTAAGAGAAGCAGCTGCAATTGCATCAAGTTTACCAGACCGATGAATTCTCGAAAAGTTGAGTTTGACAGGGAAAACCAATAGAAGAGTTTTCGAAGCAGAACATCTTTGCATGGTTGTAATTTGGTTTTTAAAAAACCTGACTTTACAGACATCGACACAATGCTTCTTTTTTTTTCTTCTTCTAGAGTGACTGTTAAATTCCTCTGGCTCCACTTTACACTGCTTCTCTTTTATCACGAAAGGCTTTTTCTTCTTATTATCATGCCATCTGTGAAGTGGTGAATGATTATTTAATTCATCATGGCTTTATTACTGTACCAGCATGCGTCTGTGCAGCCCATAATGGAATAACCAGGAGAGACCTTTCTATAAAATGTAAAGCCCTAATGTAATGAAGAGAGGTAATGATCATATCACTATGATGTGAATATGCTCTAGCAAAATCATGTTCATGCATTGAAGATATGATTGGTAACATCTACAGTGAATTATTTTAGCTGATACTTCAGGGAGAAAAAGATTATTAGTCTGAAATTAATTATGTATAAAGTACATATATAAATGAGACCTAGTTAATAGTGAGAATTCGTATCCAAAGTCATAGTTAATAGTGAGAATTGTTCTCCAAACTAAATTGTGACTGATTTATGAGAAAACAGCTAATTTAAAAAGACTGACTAAAGTTTTTTATACAGTCCTTTCATGGTTTACAGTGATTTATATCAGCTGATGCTTCATGGACAAGAGGGACATTCATTTGAAATGATTAATGCTATGAGCTGATCTGAAAAATTTAGTTTCAATGATATCTCTCAGGAAGAAGACTTTCAGAATTACAAATTTAAAAAGAATTCTGCCATCACTTATTCACCTTTATGTCGTTCCAAATCTGTATGAGTTTCTGTATTCTATTGAGTATAAAAAAGATGATAACTTGACGAATGTTGGTAACCACACAGTTGCCATGTTTTTGTTATTGTTTTGTTTTCATACTCTGGAAGTCAGTGTCTACTGTCTGGTCACCAACATGTTGCAAATGATCTTATTCTGTGTTCAACAAAAGAAATGCATTCAAATATGGGTAGCACCTTATTTTACTTTCCTGGTACAAACATGATAAACACTTGTACCGCAGGCAAATGAGTGGTACAAGGTACTTACCTGAGGTGTATGGTAACAAATAAGAAGCACGGCTGTACTTAACAGTTGTACATGCATGGTGATCAGTTTGAATGTAAAGAAAAGTGTGGGTAATAATGGTCACTTACTGGTAGTGTCCGTATATGGTAAGTAATTAGATACTGTACTGTACTTACTGAATGAATGTACATAGTAAATGATGAAGTACTTACAGACAAGTGGGTACAAACAGGCATGTCCTTACAGTATCTGATGGTAACTAATAAGTCACATTACTGTGATTGTAATAACCCTACCCTATGGTTTGAGAAAAACTTGAGAGTGAGTTAATGTTGTCCATTTTTATTTTGGGGCTGAACTTTGATTTAAAAAAAATTAATGGCAAAAATTAATTGGCTTTCGGGGGCCCAAGGCAGTTGCCTACCTTTGCCTAATGGGTAAGTCCGCCCCTGGATATAGAAACAGAATATTAATGTCTGAACAAAAACACTGAACTTCAACTTCAACTTCAATTTACAAAATGTCAGTGTGGTCAGATCAGTCCTAAAAATAAGAAATGAAAAAAATATATATGTTTTGTGATGAACTAGAGCCAAAGCCAAAGAGAGATAATACATGCCAAATCTCTCCCAGCTAAAAGGGAATTGTATCAGTTTAAAACATAATTAAATTATGATGATTAAAACTTTTTGCAGTAAATAGTAAAAAGGATTATTTCTTTCTGCATTTTTTTCTGCATTTTAAAGTTTTAAATATGTCCATTTTGTAAATTGTAAATACTTATTAAAAGGTTACCCTTACAGCCACGTGACAATGAAAAATGAACACAAGAATTAGCTTCATTCTATTATTTTAATTTATACATGCAACCAAATACATTAAAATAAGATATTATACAGCATAACACAGAGCATTTATCACAGTGTGAGGAGCAATACTGCTGTTCACCTAAACCCAAATGACTTGCCAGCTGTTTCACCCAATCCAAAAAAAGAAAAACATGTTTTTATTTTCATATTTCTGTGTTGTGAGTGACACTGTCTAATAATTGTCTGTGGATGTGAAACCACTCCAGAACAAATTTCAAGCTGTCTTCAGTGCAACAGTAAGGGGTTCAGAGATAGATTGTCATTGATTCTTCATGGAGAGCCAGCAGACCTGAGCAGTTAATGTATAACAGAGAGACCGAGAGGATCCGACAACCTCCAGGTCACTTTGACAGCACAGAACACAGTGAAGGCACATTCTATGATTACCATCATGAGCCCGTTTAGGGAGGGATGACATTATTCTTCAGAGACAGACTGAAATTACTTTGAATCAAAGTGAAGCATGTTTACACAGTCCAAGCAATAACAGAGACTAAATATTTACACTTTTAATTTATGACCTTATCAGTAGTAAATACAAGACAAGAATCAAGAATACTGCAGGAATCCAACCGTAAGTTATATAAAACATTTTATAGAATTTACACGGCATGAACAGCCTCACATATGAAATCCAATATGCAGGCTGTAGCATAAGAGTTTTTGGAGGATAACCGGGCTATTTGTCACAAGGGTTAGATCTCTTAACTAGTTGCTTATTATCATGCATATTACTGGAATATTAGCCATTTATTACAAATTAAGTCAAGTCAAGTCACTTTTATTAAAATAGTGCTTTTAACAATACAGATTGTAGCAAAGCACTGAACATTATCAAGTATGAGAACAGAGTGATGGTAATTAAGTGCATGTCAATGTCTTATTCTACATGACCTTATACATTCCTAATCCTACCCAATACCTTATTAACTATGCAAATTAGGATTTTATTGACGGAAAAGTTAATTGTGATTAAGTGTTTCCTATTCTAAAGTGTTGCCAAGACATTCATACAGTAAACAATCATACAGTAAATGAAGTTCCCTTTCAGTCAGTCATTTTCGATGTAACATCAGTGCCAATGAATTGGGGATCTGGCAGTGGGTGCACACTACACTACCCACTGTAGTGTTGCAGCGGCCATCTCCCAGCCATCTTTCTAAAAGAGCATTCATGGGTGTGTCCATTTAAAGATGATGTTGCATCTAGCAAACTCATTATTGCACTGATTTTGTAAAGAAAATGTTGCGTCTTGCTATAGATTATGAATCACCCATGCATTTTTGGATGTGGTCATTACCTGGTGCTGATCACGATTACAGCCTTGTTTGTCTGGGTGTTAAGCATGCTGTGGTGGCCTTCATGAAAAGTTATGTTCTCATTGCAGGTACAGTGTTGGGGACCAGACTCCATTACCTTCAGAAAGGATGGAGTTCCAGTGGCTCTGCCTAGATCCAGTTTTCTTCCTGGGAGGAGGACTGCTTTAGGCAGTCATTCTGCCAGAGCTTAGTCGGTTACGATGCTACTCTGAGCAAACAACTCTTTCACCTAGTGTGGCAAACAGTGTCTCCCTTCCAGAGCTGTACATGACGCTATGAGCAATAATGGTCACTGCACATTTGGTGAGTCGTGCAACTTCCATGCTTGTGGTCCAGAAGTGCAATCATAAGGCAGATACATAAAAGATATGACAAGTCTGTTTTAAAATTCCCCCGTGTCTCAGACCAGACTCTTCGGGGACGCAGTCAAGAGCTTTGCCAAACTTCTCTGATGTAGCACGACCATTGGCTTTGGTGCCTCAGTCTGTTTGCCTCCAGTCTTACACCACAGCAGCAGAGAAGAGACAGGCGACCCAGAGATGGAGGAGTCTACTCTTTGGGAGATGATGACTGCACCACTACCTCCCCCAGAGGGCAGTGTGCAGTTTTACTTGTTTTGTTGTCCTTTTTCCAAAATCTCAACTCGAGGGGTTTCCTCCATCTCTGGGTCCTAAGAGGACATGAAGAGCTGTGTATAGGCCAAATTCGGATCAAACTTCCTCCTCTGTCACCAGTGAGCAGAATTGGGTGGCTCAAGAACAACTACTCTGCCCAGCTGTGGAAGAAGCTAAGTATTGCATTGTTTTTTTGGGGCAGGAGTGCCCCCAGATATTAGCAGTACACCTTGCTTTTTTTTTACTCTCCCAAAGGGCGCTTGCAAGGCAAGCATGTACTGGTCTGTATGTATAACACTGTAAGGGGTTAACACCATAGGTTGCAGACTCCATAGCCAGTTGGTCCAACTCACTACAAATGAGTAGAAGCACCTATAGATCCTGCCTTAGAGTCAGTTTGCTTAACTGATCCTGAGTGTCCATACTGAAGACCCTGTTGATCTCCTCCGTCACCAGATGTGGTGAAGTGTCTAGAGCCAGGCCCTCACTCAATGAATCCATGTCCTGGATACAATTATCGCATGTATGTGCATTGTGCATTGGCTTGTTTAGTTTACCTTTGAAATCCCCAATTCATCTGTCTCGATGTGACGTCTGTGTCCCTCCTTCAGGGAACTAGGGTAACATACATAACCAAGACTATTTTTATAATTATAATTTTATCCTCGAAGCAAAAAATTCTATATTTCTGCTATATTTGTTGGATAAGTGAAGTTGCCACCTTTTGTTAAGACAAGTCATGGTTGCATATGGTTTGGAATTTAGGTTACATTTGACATGTTTGCAGTTTTATTAATTAGTTCATGTTACTTAAACACTTTCAGAAAGAAAAGGTACAACAAGCCTTCAGTGACACATTGCCCCTTCAAAAAGGTACACCTTAATGTTCATTGTTTACATCGAAAGCAGGCATATTAGTACCTTTTAAAAGGGTACCACCCCAGTGACAGCTTTTGGGAACGTACACACACACATGCAAACACACATACCTCCAAAAAGAGTGTGACTACTAAATATATTAATATAAATGCATTTGGTTAACCAAGTTGATGGATGTGGTTTGTGGTAATTATACACTGATTATCCAATGGAAACATCTTTAATTGAGTCCTTATTTTATTTCTGGTCATTAGTTAGTCTTTAAATTAAATTGCACTGATTAAATGCAGAAAAAAAACACTTTATTTTTACCTCCATCTGTACAGATTTACTTTTTCATTGGCTGTAGACAGTAATCAACAAAAACACTGATTCTCACCCTGAAACTTCATAGCCAATACAAATCTTTTTTTTTTTTTTTTTTAGAAAGCAATAGAAATTAATGTTCTTACATTTTAAGAGTCATTAGAAATACATCAAATAATTGCAGACCCTGAACTTCAAGTAGACATTCGTGCTTACTATAATAATAATATATAAATTGCCAGCATATCCACAAATAGTTTAATTATGATGAGTCAGCAGTACTAATGATTTTTTGTTTTGCTTTGTAGTCAAACAGTATAAATCTTATTTTCTCGGTTATGCTTTTTGCATTGATAAATAAGTCTATTTTTTATTTTGTTTTTTGCAGCTACATAAACAACCCACACACAGATTATACAGGCATATGTGGAGCATTTCAATTCCATCTATTGCAAAGCATCTGAAGACGGTAGAAAAATTGGTAGTGACACGATAGGCCTTGAAACCTTAAGTACACATTTTACAAACAGCATCACAGTAAACCCATTTTTCTCAATTTTCTTATGTAAGTGTACTTCGTGTTCTGTCTTGTAATATGCGTATATATTGTACCATTTTTTTTTTTTTTTTAAGTGAATACTGCCGGCATTGAATTTCATCTTGGGATCCAATAGAGTGGCTCATACTTTTTTAGTTTCAATGCCAACCACGGAGTGCATTCAGCAATGTATATTGCATGCATTATTACAGTTTCATCTTACCTAAACAATAATACATCAGGCTGTGTTTTGCATGGTTAATATGACAAATGATTGCAATTGTTTTTCCCACAGGCTTTGATTGGCGGCTCCTGCTTGTCCCTGGAAACTGTGATATTAAATCACATTGTCTGTTGAAAATTACATCGTTCCATAGTTCTAAGGCCTCCTTTGTTCTCCAACAATAACTACATATATTATCAGCAATTGTCTCATTAGGCATTTTAATTTGCATCCTTGTGCATTGAAGAGCTCTTAATTAATCGTCCAGCTTTTGGCAAGTTTGAGTATCATAACAAAAAAATCATATTTTCCATCTAGACCAAGAATATCTTCTAAGACTTGAATTCATCCTTGTAAAATGATAATCCATCTCTAGTTTTTTGGGGTGTGAAACTGACACTACCTGGACATTCCAAAGACGTTCCTCAGGCTGTAGCAGCAGATGATTTCCTTCAGAGTTTTCCGCATCTCCTGACTCCTGAAAGCGTAGATCAGAGGATCGATGACCGAGTTGCACATGATGAGGATGAGGTACATGTTGAAGTGTGACATGAAGCACATGCAGTAGAGGTTTCTGGGACAGGAGATCATGAGGATGAGGTGGAGAAAGAACGGAGCCCAGCAGACGATGAAGATCCCCAGAAGGATGGTCAGGGTGACGGCAGCCTTCATGCTAGCTCTCTGATGGATGGAGTTGTAGCCAGGAAGAGCGGCGATGCGTTTAACGTGAGATCGCGCCAGCATGAACATATGGCTGTAGAGGGAGGCCATGAGTGCGAGCATGATGAAGAACATGGAGACCAAGCACACAATAACAGATGTGTTGTCAGAGTATATAATGAAGACAATTCCACAGCCTGTGCAGAAGGTCCAAATGCCACCGATGATGAGCACAGCCCGGCGCACCGTCATGATGTTATGATATCTTAAAGCGTAAAAAATCGTGACGTAGCGATCAACGGCTATAGCTAGAAGACTACACATGGACGCCACCACAGAGATGCAGATCATAGAGTCAAAGACATTGTCCATCTGTCTGATGAAGTGGTCCTCCACCACCAGCTGGCGGTTGGTGAGTAAGTAGATGACGATGGTCTCCCAAGCGTTAGAGACGCTTACTAGCATGTCGGCCACAGCCAGGCTGCAGACGAAGAAGTACATGGGCGAGTGGAGGTTTTTGTTTTTCACTATGGCACAGATGACCAGTATGTTCTCCAGCAGACTGACGATGCCAAGGATGAGGAACACCTCGGTGGCGATGTTAAGCTGCTCACATGCTTTGGACTTGCCATGGGATGGGGTCTCAGTGGAGTTGAGGAGATTTGAAAGAGGACTGGAGTTGACATGGATGGACCAAAGGGACAGGGTGGCCTCTGAAGTGTTCATCGTGGATAAGGGATTCGGTGGGAGTGTTGTAGGCTGGTGGGTCACTGGGTTGGTGGGTTGGGCATCTTTAATCTGTGTGAAATGAAACAGATAATGTTTAAACTAGGTAAAATATTTTAAAATTAAGGTTATTGATGGTTTAATGAAGAACCTTTAACATCCCTGGACAACATTTTTATTGCACATTTTATTCTTTACTTCTTCAAAGTAAAGAAAGGTTCTTGAGATGATTCAAATGTTATTTGCACTAAGGCCCGGTTTACAATAGTATCTACACTGGCGATTTTTAACTGCATTTCAGAAACAATCTCCGTCTACACCACACAACCTAAAACGCATGTCACATGACCATTCATGCAGGTAAAACCATATAGGCAGATTCACTTTTCTTTATGTTGTGGATGTCTACTTGCTTGGAGTGGTCAACTGAGAAATCTACCAACACAACTAAGGGTATAACAACAAGCATGATGTTATTGTTTACACAGTCATCAACGAGAATATACCATATACCATATATGCCAGATAAACCACACCATGGTATTCAAAAGTCTCCATTTACACTAAACGCAACTCTGGTGTTTTCAGAATAAAACGGTCTGAAAACATTTTTAAAAGTTTCTCTTATTGAGGATCGTAAACACTAGAGTAGTGTAAATGACAGGCGTAACTGTAGCAGAAGTTATGCATTTGAAAACGTACTAAACGTGTCCTGAAAAATTGTTCTTGTAACAACTGTTCACTGAAAGCTCTTTGACAAAGCAAAAAAGGGTTCTTCTTTGGATTTACCAACCCACATTCATTGGAAATATGTGCCATTTGTGTTAAAATGTTAAAGAATACAAAAATGATACAGAAACGCATTCGCAGATACAAGTGTGCTATTTCACTTTCCTTACAGGTTTATACACACTGTAAAAAGATTTTGACAATAACATAAAGTGAAATCTACAGTAAGTTACTGGCATCCAGTTGCCAGTAATACTGTAATTTCTACAGGATTTTTTTACAGTGCAGGTTTTATCCAACCTGATCTCACGGCAATTCGTACATATTTTACGAGGTGGCGACGACTTCACTCGTACAAATTCATACGATTTATTCTAAATCGTACGTATTTTACGAGATGCCAATTCGTATGAATTTGTACGAATTAACAATGTAACCCAGCCCCTAAACCTACCCATCACATGGTTTTAGACAAATCGTACGAGTGATGGTTTTATCTGTTTTTTCTAACCCCAGTTTTACTAGATTTGTACCGGAGTGCTTCACCTCATAAGAAAGCTCATACATATTAAACTGTATGTGACACGAATGTTCAAGAGTATCCGTTTTCAAACCTTGCGTCATGTTAAAATTGTTTTGAGGTCACAACATGTTATTGTGCACGGAATTTTGCAAAAATTAGCCTAGGTAGGGAATCAATGAGAAAATCCTTCTTTATTTAAGATTGTTTATTGGAAAACGTGAGTGGTGCTGTCTCATGCAAAGCTTGTACCCAGAATTGTAGGGTATTTTGTAACAGGGCATTTCTGTTCAGTTAGTGTGTTCTGAGTGGTTGCTATATGATTGCTTACATCTTTAAATGAAAGGCATCCACACTCTGACATTTTAGATATGCCTTGAAACCCTTCATCAGTGAAAGCCTATGGCAATTTTCTCCTGTTGAGCCACCTATCAGGGAAAAAATGGTAATCTGATCACTTAGAAAAGTAATAGCTCTTTTTCCCTTTGTGATTTGAGGAATGAATTATGTGTGTAGCACAAAGCCTGCTTAGGGAGTTGGAACTTAAAAATCCTCTTAAATCAGAAGACAACCAGTTGGTATGTTGTGTGTTGGTATTGGTGTTATCACTGTTTAAGATGTAAATTTTTTTTAAAAACTTTATCATTCATGACCCATATACCATAGAGTTATAGGGGAAACCAGAGCATTTGGGGGAACAGACATAGGGAAAACATGCAAACACCACACAGAAAGGCTTTGAATTCAGCCAGGACTTAAACCAGAGGCCTGCCTGTGTGTCATCATGCCACCCACATTAAACAGAGTGCAATTCAGTTGTATCTCAGTGCCTCTTTCTTTTCTTTGTCTAAATTGGAGAATTCATCATTTCAATATTTTAAACAATTATTACATTTTAAAATGTGTACATATATGTATTTTATTCCTGTGATGCTATGCTGAATGTTTTGCACCATAACTCCAGTCTTCAGTGTTGTCCCATTCCTTGTCTCTTTATAGTCTGTGTTTTTTGTATTGCTTAGTTTGGTTTCGTTTTCTTGTGTTCCTGTTTTAGTTTCGTTTTCCCATGTCAGTTCCTGTCTGCCCTTATTTGGTCCTTCCTGTCTCATTATCCC
>JAUCMU010000039.1:3471549-3488206 GCA_032275025.1 Enteromius treurensis
TTGCTTAGTTGGGGACACCTGATTTCCAGTGATCATCGTCGTCTTGACTACAGAGACCGTCTCTGCATTGATAAACATGTTCAATCTCGTCGTCTTATATTACCATCACCATTTTTCCTACCATTCTCCTTCGTCCAGCATCCTCTCTCATTGCATTTTTTGGGCGCTATAATTTGGCTGCTGTCTTCCCTTAGCCTTTTTGGGGGGCAGACGGTGAACGAGCCGAACATCGATCTCTTGCCCACGCTAGGGTTCTATCCATTAGTGTTCAGAGTTCGCCGTTCTCCCGGCTTGCTCCCCAGACAGCACGCCAAATTTGCTTATTTTTTCATTATGAGGAAAGCGTGAACTCTTGAAACACAAATTTAAACAATATTTGAAATGCAGTCCAGGGAATTTGGGGGATTAGTGTACCCTTTTTCCCTATACATTTTACCGGAATTTACCATTAACCATTTAACTGGTTTTTACAATACCATTTTCACAGTTTTTTACTGTTAAAATCACTCTCATTTGTTGCAGTGTAGTTTGACAGCATGATGATATTGTGTATCTTCTGACCATAATACAAACATATACAGGAGAATAGAGAACTCCAGAAGTGTTGAAGAACAAGTATGAGGAAATGATGCAACACACTGAAGTCATTGCTTATATTTTTAGACTTCTCACATCTAAAAATATCAAATATATATTTTGGCTATTTTTTTGGCCACACAAGTATGTGGCATTTATCAGTGTTGTGATGCGGATCTGTGTTGGTTCCCTGGGGCTCATCAAAGCAGGAAGCATCAGGTTTTAAACCCCACTCCAAATAAACAACCTCCATTATCTAGGGTTACAAGGTTGTTTATTACTTTTTCTTAAATAAGCTCAGAGGACCTTCTTGACCTTTAAGTGAAGCCTAATGTTCCTGCTGTGGTTTGTGTCCATGCACCACTGCAGCAGGCACACACACCCCACGATGTGGCCTGATTTGCACACACAAACCCACGCATCTCTGACTCAGTCCCACGAACATGCTCTGCAATGCCTAACGCTGGATGCGTCTCAAACCCAGTGATCCACCTACCAGCATTTTTTGCATCAGAGGTGCTTTCCAAGTCAGTAGATCTCATATTCTCAACATCTATTTATGACAGGCTTACAGAGACAATAAAAAAGCACATAAATAGCACAGATACATCCAGACAAACACAACTGACTCAAATCGCACCTACTATATAATGGCCAAAAGTGTGCTGTCTTTTAGCACTGAAATGCCAAATGAGAGATCATTTGGACCATTTGCTTCAATTAACCAATTAAAAAGGCCAGTTTATTTGAGGCATCACTCAATAGCTTTCCCAGAAGTCCCTCTGCGGTGTTTCACACGTCACTTTTAAACATAATCAAATATTTAGGAAAGTATGTTTTAGCTTCCTGCAGCGACCAATATTTTTTACAGCAGATCAATGTACAAACACTTTGCAAATTGATTAGACTAAATCATTATAATCGATCAGCATTTTCCCCAGAAGTCCTTATGTTGCATTATTTTCCTAGTGACAATTTGTGTGACATTAATTGTTTTTGATTGATTGATGTTATTGTACATTAGTTACCGACTTTTATAGTTGCTTGTTTTACAGAAACAAATCAATCAGTAAGGTGTTTTAATCCATAAAAACACTTCCTCCTGTGATAAAATCAATCTTCATGTTGTTCCTCTCACATCATAATCCACCAACATATTTGTTTAAAGCTCTTGCTAACTGTTTATACTTATACGTAAATGGTGTATAATCCATGCATATTCCTCGCTTGATTCAGACCAGATGACTTTTGACTCATATTTTAGCAGGAAGCAACAGCTTGAAGTTGAAACGCCTCAACGATGGGTTTGTTTCTTAGAAACATGCAGCTTTTTTTTTTTTGATAACATTAGATTGTGTGAAATGTTATCGCAGTGCTGCATCTGGCATGTTACTGTTTTTTGAAAACATAGGCATTGTGTCATTTTACTGTTTTTCTCACAAAGATTTGAGCCGTACTTGATTTGAAGAACTGTTTTGATTGAAAGGTTTCTGTCTACTCAAATAATATTTAATTAAGTGTACACAACTCTGTCAACTACCTCACAATATAACCTGTATCACATATACCTCGAAAATTAACCATGGTTTTATTCTAGTGAAAGTTAGCAAAGCCTATTTATTAAACGCATATAAATAGTTAATTCGTGGTTGCCATGGTTTAACTAGCCTATTAGCAACCATATTTGTTTTATTTATGGTAAAAACCATACTTAATTTTCGTAAGGGTATATTTCGCCATATAAAGACTATTGCGATTTGTTTTCAGTGATGTCTTGCATTGACACTTTGGGCCTATAATGTTTCAGTCTGCTACAGTATTTATATGCATCTTAGGTTATAGAGTATGTAGTTCAGTTACAAAAAGGAGGACTTAGTAAGCGTGCCATTCACGGCAGACAGAGACGCCGTGAAGAGAAGCAGACTTCACTATTCATGTACTACTAGTGCACTCATACATTAGCAAGTCTGCCACATTTTTAAATGGCACAAAGAGTAAGAGCGCTCTTCCCAATTCAGCCGCTGAAACATATCCGGCAATTCACTGGATCGATAAGTCTGAGTCATTTGCGCATGGGACTTTGCTGCTTTCTAAAAAGGCAGCTCGTTAGGTTGTGAGACATACCCACACTCGCTTCCTCAACATCCACAATTTTAGCAACAGCAGTCCGACGAAAACTGAATCCGGTCTTCAGAAACAGCTTACGATCTCTGAACATAATGAGTCCAAGCTAACAATCTACTCAAAGACGGATGAATCACGCACCAAAATATCCTCTAAGCTTTGCACAACATCAAAGCAGCAGAAAACCATGCAATGCTGAAGTTATATACTTAAAAAACAACTGAAGTTTGCTAGCTTGTTAGCTCATACTAAGTCACGAGAGTAAAGCTGGGATTATATCATCTCGCCACATAAACTGCACTTAACTACAACAACATATACCCGCGGATCCTTCTTATGATACATCTAAAGGACGTAACAATGTATTGTTTTGTGTTTGGAAACGTTTATAAAGTTAGAAGTATCGTTTTAGGTCGTTAAACGACAATAAACGTATGCAGCTTAAATCTTGATTTAGGTTTCAGCACTGGGTAGCGGACAGCGCCGATTCAATCACGGACGTGCATCATTGTCCCTTATCCATTAAATTAATTGACAAAATGCAGTCTGATATAATAAAGCCGACATGCAGAGTTCACATGCTTAACAAGCGCACTACATAGTAGGCTCTGTTCATGCAAACGGGTGATGATTTTACGAATGAAGGAGTGAATATTTTTTATTACGGTACAACAAACGAAAATATATCAATATATCTATATCTGTCGGAATAATGTTGCATAAGTTTCGGTGGGACGTAGAACACCTCAAACAGATTTAGGCGCGGCAAAAACGACAAAGCTGAAGATTAGTAATTCACTCACCTGTTTGGAGCTGGGGTTGTCTTGTGCTAAACCTGTTCAACCTAAGAATCTCAAAGACTGTTCTTTCGGTCTAGGGGCAATTATTCGCGCTGAAGGAGGATTTTTTTTTTTTTTTTTTTTTTTTTAAGATCTCTATGAAGAAGGGAGCTCTGCTGCATCAGATACATATATAGGATCGAGAACAGCCACAGCTCCACCTCCAGAGCTTCTGAAGCAATTCGGAGCATCCTCACACTGCAGGAACCAGGATTCATTAAACACTGGAATCAAACTCGAAGTCTGATTTGCATATTGCAAGACCAGAATGCTAGCAACTTTTCAGGAAAGACCTGAGTGAAATATGTCTTATTAATTTTATAGCTATATTTTTTTTTACATTTAAAATTCTAATTTGGTCTACGTTCGATACAATCGACATCAAACGGGTTTTTATTTCTTTATCATTTGTGGCACATATTAGAGTTGCAATAGTTACCGTAATTTATTTTTCTTTGTTTGCAACATGTTGAATAAAAGAAGATGAAAGAAGGCGTCAGGGGATCCAAACAATTCAGTCATTAAGAGATAAATGTGGAATTAACAGTGAAAATTAATTATAGCTGGCCAAATTTAAAGGGATAGTTCTACCAAACATTAAAATAAGCTGAAAATGTGCTCTCCCTTTAGGCCATCCAAGATGTAGAGGAGTTTGTTTCTTCATGGAAACAGATTTGGAGAAATTTTAATGTAATGTAACGGTTTATTTTTGTCTTGAAATTCCTGCATTAATTATTGAAATTTTCTAGGTTTGTTTTAGGATAGGACTATTTTAGGTCATCCAGATTAGTCTGATGAATGACAGATCAGCATCAGGATCCACATGTGAGAAATACGCTCTAACAGAACCCATGACTGTTTTTAATAAACAGGAACAAAACCCCCATTGAGAAGGCAGTATCAGGGTGATCTCTGTTTTCACTGCCTGAACAAATTTCAATAAACCCCACATAACTGTGGGAGACAATTACTGATTAGGGAAGCTAAAAAACAAGGACCATCCCTTTGATTATATATACTTATGCATAACAGTAAATGTAAATTGTGATTATGGTTGTCAACAGGCTGTCAACTAAAGAAAAACTTGTGATGGCAGTCACAAGTTTGTTCTTTTGAAGTCATTGTGGATGTACAAATAACTCCTTTTTAGAGTGTCATACCTTGGAAAAATTTTCCCAGATCAACCACTGTGCCTGATGGAAAAAGCCCAGTCTCACAGCAATTCGTACATATTTTACGAAGTGGCTAATTCGTACTAATTCATATGACCTCACTCATACAAATGAATGCGATTTTTGCTAAATTGTACGTATTGCCAATTCAAATGAATTTCTACGAATGACCCAGACCTAACCCGCCCCTAAACCTACCTGTCACTGGCGTACTAAATCGTATAATCTTTCAAAATCGTACAAGCGAGGTCGTAAAAATGTGGCACAAATAGTCCACCTTGTACGAATACGTGCAAAGTGGTCAGACTGTGTTGCATGAAGATTTGGACATTATTTTTTAGATTGCATTTAGCAAGTTTCTTTGTGACAAATAATTTTTGGTCCCTTCTATTTGTATTTTTGATATGCAGAAGATTTTGTGATGTGTCTCATGTTCTTCATACCTTTTCCAGCTTGATGACTTTATGTTTCAATATGCTGCTACACAAAGCATCTTCCCTTTAGAGATGGTATGCTATATGTTCCTTTTTATGTTAAATTTTAAAATAAAGCAGTTCAAAGCTCTCTCTATGTTTTCTGAGGCACTGGTGAAGTTATTTTTAGTGGTCCCTAGGGCAGACAGACAATTTCCTCCATCAATAACCTTCATTTCCTTTGGATTTGATTAATCTCTTCATCTCTAAGAGAAACACAACATTATACACTTAGCAAATTACTGCTTTTCATATTTAATTATATAGTTTATCGATGTATGGGTTAAGTTAAAATATAGGTTCAATTTTGTGATAAAGAAAATAATTGGCGCTTTGTCTCTGACAATAAGGGTAAAAGCAGATTAATGGAAAAATGGAATACATACGTATATTGTGACGGATACCGATCAGCGTCGTCCTGGAAACAAAGGACTCACAGCTGGAACTCATCAAACCGGGCCAAACGCTCACGGCGAGACCGATATAAAAAGGACACTAAGACAAGGAAGTCTTGAGCTACGACTCCATATTGCTTGGCATATGACTCACCTGATTCTCTGTTTCCCACAGACGAGACGCCCGTGAGTGTCCAGCCCGGATTAACATTAAAGGATCGCTGGAGCACTCACCACTGCACCCTGGGGAATACAAAGAGAGGAATCACGAGCACGCAGAGCAGCTTCACCGCCACCATCACCACTGTGTTTACTCACCTGATCACTGTTAATAAATCCACCCTCCGGGGTTTGTGTTCACAGCAACGCTGTGTTTTGTCATGTTCTCTAGCCCCACAGTCTACACTGGTGGAGAATGCGGGCATTACACCTGGTCTAGAGAACGACAAACATCACAAGAAAATCACATTCGCAATCACAATCACACAACCTCAGAACTCCGGTTTCTAATCATCTTTTTTCTTCTTCCATCTCACAGGTGCGCGCTTCTCTCCCCTAAACCATCTGCATCATGGAGAAGTTTTTGAAGCAACTCCCAGAGATCAGCGTCCGCCAACAGCGCTACTTTGAGCACATGGCAGAGCGGCAAGCCACGCTGGAGGAGCGGGTGACAGAGATGCGCTTCGCCGCCGCTCAGTCAACACCGCTGCCGGATCCCCGAACAGCCGCCGCTCGCTTGCCGCCGAAGTTGTCAGCAGACGATGACGTGGAATCTTATTTACGGATGTTTGAGGCAACACCGTCAGTGGAAGGATGGCCAACAGACAGCTGGGCAGGCGTGTTAGCAACACTACTCTCAGGTGAAGCCCAACGGGCTTATTTTTCTCTTCCTGTGACTCAAATTAATAATTATAGCCAGTTAAAGACTGAGATTCTAGCCCGGCTGGGTTTATCATCAACATCTGCTGCTCAAATGTTTTATGACTGGGAATATAAAGTCCGGTTACCACCCCGCACTCAAGCCGCCGAACTAATGCGGCTAGCCGAGCACTGGTTACTGGAGGACAATATAACGGCACATCAGGTGGATGAGAGAGTAGTGGTGGATAAAATGCTGCGCGTCCTGCCCAGATCTATGAGACAGGCAACGAACATGAGGGGACCGCGCAATTTGAGCGAGCTGGTGGAAGCGATGGAGTTGGCGGACACTGCCTTTCATCGAGACGCCGGGGAGAGAGCGCCGTCTTTTCCCCGGAGGGGTTTGGTCCAGGAGAGACGCACGCCCGAGGGCACCCAGCGACCATTGCACAGGCCGGTAAGCCCCCGGGATGAGCCAATGCCCACCGACCCACTTACACCAACTACGAAGAAATGGATGGCAGGCTGCGCTGTGCATCGGGAACTGTCCAAAACATTGCCTCAATTGACTGTGGAAGTTCAAGGAAGGAAATATAATGCTGTTCTGGATTCAGGAAGCAGCATCACACTCATGAGGCCCGATGGTGTAGGACCCCGGCCAGCACTTTGAGGTACTTTTCCAGTAACTTGTGTTCATGGCGGTACCCAACAGGTACCCACTTGTGCAGTAAGCATTCGGAGCAGTGATGTGTAGGAGACCGTGGAAGTTGGAATTATCAAGGACTTACTAGTAGCCGTACTGCTTGGAGGTGACTGGCCGGGGTTCGAAAGAGCACTCGCAGATGCCGACGGCCATCCAGGGGAGCTCGACCTGCGTTCGCCACAACGGACACTCCCGTGATTCTAATGTCTTCTTTGATGTATTCCAACAGGTCACGGGAGAGGGAGCCTTCGGAGTAGCCCAGAGGGAGGACGACAGATTAAAACATTGCTGGAAGCAAGTCCGGGTTGTCGACGACAACAAAGTGTTTCGCCTCCTCACCCTCTCCCGCACTTCATCGTCCAGAACGGCCTGTTGTACTGCGTCGCTCAGAGGAGAGGGGAGGAAAAACGGCTGTTGGTAGTGCCAAGCAGCAACCCAGAGACCATCTTGGAACTGGCACACGCCCATCCCATGGCCGGCCATCTCGGAGCTCAGAATACTGCACATGGGATACGTGAGCGGTTCCACTGGCCGGGATTAAAAGCGGAAGTCAAGAGATTCTGTGCTGCCTGCCCAACGTGCCAGCGGACGTCACCAATCAAACCTCCCCCCAGCCCTCTCATTCCTCTACCCATCATCGGGGTGCCCTTTGAGCGGATCGGTATGAATCTCGTGGGGCCGCTGCCGAAGTCCAGTCGGGGTCACGAGCACATCCTGGTCATCGTCGACTATGCGACTAGATACCCTGAAGCCATACCCCTCAGGAAGGCAACGTCGAAAGCCATTGCTCAAGAGCTGTTCCTGCTGGCTAGTCGCGTAGGAATACCATCAGCGATCCTGACTGACCAGGGAACACCCTTTATGTCCAGGCTAATGGCTGACTTGTGCCGGCTGCTGAAAGTCAAGCAAATCAAGACGTCGGTGTACCACCCACAGACCGATGGGTTAGTAGAACGGTTCAACAAGACATTAAAGCAAATGCTCTGAAGAGTTGCCGCTGAAGACCCGAAGGACTGGGACCAACTGCTTCCCTACGTGCTCTTCGGGATCCGCGAGGTGTCAGTTCCAGGATGTGTTTTCGGAGACCCCGGGCCACACCAACGTCATCCAGCATGACATCATCACCAAACCGGGAGTCATCGTCTGGCAGCGGCCCTACCCAGAATCCCAGAGGCCCGTCGGCACGCTGTTGAGGAGGAGGTACAACAAATGCTCAAGCTGGGGGTAATAGAACCATCTCGCAGCCCGTGGTCCAGCCCTATTGTCCTGGCTCCACGGGGCCCCAGCCACGTTCCAGCCGCTCATGGATGTGATCCTTCGGCCCCATCAGGACTACGCCGCCGCATACATAGACGACGTCGTAATCCACTCGGAGGCATGGGAAGAACACCTGGAACGGCTACAGAGGGTTCTGTCTGAGCTCAGGAGGGCTGGACTAACTGCCAACCCCCGCAAATGTCACCTTGCCAAGTCAGAAGTGTAGGACCTGGGATTCATCATAGGACGAGGACTCGTAAAGCCACAAGAAAAGAAGGTCCAGGAGGCACCACGGCCCACGACAAAGTCCCAGGTACGAGCCTTCTTGGGGTTGGCAGGGTATTATCGCTGTTTTATCCCCAGCTTCTCCTCCATAGCTGCCCCCCTTTCAGACCTGACCAGGAAGGGGAATCCAGAACGGCCTTGACGTCAAAGCCGGTGCTTCACGCTCCAGACTTCAACCGCCGCTTCCTGGTGCAGACCGACGCCTCCGATACGGGACTCAGAGCCGTGCTCTCCCAGGACCAGACGGCCTCTCGCGGTTCGGGGCAGCTTACGCAGGTCTGTTAGGGGTCACTCCCCACCCACCCCTGTCATCCCCTCTCATCTTGTTTTCCAGGACCAGGACGTCACTTAGAGGAGGGGAGTGTGACGGGTACCGATCAGCGTGGTCCAGGAAACAAAGGACTCACAGCTGTAACTCATCAAACTGGGCCAATCGCTCACGGCGGGACCGATATAAAAGGACACCAAGACAAGGAAGTCTTGAGCTACGACTCCATATTGCTTGGCATATGACTTACCTGATTCTCTGTTTCCCACAGACGAGACACCATGAGCGATGAGCCTGGATCAACATTAAAGGATCGCTGAAGCACTCACCACTGCACCCTGGGGAAGACAAAGAGAGGAATCACGAGCACGCCGAGCACCTTCACCGCCACCACCACCACTGTGTTTACTCACCTGATCACTGTTAATAAATCCACCCTCCGGGGTTTGTGTTCACTGCAACGCTGTGTTTTGTCACCATCACCACTGTGTTTACTCACCTGATCACTGTTAATAAATCCACCCTCCCGGGTTTGTGTTCACTGCAATGCTGTGTTTTGTCGTGTTCTCTAGCGCCACGGTCTACAATATATAAAGACTGGGAGAGACACTTTGTCTTTTTGACTCCAATCATTCATCCATTTTCCAAATCTCTTGTCCATGCAGGATTGTGGTTGTTTGAAATGTGCATAAATAATAAATTATAATGTGTCTGCCTTAAAAATTATATACTGTGTCAGTCATATTAATTAAAAATAATAACAGGAAATGCAAATAAATAATTAAGATAAACAAATTTATTGAGTACAATATAAAATAATTTTTGTTGACAGTTCTTGTGAGCACCTAAAAACTTACATGAATCATAAGAAGTTATAATCAACAAACTGACAGTTACAACTAACAACATTAATTATTCATGCTATGATGCTTGCTGGGAAGCTGAAGAATTCATTATGTTGGGTTGACACGATCATCTCTTCATTTGTAATGATTCAAATGACACTCAACAACTAAATAAAATAAAATAAAATAAAAAGTATTTCAGGGAATACAATTGGATTAACATGAGTTTTTATCTTATAATTCACTCACTTAATTCCTTTTTTACACGTGACTCAAAGCCCCTGTATGCTGTATATATGACTTTCATTCCAGCTAGTGTATGACCTTATCATTGTGGATGTGACTCAGTGCCGTGACACAGAACTAGACTGGGAGGAATCATTATAAATGTAGAACCAGGCACTACATCATTAAATGTGCATTGCTGGGTTGATGAAGTTTTTGAACATAAAATAAATGAAGCAAAGCTGCGGTGTGAACCTACACATCACGGACAGTGTTTATTAATGGACCGTTCTTAACAGCACACAGAGTCTGGCCGTGTGAGATGCCGTGATGTGTTCTTTATCAAAACAATCCCTCTAATGAAGTACTTAGGGTGTACGCAAAAGCCTGTGAGATCTGATCGTTGCAGAATTAGCTTCCGAACACACTGTGTCTTTTGGTTTATAAGTTACCTGCTGTTACCTGCAAGTTCACTGGAAAGAGTAACAAGCAGTTTACATCTTAATGAGATGATTGGGACATAAGGAAGATGCATAACAAAACTGGAAGACGAATGATGATAATTTCGTTTTTTTTGTCACATTATTGTTTTAAAATGTACTGATGCTTTCAATTCAATTAAAAGACACTATATGTCTTAAAATTACAGTTATATAATGAATATGGGCTTGAAGTGAGCTTCTGAGCTTTAATTTGAGAGTATTCACATCACAATTGGAGGAAAGGAATTATTTATATAGCTGTTAAGCAGTAAAAAGGTCTGGAGTTGATTTTAAGAGTGACTTTTGCATTTAGAAGCTCTTGCTCTGAACCACATCATGTGGTCAAAAGAATCACTTCATTTAAGTGAAAAAGATTAATGTAAGGCTTCAAAAACAAAACAAATCCATCAGAGAGATAGCAGCAACATTAGGAACAGCTAAATCAAATTACTTACATCTCCCACTAGTTTAGAGATCATTATTGCGTAAGCATACGTTTTGTTCTATTCTATTTTTTATTTGTTAATAAAACATCATGAGTCACTGTCTGGCCATCTGGAATTTAAGTATGGAGTTAAAAGTTATTATTATAATTTTCCAATAGTAATGCATCACGTTGTAAGTCTTTATCAGTACCTTTTATTGTTTTACCTGTATTGAGAATTTGGACCTGGAAGCAGTGATGTGTGACGTCACTGAAGAAGACTGAAGAAGTGCATATCTAAAAACTCTTGCTTCTGGTGAGGGATGTTAAGATTAACTGCAGTGAACCAGTCTATCTGAAGATCAATATGTTTGATCTCTTCATAACCAGAACTTTGAAATTGCCCAAGGAATATTAAAAAGATTGGCATTATATATGGTTGGATATATGCATGGATCTAAAGAAATGTGATATTTTACAATGTTTTGTATCATTACAATTCCAAAGCCCCTGATGTACACTGCAAACCATGCAATATTACCATGCTGAGCCAACATATCAAGCACTTTAATACCACAAACTAGCACATTAGAAAATAATATGGAAGAGAAAGGAATTATTGCTTCAAATTAAATTTCTTGTTTCTCTCTTCATTAAGTGACTGCTGTTTTCCCATGTTTAGTGCCATGCTCCCTTAAATACAAAGGTTAATTGCACATTATTAAGAATTATGAACAAACTTTAGATGCTTTTACCACAATAAGTGCGCATTTAAAAGATAATGAACCTCAATTTCTTGAACCTAATTCATTTCCTACATAGCAAAATTAATTACATTACACAATGACAAAAGACAATGTGTTGACCGTGAGCCATGTGCAGAATCATTTAACAGAATATGTATATAGTCAAGCGTACAATATGAGTAATTGGCTTGACACAAAAGAAACCAAAAGGATCCCAAAGGAGGTTGATGGAATCACTTCAGCGCATTACAGCAGCATTAGCACAGCAGAAAATTATCAGTATTATAAATTAGTTGCCTTGCTGACCGCTTATTAGAAGCTAGACAGTGAGCTGGGAAAACAAGAACACATGAATGCTGATGAAGGATTAGAATAAATGCTGCTTTTGTAAAAACTCTTTTTTTATGTATGCGAAACAAAATATGCTGTTGACTATCTTTTCTGTTTCTGAATATTCTGTTAAACACTGTACTTTTACCTCTTCAAGAGGTACCTTTGTACCACTTCACAAAGCTGAAGCTCTGGATGCATGTGTAATAAGTGAAAAATCCTCCATGACATTCCATTAAATTATGACTGTGAGAAAAAACAGTAGACTGGCTTCTTGTAATAACGTGCATGAAGGCAATAAAAGATGCTGTCATAAATGCATGATTATACAATGAGTATAATGATCAAAGGGATAATTTGAAGTGTGAAGTGGGACCATTCTAAACCCCTCAGTATATGTTCCGCAGTGATGCTTATCAATGTCATTTCCAAAGAAGTAGGCCAATCAGAAGACCCATCAAGGACCACAAAAGTATATAGACATAAGTATTTCTGTCACCAAAACAATAGTAGCAACTATATTCAACAATTCTTACCTTCCTGTCTTCTGCTATTATTGAGAGTACAATGACATATGTTTTGCTCGTAAAAAAAAAAAAGCACAGCATCTTGGTATTCTCAATAATGCCATTTGATCATATAAAACTGCAGTTATGGACAACTCACTCAGGTTTTATTCTGGATAACTAAGAAAGTCCAGAGGGACATAAGTTAATTTCCTCCCCTGGTAACTAATTCGCTACTTGCTAGTTGGTCCAAGTTGAGGGTGCCTTAGAACTGTTTATTGTCCTAAGTACAGCTTCATAGGAGCTGCTTCGCTCCAGGACTTCAGATTCCTTCTTCTTCAGCGATGTGTACTCAGAGTAGGGCAAAGTCTTGCCCCACTAGCTGCTCTGTTTCTGTCCTCTACCTCGCAAAGTTCCAGGTATGATACACAATATAGCTGCAATAAATGGGTCCGTAAAAGCGCCCATGCAGTGCGCTGGTTTAGCGCACCGAGAAGAAAAGCGCAAACGGACAGGCTGCTTCACAGTCTAGTCACGCTCCCTCGCTTACTCTCTCACGCTCTCATGTGAGGCAAAAACTGTATTCGCGGGTGAGATTGAGTATACTTGAGTGAATTATGCCGACCCAATCCGCCACCTCAGTGTGTGTTTCATGTGAGGATTAGCGCACCTCCTTGCTGAGCTGCACAATCCTTCTAAGTCATCTGAATGGGATGCTGTCACAGACAGCTCTACATTGTTTGTGTGGGCGTAGTGCAGGCGGTTTCAGTATGGAGATGTCAGTCAGCCCCTGCTTTCTCATTTTCTTTCCTCTCATTTCTTCGGAGGAAGAAAGCATAACTTTGCAAGGTTGAGTTATCACGGCTGAGCGATATTCGTGCAGCGGGGCTTCCTGAGGCCGCTATAAGAACAGCTTTCTCTGATGCGTTCGACGAGACCTCCTCTCTCAGGCAGAGGGCTCAATCTAGCACCCACAGCATAGTCTGTGGGCCCTGCATGTTTGGCAGTTCGACAGGAGCCTATCTTCCTCCCTGACTGCGTACTAGACACCATTTCTCATGCTAGAGCCAGACTGTGGGCAAGGATATTCTTATTATTCATTTTCAAAGAGGAGCTAGACGGCTCAGGCCCTCTTATCAGACGCAATACGAGTGAAAGTGTCGACAGGAAAGAATAGGCTACTTCCGTAACCCAGATTCCCTGAGACACGGGAAGGAGTACTGCGTTCTATGTATAAAGTACTGCTGTATTTACCCGTCGCTTCATTCAAAGTAACCTAAAGTCCTGGAGCGAAGCAGCTGCTATATATAGACAGCCCCGTCCCCTCAGACAAGCTTCGACAGGATCCGCGGCCATTGGCGTAACACGGCGCCCAGCCGTTTGGTTTATCAAAGTACCACTGCAGCAAACCAATGGCTGTGCAGTTTCACTGTGTGATTAAAAAAGGCTTCAGTTAGCAGGAAAAAAGGAGTTTTGTCCCATAGTAACGTTCCCGTGTCTCAGGGAACCTGTGTTATGGAAGTAACCTATTCGTTCTTAGCCATAACGTCATAGAAAATCCCAACTTTTCATTTTCAGTCGTTTTATAGTACACAATGTAACTATAGAGCTCCTGCAGTGACGTGACCCATTCTGTTTACTTCACCATGCTGGCAGGCAAGAACAGCTGGGAGTATATATGAAATGAATGCCACCAGCATGAGTTTAAGGCAAAAGAGCCCACTGCGTTGTTCTTTGTTCTGTTAGCTAAACCACAGCATACTGTATCATAAAAGTCATTACTCGTTTATTCCCAATCCCAATGATAAGATACAGCTAAAGTGCTCCACCAGACACAGAGATCAGCTGAATGGATTTGCAAAACTGTAAAGGGTTTTACAGAGAAGTGGAGTGTTACTTTAAATAAAAGGATTTCACTTCATTCTATTATAAAGTGAATGAAATCACCTTGACAGCCTTCTTTCACATCACTTCTGAAGAACTTTGTTCTCTGCACTAGACTCACTTGAGTATCGGTGAGGTTAAGGAGGAAAAGCAGGGCAATGGACCAAATCACTGAGGCAAGACTCAAAACATTTCTAAACTTAAAATGCTTTTTTGCATTTAAATTTACTATACTTACACAATTATTTTATGTTATTACATTACATTATTTACAGTACAGAGAGTGGTTTGTAATGATGTTTTTCTACCTGGTCTCATGGCATAAACATATCTTGGTTCACTTTTAGCGAAACACAAAATATGTACCGACAAGAACATATCTGTCACACGTGCGGCTGATCAGACTCGCGCTCGCGCTTCCTCGCGGGCAGAGAGAACACGGAGGCAGGACTGCAGGCAAACTTGAACATTTATTTAACAAAATCAAGAAACTGGGGAAAACGCAGCGAGCTACGCAGAGCTGGCAGCCACATGAAACGTTAACAACAGACAAAAGACTATACATGGGGCGTGGTTTAAATAGACACACTGAAGACAGACACCTGGAACATACACAGCTGGCAGAGGATAAAACACTAATGAGAGGGGCAGAGTTACAAGCAAGGGCAGAGACATGAGGGAACAGGTAAACAATGAATGTAACATGACAAAAGGGACATGGAGCGCCTGAGGGCGTGACAAAATCAATAAATAAATATATATATATATACAGTGGGTACGGAAAGTATTCAAACCCTCTTAAATTTTTCACTTTTTGTTATATTGCAGCCATTTGCTAAAATCATTTAAGTTCATTTTTTTCCTCAATGTACACACAGCACCCCATTTTGACAGAAAAAAACACAGAAATTTCGACATTTTTGCAGATTTATTAAAAAAGACAAAACTGAAATATCACATGGTTCTAAGTATTCAGACCCTTTGCTCAGTATTTAGTAGAAGCACCCTTTTGATCCAATACAGCAACACATTCTCACTCCAAAGTCATCACATTTTGACGTTTGGTTAAGACCCTTTTGCGTCGTTTCTTGACGATCAAGGGACCCCTTTTTAGTCGCTTTTTGACGAGAAGGGTCCTCAGTTGTAATAAATACGAAACCCTTAGGGTCAATATGCCGACGCATTTTTTATTTTATCGTCATAATTAAAAGATATACTGGGTAAAAACAATGGCATTATTGCATTTATGTGGGGGTGTGATTTCTCAATGTAAACAGTCAAAATAGTTTTATTTAAATTATATCATTTACACATTTATGAGCACGTAACCCAACCCCTGCCCCTAAACCTAGCATGTCAATAGAACACAAGATATAGCAGGCAGATATAACTACGTCATAATTTATTTGAAAAATATTCATATTCCAAGTCTTTTGAGGCAAAACTAATGATTTGTGAGAGGAATAGAAGCGGTCCCTGTCTCCATCTTCCGTATACTTCCTGTGTGCTGCTGCAGTCTGCGCGATTTAAAAAAAATGCAGCTACAAGAATCCTTACGTCAACGTTGGCATTGAAATGTCATTGGCTCTTGTGTGTCTCGTGATCAATTGCATCATTCTAACGGACAAAAGTGTGTTTTCTGAATGAGATGCGAGCGCATTAATGGAGCGGGATCATTTTTAGTGATTAAAACCTTCTGTTTTCCTCTCTTCTTCGCTTAAAGACTTCGTATGGCTTCAAAAGACTTGGAATGTGACACGACTTGTTCATGATTAGTTTGTGCTATAAATACCTGTGACTGCATTTGCCTGTGTGGGTTTTATATTGTTCAGAGGTGGATAGGTTTAGGGTAGGGGTGGGGTTTGGTGCTCCAATTAAAAAAAAAAAAATTTAATAAATTGATGTATGCATGCATTACATTAAGCCAAACAACTGAAAACAACGGAGGACCCTTCGCGTCAAAAAGTGAATAAAAAGGAGTACCTTGATCATCAAAAAGTGACACAAAAGGGTCTTGACCAAGAGTCCAAATGTGACGACTTGGGATTGAGAACATGTTGAATACAGCCATGAGTCTTTTTGGGAAAGAGGCTTTTCACACCTGGATTTAGGGGTCCTCTGCCATTCCTCCTTGCAGATTCTCTCCAGTTCTGTCGGGTTGGATGGTGAACGTTGGTGAACAGCCATTTTTTTAGGTCTCTCCAGAGATGCTCAATTGGGTTTAAGTCAGGGCTCTGGCTGGGCCGTTCAAGAACAGTCACAGAG
>JAUCMU010000039.1:3495203-3514057 GCA_032275025.1 Enteromius treurensis
GCAAACAACAAGAGAAGTAGAAGCCATACCCACTGTGATTGATGGATTATTCACTTACCACTGTTGTAAACTTGTGAACGAGAAATGAAACAGAGCGAACAATAAGTTAAATAGAGTGAGAAAAGATAAAAGGAGACAATAATAAAAAAAAAAACAGTAATATCTGTGAGTGTAACGCGAGCGAAGACACGAATGACAAGCTAACCCGCAAATGAATGCCAATGAGCTGCACTTACGGTTATTAGATTAAAAGCGATCGATCAACAATCAAATAGGTTTGATATGTACTATAGGAAATATTGAGGGAGTTGAGTTAGGTTATATATTATCACGTTAAACAGCAGAAAGTGAAAGACAGAAATACAAAGCTACGTATCCGAGCTACTGTACAAAAACTCAAACTCTCAGCAGAGCAGCAGGCAGGAGCAATCAAGTAAACTACCAGTATACCTAAGTTCACTATTAGTATAGTTGCAGTACAAAAAACTGATGTAAACTAGTTGTGCACTCAGAGTTTATTACTGTTATGCAAAAGATCTGTTTGGGAATTTTGATGTTATGTACTAGAAAGCTGGCCAATTTAGTCCCAAGGAAAATTTTAATAGCACACTTACTAGCATACTACTGTACTTACACTGATATTGTGTATTTACTACATAAGGTATACTTAAAAATATACTTGAGCTTTACTTTAATAAATAAGTGTTGCTTTTAAATAAATTTGAAGTATACTACTTTTTGGTAAGGTAATCCAGACCTGCTGCACTTTTGGCTGAAAATATTACTTTTTTTCTAGTTTTTGCGAGATGAAATGTTTCTTAAAGACCTGTTGCATCATATTTCATAAATTTTAACATGTTAAAAAAGTACATGTCAAATTTGAAGCAACCTTATTAGTTTATGAAATAAACTTATTGATTCATTACACATCCTAGTTCTACTGCTGAAGTATTGTCATTGCTCCAGAAGAGGTCAACATCTCCTGCCTGCTCACATAGAAAACCATTTAAATAATTGACATCTTTCTATTTCATAACATTTGAGTGTGCTTTATTTCTGCATATGTTTCTTGTTTTACTTGTGTTTAATTATTTAATTTATTGCCTACATACTGTAGCAAATGTTATCTGGCCCAGCTCACTTTTAAACCCCGAATTAAAGAAAAGGGCCATACATGGGCCATAACCTGCCTGAATCTAATAATACACTCAACTGAATTGTCAGGATATATTTTAGTGCTAGAAGCAGGGCATAATTGAAGTTGTTAAACCTGTAATTTGCGTGTAAAGCAGGAATTGTGCTTGTAGTTTAGCATCAGTTACATGTTGTAGTCATTGTGTCTCAAGTACAAGTAATTGTGAGTAAACAACTAAGAAAAACTGTAACACGATCATTCAGAAATCATTCTAATATGCTGATTGGAGCGTCCTTCTAAAGTCATACAGTATATGGAATGTTATAATACGAAAGAGTACCATATGAGAATGTTCTGTTAACGTCCTGAATGTCCTCTTTATAACTGTCACGTCCATGTCTGTGTTCATGTTATTAGTTTCGTTTGGTTTCATGTCGTGATTTTTTTTTAAAAGACTTTGTTTTGGCTGGGGCTTGATCGACAGCTAGCGAAGCAGGTAGTCATCTCCAACTATCACGGCTCCCTCGCTCATCTGATCGCTAAGGTGTTGTGGCTGGGAATCCACTCATCTCAGCCGACAAAGCCAATCCTGACCCCAGAACCTGCGCTGAACGAGCGCATCTCCGAGTTCATGCAAGTGCCACAGCCCGAGTTTACGCTGCCAAAGCCACAGCCCGAGTTCACGCTGCGCGAGCCACAGCCGCCAGGGTTCACGTTGCATGAGTTACCACAGCCAGAGACCACAGCAGGAAAAGGGATCTCGTGGAGTCCCACCCCACTACCCATTGGAACCAGCATGGCCGGGGCGTCCCTCGATCTTACCTCCGAAACCAAAACTCCGCCTCGTCCCACGGACCTGTCGGCTTCTCCATGGGCCATTGGTCCACCAGCTCCACTGGGCTCAATCGTCCCCACAGCTCCGCCTTGGTCAGTCGTTGACAATCTGTCGCCTCTAGACTCCACTCCTCCGGCTTCGCCTCGTCCTTCCTTCCCTCCGGCTCTGTGAGACTCCTCCCTCCCTCCGGCTCCGCCTTGGTCCTCTCTCGCTCCTGCTCCGCCGTGGCCCTCCGGATCCCCTTGTCCTTATCAGTCGCCGGCGCCATATGTTCCGCCTTGGCCCTCTGTATCCTTGCCGTCGGCCTGGTTCTTCAGCTTCCTGTCTTCTCCTTCAGCTCCGCCCCCGTGACTAGGTGTTCATGTTCCTGTCCTTGTTTAGATAATTAGTTACCCGATCCACCTGTGCTCCTCACCTGTCCTGATTTCTCCCTAATGTTTTCCTGTTTAAAAGCCCGTTCAGTTTGTCTTGTCCTTTGTCCGATTATTAACGTTGCTGTGTGTTCATGTCGCCTGTCTGTATTCAATGAGTGTTGCTTTATTAAACTGTATCAAGAAATCTCCTGTCCTGTCGGATCCTGCCTGAGTCTACACGATACCGTGACAAATGTTGACAAAATTTACTTTATTTGTTTTTGAGAACTTTTGTTTAGCAAGGACGCATTTAATTGAATACAGTATTGTAAAGATTTCAATTTCAAATGAACATCCTCACCAAATAATTAATTAAATAAATAAATAAATTAATACATTTTAAAAAAATCCACATACACTAAAACACACACACACACACACACACTAAATAAATAAATATGCAGCACAACTGTTTTTAACATTAATAATAGTAGAACAAAATGTTTCTTGAGGAAATCAGCTAATTAGATTGATTTCTAACAGATGGTGACAATGAAAACTGGAGTAATGAAGCTGAAAATTCAGCTTTGACCAGAGTAATAAATAAAAATATAAAGTATTCTAATAGAAAACAGATGTTTTAAATGTTGCCAGAATTTGTTACAATATTGTGTTTTTGTTCAAATAAATGCAGTTTTAGAGTGCATAGACTTTTGAAAGATATAGTGTTAATGTTTCTTTCTTATTTCTTATTATATTCTTGAGAGCCTCATTTTCAACGGCGCTGAGCGTGGAATGCGGTTCTGATATTTCGCTAAAGAAACGCTTCCCTGTCTGTCTCCTCCTGCGGCGCTTGGGTTCAGACGAGCTCGTCAGTTTTCCCCGGAGAGATTCAGATAATGACACCCCTCAGTCTCGCACTGACAGTGGGTGACACGTTACATAACAGCCCTCTACCTCGAACCGCCGTTCTGCTGGAAGCTCCCTGTGGCGGTTTTCGTCATGATATCAGAGCCAGGCACTCGTTATACAATCGTGTAGCATTCCTAATCGTTTATCTTGTGATTTTGACAGGCTACTCTGACACTCATTAGCATAAAGGCTTCGTTACGTTGCCGCGCATACATAGTTTCCTGTACGTCAGATTTAGCACATGACTGTCAGAGGATAGTTCAGTCACAGCAGCCAGGACTGAGCTGCAGTTGTTATTTTATGCATGTAAACAACTTATCAGCGAGGATGATAGCTTACTAAGACAGAGTGCTTCAAGCAGCAGCCTTTAGTAAAGTTCAGTAAAAATGTGGACTGATGTGAAGACATAACACGATTGCAAAGCACGGTCTCATTAAAATGCGCATCAACATCACGTTTTGTTTTTTGTTCAATTTGGTGATATAATACGCACGTGTTTGGCGTGCATATGATACGCAGTAGGCCTAATAGGCTAATATGTGCCATTGCGTCTCATATGCTCGACAAAGTTAATTTGTTCATTGATATGTACTTTAATATCATATGTTTTCATTATTATGACTTACAGAACTGGTCCTATTAATCAGCTGCAGACATGACTTCCATAATAATTAATACTATTTCTGTTACACGAATGCTTTATTTTTATTAGATCAGGGAACACATATTCACCATAAGCTTCGGGTTTACACTCAAAATCCTAATTAGAACTTAATGATATCATGTAAGGTAATTCTTATAGTTATGTAGGTATTTGGGATAATGGGTTAATGGATCTGCAGAATAAAGCATTAATATATGCTTTAAGTACTATAAACAAACAATATGTTAGTAATATGCATACTGATAAGAAGTAATTAAGCATTTCATTTTAAATGAACAGACATAAGTTTTCAAGTCTGTCAGTGATCAAGTCACAATTCTTTAATTTTTGGTGGCATTGATGAACACTGAAGTTTTTTTAGCTGACACCCTAATATTCAGTAAGGAAAACAAATTTATTTTATCCAATATAGGATTGGAAGTGTTTGAAATCAGAAAGGAGAATACAAGTTTGCTAAAACAATATCTAAACAGGTGTTTGACTGTCATGCATCAATGAATTATTCACAGTAAGATCGGGAAAATTAATGAAGGATTGGGTTGATTTCATGTTCACTGTTAATGAATATATAAATGTGAAAAACATAAAACAGTATCAAGGGACTAAAGAGGAAATACAGCCATGCTGTGGAGCTCTGGTTTAGACTATAAATTGTTCTTCAAGCCAAGGGTGAACACCTGCTCAGGGCGTAGAGTTAGATGCTAATTACCTCCATTAACATTCGAGAGGAAGGAACATGAATAATCACTGATATACCAGAGAGCAAAATAAATCATCAGATCTGAACACAAAATTTAGAGCACAAACAAGTCTGATATTAAGACGCTGTTCACAAAAAGCAGGGAAGCATGCCTCCAGTTATCGTTTGCATGGATTGATTGAGCAGTTGCAAAAAAAAAAAAAAAGAAGAAAAAAAAGAGTCATTCATGTGTAATCAGTTCTTCTCCAGGAATGATTGCCTGAGAGAGACAATAATTAAGATGTCACCAGTGTTTCTTCTGAAACTCTGGGAGCAAAGACAGGTCAGTTACCATGTCACAGCGCCTTTGATGGGATCGTGGGATCACTGGGGTGCAAGATTTTTCATCATCGGCAACCAAGCTTTATGTTCAAAACAATGAGTGTTTATAAATCACACTTTACTCACTCTTGAAAGAAGAGCTACCAAAAGGAGGTTTCTCAGTAATGCCACTGAAGAACCATTTTTGCTTCCTCAAAAAACCTTTAACTGAAAGTTCTTAAAAGAAACATTTTTCATAGAAACATAGAAACACTTAAGCATGCATATTACTAGAATATTATTCATTTAAGCACATGTTAATGCTTTATAAACAAACTCGTTTGAAATCGGTAATCCTATCCAATACCTAAACAGAACAACTTCACTAATTATTACTAATAAGCAACAAATGAAGAATTTGTTGAGGAATAAATAGTTAATAGAGAATAAGTGTTCCCTGTTTTGAAGTGGTAGCCACCATGTGAAACATATTTTAATAAAATAATAAAACAACCTTTTTAGAAATAAACCATAAATAAGGAAACTATAAATACATTTATTGTGTAATGGCAAGTTGGATGCTAAAGATTCTTCATGATACCAATTAAGAAGCTTTATTTTCAAGATTGTAAATACTTAAGTAGTTATGTTTTTATTTTGTTGTTTTGGCTGAATATTTAATATGTTGTATATGAATATTTAACATAAAATGTTAATATGCTTTAACAAGGTCCACATTAAGATGGGGTAGGACTACAATGGCACAAATCCCATCTCAATTTGATGCACTCAATTTCATACGCAATCTTAATTTCGTTATTTCATTTGAAAATGAACATTTCTGAGATTTAGTCCATCAAACCAGTACAGTGCAGTTAACTATTATTTTGAACATCAAAAGGGGTTCATTGACAAGTTTTTTTTTTTTTTTTTTTTTTTTTTTTTTTTTGGTGAAGAAAAGAAATGTCAAAGCAAAATTATATTTGGGTTAGGATTAAGATTTAATTAAACATATTGTAGATAATTAAATCATATAGTAGGTAATAGAATAGCTGATTTACTTATTGACATTTTGATTGATCTGTCCTGTAATAATTAACAAAAAAAGAATTAGATCATTACACCAATAAAGGCTACATTAAACCAATTTCAGTGTTGGATTAACTTCATATTTTCACCCTAGAAACTGCAGTCCAAACTGAATTTAAAATGATGTTATAGCACCTTGCTCAAGTCATGACTAGTTGACATCTGGGTGCCTGCTGGGTTAACAGTTTACCCAGAGGTTTACCTTTTGAATAACTTTACATTTTATAACTATTATAACTATAACTAAACACGTTTGCCTCAATAACACATCTGCTGACAAATTAAAATGAAATGCACATTGCTCTTAACTTCCTCCATCTCTTAGCAAACAATCCAAGTCTGTACACTGTGGTAGTCAGTAATTTCTACTTCTCTCCAGTGAACAATATCCACATCTCTGGATGATGCTCAGAAAGATTGGTTTCCCATGTCACAGCTGACCCCGTAACATTGCCATTTTGTCTCAGTCTGCACAACGCAAGTGCACTCCATCTTACTTATTGATTTATTGTAGGTTATTCCGGACTGGAAGTGTGAAAAGAATCGATTTTACTTAGGTTGAGGAGACTGTGTGTGAACTGTCGATAACCACCGCTAACTAATCACTTTGCACCCCCACCGTTGGCTAAACTAATTGACTGGACCTGATCAGCTTAAACGACATAAACTAGCAATTTGCCTTTCAAACAAACAATTATGAGAATTAGCGTCAGGAAGAGGACATTGATTTCCCGCAGGATACGGAGCTCCAACGGAGCAGTGAGTCAGACTAGAGACTGTCCGGCGTGTGCGTCACGCACTATTACAGATTCTACAAGGAAGGCATCAAAGCAAACCCAAATCTATTAGTCACATAATATCTTCTATGATGCCTGGTTGATTTTTTAAGGCAGAATAGAATATTCTAAAATGTTTGTACAGTTCGGCAATTGGTTAAAGCGTTCAAACTGTACACAATTTCTATAATAATATAAATTCTAAACCGTGTTTTGGCTAGTCCTAAATCCCTAGGGTACAACTATTATAAGTGTTTTTATAGACTATTTTAGACTGGTTCGGGTAGGTTACGCCGCAGAGCAGCCCGTGATAGCCATGTTCTTCCACAAGACGCACGTTCGCCTCTAGAGCGTAACGTTATGGCCTGCAGCTTTAAAAAAGAAAAAAAATATTGTTCTGGACGATCATTAGACTTGACGTTGACGTGTTAATCTGAAGACTTGCTGTCAAGTAACACACTGTGCGATTGTAAAGCATACGTTTTAATGTGTGAAACACATTTTCACTGCCAGAGGCGGGCAGTAGGCTAGTGAAGTGCATTTTCTTGAGTATTGAGCTATAGGTACATTTTTGAGTATCTGTATTCAGTTTTGTTTTTTCTGAAACCTTAATTGGGACTTTAACTTTAGTACATTTGAATACACAAATAACATACTTTTCGCTTCACTACATCTCTACTAAGTAGAAAGTCCATTCTATGTAGCAGCTTTAAAGACAGTGGGTGATTTCTTTCTTCTTCTAAATGCGATTGGTGTTGTTACAGGCGACAGACAGCCTATTAGTTACAGTAAGAGACAGTATCACTGTTTTCAAAAATGTTTTGCTTACACATAAAGCAGTGTTGCTGTTATAGCTACAGTATAGCTGTAGTTATGTTGTAGTTGAGTTAGCAATTATTTGATGATTATTTGTTTTTTTTTTCTGATTAAAGTAGTTTCACTGTACACCTGATTTAAATATGGATGAATGAACACACTTTGATGTGTGAACATACTGCCACAGCTGTGTAAGAACACTACTATGCTGTTTTGTGATGGTGGGGTAGGAGTGGTATTGGATAAGGTATTGCAAGTATAACATACAACAATAATAAAACTATGCACTGACTGGAAATTTACTCATATAACTTGGTTCTTTTAAAAACAAGTACTTCTATACTTTCACTTAATTGTGTTTACAATTTTCACTTGTAATGGAGTAATATTTGACCAGTAGTATCTATGCTATCACTCAAGTAATGTCTATGAAAAATCATAATCTGATGAAAAAACGAATTTAAATTTTGGCCTGAGGCAGAGAATTTTCAGAATTTTAAACCTTTGCCATTACATCCGGGGTCTAAAGTGCATCCAACCAAATATATTTCTCACACAACTATTTCAAGCAGTCTGAACTGCTGACACATGGATCTATTGATCTAGTTTACACATTCTGACCCCTCCATCTGCATGTCACCTCAGAAAGATGCGTCAGACCGGGTGACATATTTCCAATCTTGTGCTGTCCAGTTTTGGTGAGCCTTATGTGTCCAGGCAGCCCTTAGTTTGAAGGAGAAGCCAGTGTGGTTTGACAAACATCACAAAGCATGATTATTTTAGCCACTGTCGCCATCCTGTCAGTTCAACCATCCTGAACTCCCATTAAATAAGCAATTTAGCCCACACAACTGCCATTCAACAGTTGGTTGTTACAAGTTTTTCTCATGATAATAAGATGCTTACAGGATTTATAATATTTATATATATATATATTTCACTATATTACAATATAATTATAAAAACTGGCAAATCTGGAGCAGACCAAAAGCAACTTGAGAAAAAACACACACAAAAAAAACACTGACTTATGATATTGACCCTCCTTTGTTCAGGGACTGTTTATGTTTATACAAATATTTACATTTACATCATAGCTAAGTTTATTTGTATTTTTGGCTTTTATATGCATGTGGATTTAATTGTCAATTTAAAAAGTGCAATATATTTGAACATTACTGAAAACTTTGTGTGATGTAATTTCTTGCAATGACTGTTAGTCTTTGAAATGTAAGAGGAATGCAATTTTTGGCCAATGTAACTCTTATAAACATTATTAAAATATATTACTGGAATGTGAGGCTTGAATACAACAAAGCAGATGGATTAATACTACACCATTTTTACCTTCTTTTAACCAAATGTTCTTCTTTTGAACCTTCTGTTTGTCAAACAATCCTACAAAAAAAGTGTCACAGTCTTAACAAAAATATTAAGCACCACCAGTTTTAACAGAAATCTTTCTTTTGCAGCTAAATAGCATATTGGAATTATTTCTAAAGCATCATGTGACACTGAAGGCTGAAGTAATGATCCTGAAATCACAGGAAATTGAAAATGAAAAGACAAGCATTAAACTGATACAGTACACTGGAGGTTTAATATTCCCAAAACAGGATTTAATTCCCTGACAAACTGCAGGACCAGAAACACTGCTCTACATACAGAAATCAGAAGAGTACAAACTGAAATACACAACCTTCCTGACGTTCAAAGAAAACAATAAGAAAGAAAACACACTATAGCATCATTACAAGTACAAAAAAAAAAAGAAAGGAGAACTTATCAACTTGACTGAAGTTCTGCATCGCTTGTTGTAGAAGAAATTTTAAGATTTTAGATTTTAGTCAAGCCTGAAGAGAAGGTTGGATTACAGTCGAGGTCAAACCCAAAGGGAGCGTATGACTGTAAGCTCTAAAGGGGTTATTAGATTGCTTGACTTGAAGAGGGGCTAGCGGCTGAACCATAACAGATAAAAAGAAATACAGTATCAGACAGAATATTGATCGTGTGCACATTGTACACCAAAATGCGCACACACACACACCCATGAAGGAAAAGCTCCGGTTGTATAAAAATATTTGACGGTTTGTAAAATGGACATGCTCAGCAGGCTTCTGGAAACCAGATGAATGACAATGAGACTTGGTTTCTTTGGCTCACTCATCCGGATACAACAGCTCGATGGAGATTCCCTCAGACTCATGACATTTTCTCAAACACAAACACCAGGTATATGCCTACAAAGAGAGAGAGAGAAGGCAGAGCTGTTGGTCAAGGTTGCGAGATATTATCTGCCACTGTATATTAAACACACATTAAAAACACTTTAAATACCCGTATTTAATGTAATTTCATTTCTCAAGGACAACATATGTTATTAATACCAGGTGTAAACCAGAGTTAACTCAATTTAAGGAAAATAATAAACTAAACACAACAAAACATGAAAATAGAAAACAAACCAAAGCTAAAAACGGCAGCAATTAACTAAATATTTCACCGCAAACATCATTTGTATGAACCGTCCAAAGTACTTCATAAATTAAAATAACATCTTATATCAAGGTTTAATGAACAGCCATTTAAAAGATTTTTTTAAAAAGACGCCTATTAAAATAAATAATATTTATATATATGTGTATGTATATATATATATATATATATATATATATATATTACAATTTAAAATAACTATTTTCTATTTGAATATATGTTGAGATGTAATTTATTTCTGTAATGCTAACCTGAATTTTCAGTATTACTACAGCCAGTGTCACATGATTCTTCAGAAATCACTCTAATATGCTCATTTGTTGCATGTATCAGTGTCTTGCTGCCTTATACATTTGTGAAAATAAATGTTTTTTCAGGAATATTTGAAAGTTTAATAAACAGCCTTTATTTGAAATCGATTTTTTTTGCAACATCTTAAATGTCACTTTTAATACCTTCCTGGTTGAATAAAATCAATAATTCCTTTCACTTCGGAATTGTAGTCTACATAGAAACAGAGATATGACAGTTTAGGGGAGCGTGTGTAATAAAACAAATCAAATTTTGAAATATACCATGGTACTGAATGCAATTCACGTTCATATTAAAAGAATGCTATGACAGTACCATTGTAAAAAATACATAAATACATTTTTAAAAAGCATGTAACTACTTGAACTTTTCTGCTCATGGAGTTGCAAGTTAAGCGCTTCTAATTTAACTTTATTTTTCCTCTGATGGCCAATCCACACGCTGTACTTCAGTCCAATAAAACATCAAGTACTTTAGCAGAAAATTTATTTCATAGCTGGGGTCTTTCATTTCCTGGCTCTGGTGCAGGCAGTCGTTTTAATACAAATGAGTCCTTTTGAGAGTTACACTATGAATATTCATTTTTGTCTTTTATTCTATTATCTTAAGCTTTTAGTCATGTGAATTCATAATTCCCTCTGTTGTTGTTGTTGTTTTTTAACAGATGTTAAAACATCTTTCTATTTCAAAAGACGCCACAGAACAATGATTTCAACAGGAAGAACATCACCACGTACTTGTAGCCTCCCACTCAGACTTGCTCAAGGTTCCCTGTGGAGAAAGAGCAAACTATCAGAACACAGTTAATACAAAAGAAAAAATGCTTTCTGCTGGAGAAAACGATATTAGGGCTCACCAGTGGACGCCTCACAGCAGGACTGGCAGCAATTCTCTTGGCATGGTCGTACTCCCCCGGAGTGTCGGACGCCAGACGGCCCCTCTCGTCCGGAGGGTATTGCTATGACAACAAGACGACACAAAACTGTTTGATTCTGGCAAAGCAAAGATAAGGCGGTATGATTCAACAGATATCATTATCTACAGATAACAGAGATAAAAACACACCACTATGCAGCTGGAATTGCAAGAGAGTCCACTTTTAACAGTGTATGATGCTCTGAGGCTAAGATATTGCAAAATGCAGTAACTAGGGTGCTCCGAATAGTTGCTAGGGTGTCTGCACACAGTAACTGTAGAGGCACTTTTTTAGACTAGTTGCCTGCTCGCATCAAAAGATCCAACCAGCCTGTCTCTTTGATGGTGTGAAGCTCAGATTTCTCTTATTCACATTGTTGTACAGTTGCTAGGGTGCTCTAAATGGTTGCTAGGGTGTGTCTAGACAGATTATATAGGGATATGCAAAACCGGTTGCTTGGTAAGTCAATAGAGCCCATCGTCATACACTGTACATTATTCTGCCATATGCCATGCTATTGCAGTGTATGGTTGCTAGGGTGCTATTAATTGTTGCTAGGGTGTGGCTAGACAGATTTTAGAGTGACAAGTAAAACTGCTTGCCTTTCAAGAGAAAAGAGCCCACCCATCATACCCCTAAAATGTTCTGGTGCAGAAATATGCTAGGTTAGTGTAGCGTATTGTTGCTAGGGGGCTCTGAATGGTTGCTAGGGTGTGGTTAGACAGTTGCTGGGTCAGTACTTACTGGTCGCATACACACTGCAACTAAATTTAGTTATCAATATTTAAGTGCTTTATCCTGCTCACCTGTCATTTACAGGAGTGACAACCGCATTCTAACTAACAAAAAGATTCAAGTAGTGACAACCACGTTTAGAGAATTACTGCTGTGTGTACAGAACCAAAGTCATTAACTAGTAGTTAACGACAGATTTAAGCACCTATTGTAGTTATGTCTTTACTGCATGTGCAGCGGAAGAAGTCGGTTTGGACTCAGTGTTCACAGATCTTCCTACAAAAACAACAACAACAAATAAGAGCCCATAATAAACTCAAATCCAAATGCGTTATAAGGGCAGTGTTTCCCATACCTCCCACACATGCCCACCACAATATCAACACTGACCGCCAAATATAGATTTTCCAAAGGCTTTGACTTCCTTGAGTAAACATGAGATCTGCACATTTCGAAGTAAAAAAATAATATGATAATATGCCTTCATCTTTGCGCGACATAATAAAAAAACAACATGGCCCTGCAGTAAAGTGTCGATGTTGCCAGATCTTCATGCAAAAAAAAAAACAAAATAAAACAAAAAAGTAATAAAGAAAAAAACAGCAACAAGGACAAGCACAAAAAAAAAAAAAAAAAAAAAAAAAAAAAAAAAAAAAAAAAAAAATAAAAAAAAAAAAATGATCTGGCATATCCACAACAGACCACTTTATTAACTCCATAAAGTGCCTGGTTTTATGAGCTAAGACCAAAATGCTGCTATGGTAACAAAAGGGACTGACTGCTGCTCTGTACACACATGAAACGATCATTTATGGGACCTTCTGCATTTAAATGTGGCTGTCACTCCTGAAACTCGCAGTGTGTAGTAGTATTAGAAGACTGTTTGCTTAATATCTCCTAATACTTTCTTTTAATGAGTCCACAACATACTTTATATCAGAAACTTTTCAAGTATATGTCAACTTATTCTACTAACCCTAAACCTAACCTAACAGTCTACTCTGAGAGTTAGTAAACACTTAGCTGTTAATTAATCAGAATTAGTTGACATGTAGTCGGCATGTAGTTACAAAGTTACTTATAGTTAGAGGAATGTCTAAATGGACTATCCAAATAAAGTGTAACCCTTAATTCACGTATTAAGCGTTGCTTATGATAAGTGCACAAGGCATTCAACAGCGTGCTCTGTAAAGCAGCTTTCCAAATATGACCACAAAAACCAAACACCCAACAGCTATGTTGACAGGAGTTTAGTTAAAATCTAATATATAACGAGTCTTTGGTCACAATAACATTGCTTTGGTTAAAAATAGCGGATACAAAGTGGGTGAGATGCCATAATGTTGCTATGGTTATTATAGTGTCAATCATCGCAGTCTCTGAGTGATTTCTGTTCTCTACACATGAAACTGTAATTTAGGGGGTTCAATCCCGTATATAAATGTGCTTGTCGCTCCTGACACTTCAGAGTGTGTGCGTGGCCAACGGCTGGTTGCTAAGTGAGTCAAATTAGCCCATTCAAGTGTCCATGAGATTCTGAATCAAGTCCACAGGCTTTTTAGTCCAATTTATCGAGCTAGCTGGTGATATTTTTCACAGAAGAAGAACAAAGGAATAAAGATTTTAAAAAAGGGGAGAAGATCCGGCTCACAGGAAAAAAAATCAGGGTCTTTTTCTCAGCTGTTCTGGAGCAGTCATGTTCACGTTAGCAATGGGAGGCTAATGGGATTACAGCTGATTCTGAGAGGGATTTCTCAGAGGGAAAAGAGCCTCAAGGACTGTTAAATATGCTCAATTTGTGCTAATACGCAGTTATGACAGCTGTGTTTGATTGAGGATCTGTGTGGATACAGTCAGTCTGACTGAAAATGTCAGTCACAATGCAGCAAAGTAGTTAGACACACATACAGGACTAAGCAGAAGTATCCGGATACTAGAATAATAGATTCATAGAGCTTCGTTCATTAATATGGAAGATGAGTGACAGCTTTTTAATGATTATAAAGTGTTTGCAAATGTGAAATGTAATATTTTTGAACAAAAGTTAGTATTAAGTGACTTTTTAGCAGTATGCAATTGTCTCTCAAGTCATATATAATCTGACACAGCACTGTTTCATTAATGAACAAATCTAGTGAGTCAATGATTCAATGGCCAATTCATAAAGGGAGTCACTTGCTTTGCTCCTAAATGAATCAGCTGTTTGAATCGATTGAATGAAAGATTCAGTCACAAAGACAGTGACATGCTCAGGTACGATTCTAAAGTATATACGGAGTCATTTAAATTATTAAATTTATAGTCTCTATATAGTCTCATACCATTGTTATTATGAGAAGCATTAATGCCACCTTGGCAAAAAAATGCCACATTTGTCCTCTCTGAGCTATGTAGGGTTGCAAGACTTGAAACTTTCCATGGGAATTAACAGGAATGAATGGGAATTAACAGGAATGAATGGGAATGAATGGGAATTAACTGGAAATTATCAAAATTGCAGGAACTAGGAGTTTAAATGTAGCTGAGAAAAAACCCTTGCAGCATAATCTTGGTTAAAACAACTAGATTTAATGCAATGTTAGTTTAATTTCTAGACTAAAAATCGCTCAATCACATGCACACAGCAGGGTTATTAAGGCCACGCCCGCTACATGCACTCCATTTCATGCACAGACCCTTTTTTAAATCATGAACACAAAATATCAAAATGTTCATCTTGGTAGATATTAGTGTAAATTAATTAAAAATATTTAAAAAAATAAAACATTATTGTGATCTGATCACCTAAAAGAGGGATTCCGCTCCACTTTCCCCGGAGTCACACTTCCTGCATTTGAAATTTCAAATTCAATTGCCAGAATTGTCGGTGCTTGTCTTCATATACATGACGTTTTAGATTAAATATTAAATAAGTTGTTAATAAATGTTATTGTAGTTTCTAAAATGCTTTATAATATTAATACATCTGAAAGGTCATCTAAAATAACTATTATTAACGCAATGAAATACTGATAAGATTTGGAAGACAAATTGTTTTTTTCCTGTTGAATAATGTGCACTGAATAATAACTGAACAACAGATGCGTATTATTACTTAAAGCCATTTTGATTTGGGGGACTGTGTAGTGTGGACGAAAGATTAAGCAATTTTACAATTACGATTAAGCTTCACTCTGACATTACATCATCTGTAGGTGATGTTGATACGCATAAAGCTTTAAAAAATGTAAACGCAGAAAGGGAAAGGGTGAAATTAGCAAGTGATAGATAGAAGACAAACACTACTGTAGCTCGTATATATTGTGTACTGTGACTGGAAACAACAAATCATAGTCTGAGAGGCTCCATTTCTTACTGACAGTGACAAAATATGTTAATGCGTTTGCATTTGCAGAGCAGAATAATCAATAAAAAAAAAAAAAAAATGCACAGTAAAATTATGGATAGGAACTGTAGCTCCCATAATTAAAATGTGATGCACAAAGAATTAACAGAGAAAATAACCAACACGGATTCATTAATTATCAAAGGCCAGCGTCAACCCTACCCACAATAATAACAGAGCCACAAACCTCCAGCGCCTGCATCCACTGCATCAGGACCTTATTCTTCTCATCCTTCACTTTCTCCTGGAAGAATTCTTTGAAGGTTTTCTTGTAAACCAGACGCATGTTGTACTTTTTCGCCATTCTGAGAAAAAAGAAGAAAAAAAAAAGAACATAGAAATATAGAAAATAAATAAATTAATAAATAATGGTAACACTTTAGAAAGGTTTACTAGTAAACACTGGTTAACAATATTAGTAAACCAACTAAGAATTAACAATACTTCTACAGCATTTAGAAATCTTATTTCATGTTGATTTCAGCATTTATTAATGCATTACTTAAATAAGAGATTGTGTTTGTTAACATTAGTTAATGCATTGTGAACCAACATGAACATCTGTATTTTTATTAACTGATATTAACAAAGATTAATAAATAGTATAATAAACATATTACTGTAAAGTGTTAGCGAAATAATGTAAAAAACGTTATGGTAGTATCTTAAATTTCTTTGATGATCAGTACCAGTGTTTTCGTGCCAAGTGTTTGTCTGTTTGAATCTGTAATCTTTTTTTTTTTTTAAATTGCATGTGTTAAGGATTTTGTAAAAGCAGAAATGAACACTGAGAAATCAAGAATATGTCCGAAACTACCGCACACATTTATGGAGCTATTGCGCCCTCTTCTGGCACACCAGGAAAACAACAATCATGATGACACCATGAGATGCTTACTCCTCAAACAGGGGGAAATACACCAGAAACTCTGGGACGTTGACAACACCCTCCAGACTGAAGTCATACTGACAGCCGAACAGAGGGTAGTCTCCCTTCTTCTGGAAGGTCACCCTGAACACTTCATTTCCAAAGCTGTTGGAGTCCGACGCCTCCAAACGCTTCCTGTGGATCAGGAGATCATAGTATTAAAACACATTGTGGGAAACAACCATTTATCATCTTTGGATAACCTATATGAATCACATTTTCAGGGGTTTCCTCTCTAGGAAGAGGAAGAGAGGAAAAATAAAACGTAATATATTTTGGCCTAAATGTGACCCTGGACAACAAAACCAGTCCTAAAGGTATACTTTTGGAAATTGATATTTACATCATCTGAAAGCTGATTCATAAGTTTCCATTGATGTATGGTTTGTTAAGACAGGTCAATATTTGGATGAGATACAATTATCAGAAAATCTGGAATCTGAGGGTGCGCAAAAATCTAAATTATTTAGAAAATTGCAATAAAAAAATCTTGATACCTTACAGTAAGAAAATCTGAAAAATATCTCCACGGAACATAATCTTTACTTAATATCCTGGTGATTTTTGGCATAAAAGGAAATGGATCATTTTGACCCAAACAATGTATTTTTGGTTACTGCTACAAATATACTTGTTTTGTGCTTCAGGGTCACAAATATCAATATCACAGTAAGAGTGTGTGTGTGATATCTTACACCATCTCATATGCATCTGGAGTGGATCCGATGAAGAATCCTCCCGGCCGGAGTCTCTCACAGGCGTTTCTCAGCATGGTGTTAGCCTGCAGCTCGCTCTCAAAGGAATAATGATACACAAACTGACAGCTGCACACGTCAAACCGCTGCTCAGGGTCTCTCAGCTTCTCAGACAGCAGCTCCTGAGACAGACAGACAGACAGAATATGACCCTGTACTGTCACATGCTCAATGATGCACACTGACTCACCTTTCTTCCTTCTGACAAAGAGCCAAGTGCGTCTAACAAATGAAAGAGAGGTGAAATGTGTGATTAGTGCGGTGCTCGTACCCTGCTGCAGTCTGAGGTGATGAACTCGGCTGAGAAGGTGCGATCGTTTGGATGACCCTTCCGTCTCATGTCATTATAGCGCTGCTGACACTGCTCGATGGACACAGCAGCGATATCTGTGATGGAAAACACACTAATGGTTTACTATGAAGACATTTAAAGTAGTACAGAAATACAACACACATAGGCCCTCTTTACACCTGAAAATTAGTAGATGGTCAGCCAATATATAACTTTTTTGTTATTTGAATTTTGACAGTATACTAGCTCCTTAAGGTTCTGTAAAAAAAAGTACATTTTTACAAGTATTATTATACTATTTTAGGAAGATTTTTCCTAAACAAAAAATAACATCCTATAACAGCAGTTCTTTAAATGCAAAAGCCCCCCACTGTCAAACACAAAGTTCAAAGAAAACACACAAGTTAGAATATATTGTCTGGTATATTCTGCTGTAGTTATGACACAGATACTGGTTTTTAAACTTTTGTTTTTAACAGAAAATTGGACGGTTGATGTGTTAAATTCATTACCAAAGTTCTAACATGTGACGGAAATGTTATGCATCTTTCCAAAACGTGAGGCCATGTCTCGGTGCTTTGAGACCAAAACAATCAAACAAATTACAAACGAGGCATTTGTAGCAACCAGTGGGGATATATTTACTGATTATCATGACTAACTACTGCCTTTTCATGTGTCGCGTTGCATCGCGCCTCGTAAACATAACACCATGTCTGCATTTATGATCAGAGTAACGACAAACAACAAGCACTGCTCAAAACTGACGTTCTTTTAATAAGAAAAGCTTGTGAGTCAGAAGCACCAGACTGTTTTTGCAGAGGTAGAATTACTCCCCTTTATAGTCTGTGCACAGCTAGCATACTGTAGGCTACTCTACAGGTTTTAGGGGGCCGTCCTCTGCAAATAGGCTGAACACAATCTAATATTTGGGTTGAACTGTTCTGGAACAGTGTTGTAAATACTTGACCACTGGTTTCTAGTTATGTTTCTAGTTCTAGTTATCTAGTTACGTTTAAACCCGCATGATTTTCTTCTATTAATCACATTGTTATGCACAAAAATTTAACAATGAATTTAAAATGAAGTAATTCTTCAGATTTTGAACATTGAAAACTATTTGCCACTGCCAGGGCATTACCATTTTTATAGAAAATATTTTAGTTTTTTAGAAGTTATGCTAGTCCAGAGCCTCGACCATACCATTATAACCTGTTCAGAGAACGCTTGATGGGTGAGTGTGTGTGTGTGTGTGGGACGTGGCAGAAAAAGGGTGTACTCACACTAGGCAATCTTGACCGTGAGCAATGAACTTTCAAAATGATGAATAACTGCATCAATGCAAGTTAAAATTATTTTCGGCATTAAAGTGCCCCTTTTATGCTTTTTCAAAAATTGTTGTTCATGCAGTGTGTCATGTAGCTGTATGTGAACATAAACTATCTGCAAAGTTGT
>JAUCMU010000039.1:3523467-3541976 GCA_032275025.1 Enteromius treurensis
GCATTAACCTCAGGGAATGTCATTCTATGTGATTTCCAGACACCAGTTTGGTGACACTTGTCACATCCATGATATCCAGTGTGTGACTTCACACCTCTGATGAAGGCCCGGGCAGGGGTATCGCACACAACAGAAACAACATTCAAAAAGAATGTTTTCTGCTTGAACAGAAACCCACCCCTCATCGTTTTCAGCTCCTGAACCAGATCGTGAAGATAATCAACCAAAGAATTTGGTTTTAGAAGTACCACAAAAAAGGCCAATCAACACTGGTTCCTTCGTGTGACCTTGGAGCAAACCAAGAATCGGCCAAAACTGTGTACAAGAACTCTTAAAGAGTGGTAGTCCATCAAAATTCAATTGTAGCTTGAAGACATATTAGTCCGCGACAGTATGCCAAACTTTATCCAGGATTTTCCTAAAACAATTCAGTATTCCACAATAATGGAACACACCACCAGCTATACTGTTAATGCTGTATCTTGTTTTTGTTTTCAGCAATGTTCTTCCCTCCTTAGGCAGAAAGTAGGGATGCTTACTTTAACCGTTTAACCGTTAACCGACCGGTTTGAAGTTTAACCGATTACAGTTTTTCTCAGTCGCTTTGGTGCATTTCTCACAAAATTATTTAAATTTTCACAAAAGTCAATGCATTTCTCAAAACTATTAGTGCAAACTGCAAAACCTAGATGATAACCTGCAAAAGTGTGTCACTTGCTCAAAATAGATAGTTCATTGCTCAAAAGCAAGTATTCACGTCAATGAAAGTGACGTCAAAATGAGAAGTCCTGACACCATTGTTTATGAAGAAGATGGCTTTGTCATGTTTTCATTATGACAGTTTACTCTGTAAATTTTTTACAATGCAAAAAAGTCAGATTTTGGTGACACTTCCTGAAAATGCTCAAGACAGCACTATATACTATTTGCACAGCCATTTGAAAACTACAGTAAAGTTAGACATTACTGTATGTAGTGAGGGTCGCCGTGATTTTGCCAAGTAGGACATGATCCTTGATCAACACTACTGTCCAAAAATATAAACTTATCCCAATCCTCACCCTTAAACCTACTCCTACCCAAAATCTATACAAGGATGTTGATCCAGGAACATCTTGTACTTGTTGAAATCACGCTCACCATGTAGTGTGGTATCTGAGTACAAGACACTGACACTATGTATGTTTCACATTTTTACAGCATATGCTCTTTGCAATTCTAATTAACTGTATTCAAAGCATTGTGCAAACCATTCAATTTAGAAGACATTTTCAAGAAAAACTAAAGATTTAAACAGTTTTTTCAAATTCACCTGACAGATTTTGATAACTAGTTCAAAATTTTGTATGTAATAACTGAAGGAATGATTATTCAGCAGTCACAAGTTTAGTTAATTTTAAATGATATGACATAAGCTAATGATTGTTATAAAACAGCAGAGAGTTGTATAAAAGCAATTGATGCTTGTCCAAAAGCATTGCAATTTGTTGGAAGGAATGAGAAACTGCTACTATGATGTGCACAAATGACTAATTGTTTTGAGAAATGCATGAACTTTTGTGCAAATATAAGTACTGCTGCGAGAAATGCACCAAAGCAATTGAGAAAAAGTATAACAACTTATTGTCTTTTGTACTCTGTATTGTCAAGTGTAAAAACCTGAGTATATCTTCATAAACTTAAAACTGCTATTCCAAAAAAAGGATCTATAGCTTTCCATGTTGGACGTCAAACTGAAGACATGATGGAACTATTACGCTTTGATTTCAACCATGCATTATTTTGATATTCTTATAATATAAAAATTCTAAAATTCACATCGCCTGAGGAGTAACTAAAAGTAAAACTTATTAGCTCGTTTCCATTAAGAATAATCTTTTTATTTGAATTTTTTTTTTTAAACAAAATTATGCTTTAATTTGTGCACCAAAGCTACAACCAATAATTTATGATAATAATCAAGAGAATTACATATAATCTCGTGCTCTCTTATGACTGGTTCATTCAGAATTAAGCAGCAGTAAAAACAGTACTTTCTGAGGTTAACGTTAGACTGATAAAGGTAAAGAGGTTAGGAAAGTTGTAAATTCACTTCACCTTGAGGAGCACAACATAACAAACACAAAGCACAAAAGAGACTTGGTTCTTTTACTCAACTTTAATTGCTCTCTCTAGCCATGTGACGACAGCGAAAGAACAAGCGTGGAATCGTTTCATGAGGGACTACAACAGTATCTTTGAGCAATAGTTTTATTGTTTGTTTTTTTTCCCTTGTTTTTATTTTTATGAACTTTTTCAGTTGGTTTTAATCACCTTTTCCTGTAAAAGTATTGCAATTAACAGACCTCAAACTGAAAACCGCTGACATCACAATTAAATAGAACAATAAAAATGAAAAAAGGCTTAAGCACAGCAGCGTTCCTCGCTCACTGAACCGTTTCTTCTTGTAAAAAAACAAAACAAAAGTTTGTAGTCCACAATATAGGTCGGACAGTCCTGTGATGTGATCTCGCCAAGGCCGATGAAGAACGTTGCTGTGGATTGGCGGGAAATTCCAGATCCACGGCGCGAGATGCTGAACTCACCCACACAAGTCTTCAGTCAGTCAGTCAATCATTCATTCAAGCGCGTGTTTCTGGAGAGGAGCCTTTCGGCGCGGAACCAGACTGCTATGCCGAGGAAATAAGGACAACATGAACATGCAGTAACGATCAGCTATGAGTTGGATTTTTCCTCATTTGATGCTCTTTTGTATACCACACAACTCGAGTATGTGCATAAAAACAACAGAACGTTAACCTTTTGCCACTGATGTCCCACCGAGCCCATAAAGCCTCACTATGAGCTGCGTTTTGATATAACCCACGAAACCGCTCGGAGAGAAGGCCGCGTGGGAGCCCAAAAGTCGACAATCACGGCACAGTGACGTTATTGTTCTGCGTGGTGGTTATTACACGTCAAAACAGCTAGCAGTCACAAAATAAACTTCAATAAATAAAATGACAAGCGCTGGCATTTATAATTCTCTGGAAGTTACAAAAGCAGCAGCTAGTTATCCTTTATATAACTGCCTTATAATCAGAATATTCGTTTCATCACATAACAGATTTGCATTTACTGTATAGGAAAAAAATATATAAGTCGTCATTTTGTATTTCTGTGACCATACCGTAGCATTTCTCTTTGCAAACTTTACTCTGTTTTACAAAAAAGACAAATCACAATTGAAGGCATTCACAAAACTTGATGCCACCGTGTTAAAGTTTTCTTTTTAATATTATCTATACATTATATTACAGTATTAACAATGCTTTCTTGTGGTTTTCTACCCATTGGGTAGGATATGTGCATAATATATTCAAGTTATATACAGCACCGTACAAATAAACAGAGTCCGACTACTGAAAGAAGCACCATAGGAAGTGAGGCACAACAAAGGTGGGGACTTTTGAGTGCAAGTGGGTTTCTATGTCTGCTTAAACATGACTGTTAGGCACCGAATTTGCTCATGTTAATAGTAGCATGCAAACCTCTCGGCTGCAAATGTAAGAAAAAAAAAAAAAAAAAAACATTTGGGTTTGTTTTCCTAGTACGACTATGATGGCGAAAACGCGCTAATGTTAACGAAAACCAAAACGGAGCACGGACATCTATGTTTGGACTGGTACGCGGTTATAAAGTAATGGGAAAGCGGACATAGGCCTACGTAACGAACGAACGGACAACAGCAGCAGTAGCGGTAGCAGCGCGTAGCAGCAGCAGCAGCAATACAGTACGAACTCAAACTGCGCCATCAGAATGAGCGACGGGAAGCAGAGCCAATGACGGGAGGCCAAGGTTTCGGAGCCAAAGCGGATGGGCGATAGGAGAGTCTTGCTATTCAAGGGGTGAAAGAGGTTCCTATTTTAGGAAGGAAAGTGGCGCTTCGACTAAATATTCTCTCAAACCGGTCACTTTAATAAATAGCTAGTCAATAAATAGTTTTTATAAGGGAATTTCTAAAGGGAAGGCCAAAGAACGATGGTTTACGAAGCTCAGGTGTGATCAGAAACACAATCAACACGTCTGAAAGCATTCCAAAGTGTGCCATGTGATTGAATACGGCTTTAAAGGAAGAAAGAAAAAGGGGGGTGTACCTCGTCACGATTGGTACACGTTGCATTTGAACTGATATAAATACCGATGACCAATAAAGAGATAAAAGCGTTTTCCTGTGCTGCCTCGGAATAAAACGGCATTCCAGGACAGGAGAGTAAAAGATAAAATATGAGATCCGTATACGATCATGAACTAAATTATAGTATGGATAACTGGAAAAAACGATACGCATGCTTTTTTTAGTGGAAAACAAACTGTATGACATATGACACACTTGCTCAGAAGGGGACAGGATGTGCATAAGACTACATTTCCCATGATTCCCTTGCACTTGGACCCCATGACAATGCTGAAGTGACGTAAGTTTAAAGTGCTACTCGACAGGATGAAAGTGGCGTGTGTGTCATGACTTCCATCCCCAGATATCCATGCCAATATCTCTCACTTGGTCAGTGGAAAAAGTGATCTGGAATTTGAACAGCTCGTTAAACCCCAGACAAAAAAATAAAATAAAATAAGTGCCATGATGCAGTTCAGGTGTGGAGGTTTTAGGCTGGATCAGAGTTCTACATCTCCATATAAGGAAAACGCGAAACGTAAAATAGGAAGAAACAAATCCCGGGAACCATGTGGATTGACGTATGAAAAGTAACTAAGGGTAGGCGTTTCTAATATTGAAAGAATAAGTGCAACAAAGACTTTTTGTTGTTGTTGTGAGTCACATCCCCAAGATTTAAGATTTTTTTTCATGGCACTCAATTTGGATTTTGATTGGTTGTGATCAGTTTTCTGTGCACGAGTCCTGGAAATGCACAATAGAATAGAAAATTTCTCAATCCTATGACCTATGTGGTCTCTCACGCAAACAATCTGTGCCAACACACGTGTTCTTTAAATACAGGAAAAGCATACAAAACCAAACAAACAAAGAGATTTAGCCGAGGAGCCCAAACATCCATACAAGGCCCCGAAGTTCTAGCAAAAAACAAAACGAAAATTCCAAAAAATAAACTTTGTAAGCTTGGTTCCTCAATTTTCGATTCAAATTGTGCAAGGGGAGCGTTTAAGTCCCCTTTAGGTCCAGGAGGAAGTACATAAGAGCACATGCGCTTTCTACTTCCCCCTCCAGGCGCGTCTTAGTCACACGGGTTTGTCGCGCCGGCTATCCTTAACCTTGACAAACAGGGTTGTGCTTGCGCCAGGCTGGGTGGAGCGGCTGGCTGTCCTCTGGTTGGAGGGTGGTGCGTTATTGCTGTGCTGGTGCAGGAAGGAGGCGGAGCCTGGGTACGTCTGACCCATCACCTCGCTATAGGTGGGCGGCGGCCCCTCCACGTGTGAGTTCGAGGCACTCTTGCCAGAGTTGCTGCTAGGGGGCCGTGGGCCGCCTCCATGCACGTAAACGTCTATCAGGTCGCTGTCGAAAATGGTCCGGTTGGGGGGCGCGCGCACGGATGCACGGCTCAGCTCTAGCTGCTGCTCGGGGTCTCTGAGCTGCAGGGTACAGGGGCCCTTATAGGGCGGCAGCTCCTCGCCGTCGGACAGGCAGATGGTGGGCGGCAAGTGGATGTCCTGCTGCAGGTATGGGTAGGTGGGCTGGAAGCGGCTAAATCGGTCCCTTTGCATAAATGAAGGTGGGTTGAAGCGCTCTCCGCTCCGTGGCCCATACATCACCTGAACATAGAGACAGAAAAAAATAAACCTCGTTAGAAATTAACCCAAGAATACTAAATGCAAACATGCAAAATTATAGAATTAGTATACAAACATGACATTTTTCCCCCCAATTGTTTGATCAAATATGCAGTAAAATCTGTAATATTCAGAAATATTTTTTACAATTTAAAATGACTGATTTCTATTTGAATATATTGAAAAATGTAACTTTTTCCTGTGATCAAAACTGTGTCAAGTGATCCCTCATAAATCATGCTAATTGCGGCTTAAGAAACCTTTCTGATTATTATCAATATCGTAAACTGTTGTGCTGCCTCATATTTTGGTGGAAACGGATACATTTTTCAGGGTTTTCTAATGAAAATGTCAAAAGTACAGCATTTATTTGATCAAACATGCAGTTAAAAAAAGTTTGAAATATTTTACATTTATTTTTTAAATTATTATTATTTAAAAATGTAAAACAACCTTCTTATTTGAATACAATTTAACATGTCATTTATTCCTGTGATCGCAGCATCATAACCGTCAGACGTCATTTTGTGAAAACTTTAATCTTTTTTTTTTTCTGGATTCTTTGGTCAATAGAAAGTTCATAAAACCTTGCTGAATAATACTATTAATTTTAGACCCCAATCCTTTGAACAGAAGTGTATATTTAGTAACATCACGTATGAGTAAACAATATGTCTCTTTATTACTATACTGTTACTAATTGAAGTGTATAGCAAAAAGGACATTGTTGTGTTTATTTAGTGTAAATATACTAATTCCAGAAAATAAATATAACGAATGTCCTTGAAAGGGTGAAAACATATTGTGAGTTTCATGCTATTAGCTCTTAGCTATGTTGCCCAGCTGTAAACATGACATTCAAACATAAAAACAATTCATAATATTTTGCCAGAAAGGTTGAATAATAGGGTCATGTCGGTTGACTAACCTCAGTGGCTCCTTGTTGCGTCACCAAGCTATCTGTTGGCCATGCACAGCCGTCCTATGATACAGAAAAAAGGATCCGGTGTGAGTCATGAATTAAGACCAAGACATAAAATCAACTTCATCTCATGCATTAGAGCTTTGAGTTTTGAAGGGGCAAAAAAAATCTAACTCGCTCCAGGCAACAGAAAAGTTTATCTGAATGCACATGCAGTAAATATTAGAATACATTAATATCATGCATTATTAATTCAAGACTGCTGGTTAGTCTCATGGCCTCTAAACATGAAGCTGTAGAAACTCTGCTCTTCTTGAAATTTATGAGCTTGTTTCTGAATTTAAGAGCTTGGTTCCTTTCATGCCCTGCATCTGTTCCTAAATCACATCTTCACCTTCTTCATATCTTTTTATGGCTCTCTCTCTCTCGTTCTGAGAGGCGAGAACGGACGGCAGTCTAGACGAGCATGTCTCACTCTCAACAACAGGACGTAAATCCGCATAAAGAAGAACGTGCGGGGATGTGCAGAACCATGCATTTCCAAAATAAACTAGTTTGTGTGTTGCCTAAAAGACTAGTTAGACTTTCTTAATGAAATTCGGGTACCTCAAACCTTTTAGAGCACAAAACTACCACAGAAAACCTGTGGATTATAATGCATAATAAAAAGTTGACCGTCCTGACCTATCCCTAGTAACTGCATAATGCATTTGTGCAGGTGTACCGACACAAAGATCCTGAAGCTGGCACGCACATTGAACACGGTCCCATATGAACACGGTCACAAAGTCACACACATGGTGATCAAACAAAAGAACAGGAACTCTACACCCACTCAGAGCGCACACAGACAGGACACACATGGTGATTGGAGAATCAAACGAACACCCACTCACACACACACACTTACCGGCTGCATGCCCTCCTCTCGTTGACGGGCCTGGCTGTGGCGTGTGAGGAAGGCCCAGGCCGACAGCCGATAGTGGTTCAGCAAACAGATGATCACAACTACCATTACAGTCATCACCACAATTATGATTATTATCTGAACAAACTCCACTTCAGCTGCAAGACAAGAAAACAGAGAGAAAACCCATTAGCATATTTTACACATTCACAGAGCTGCAGAGATTTGCAACGTTTTGACATTTTCGATAAAAATGAGCAGCGCTTCCCCGTGCTATGGTTTAGAACTGCTTGCTTTATTAGCAAATCAAATGCGTGGTTGCTTAAAACAATTAGTAACACATCTTGTTTTCACTTTTAGGGGGTTTGGTTCATTAAAAATGGTAATAATGATTACTGCTAATGATTTGTGAGCTTTTGAGCAACAGCAGAGAGGCACGCTAGACACTAGCTTATGAATAAGTAATAACATAGCAAACCCACCATGTTCTTCATTCTTACCACCAGGAGGCAGTAACGTGAACAACTGAGAGCATTGAGATGGGTGTGGGGCAGACCAAAAGCAGACTCAAAAAGTGACGCAACTGACTAATCCACAAAAATGTGATAACATGATGTTTCAAATGGCTTTTCTGACCTACATCAAGTCAATGGAGAAAAGGAGACATGAGAGCGTTTTGGGGTCACCTTTATTATTAATGTGAGCTGGAGTTTAACATTCACTGCCCGCATGAGCAGCACATATATCTGCTTGGCCACAGCTCTGATTCCATAAAACTGTTTCATAAACTGATTACGTCATGGATTGATCTTACTTAATCAAAGGAAGGAATTAATTTTTGATGTTAATCTCGTCATACTTCCTCATCATGTATCGAGAATCCTTTGGAAGGAACCCTTTGAATGAACATGACAGTCTACTCATTATTGTTTAAGAGATTCTTGTGCAAAATGATCAGGCTTGTTGCTTCAAACATACAGCTACGACATCAACAACCCACAGCGGAATATGTTTTACGCAGAAAAGAAGATCTGAATAAAATTGGTGCTTTGATGGTCTTCTCTCAGAAGCTACAAATTCATCCTCATGCAATGAAAATCCACTCTATACATTTTCCAAATATGCATTGTGAACAGTTCATCCATTTACGTGTTTCATACAAATATACTGAAATTTCATAACTGGATCTTCTGGTGCAAACGTCAGTCTTCTCTCTGGTGATTTATGCTGGACTTCTCCCATCATTCAGTCCACTTAAACCAGCCTCTGCAAGCTTATCTGCCTCCACTTTTGAGTGCAAGGTCCACCTCTCACAATCCAATCACCAACCGATGCATTAAACCAAATCCTTGCTCTACATTAAGTCATTTTTGATATTCTGTAACACTCAGATAAACATGTCAATAAAGGAGAAAAGATCTGTCACTACTACCATGTTATTGTGACTTTAAAGTACTGGTACTGAATTAATCAATTAACCACAATAGCTTGTTAGTTGCTGAAGGACTAGTCAACAATCCTGACTCATCTCTACTGAGAGCCAGTTTTGTCAAGCCAGTAGGTTCTTTAGGTGAGCCGTCTTAAACTTTAGGTTTTGACCTTTACATCATGGCCACTTTCTCTTTACAAGACACAAGGCCGTACCCAGGATACAGTTGGGCACTGTAGTGACACTGTTAAATAAGCTGCATTGGTGCTGGCTCTTTGCCACGGCTCCTCTGGAGAAAGTGCTTGCAAGACAAGGCCCCATCTGTTGAAGGCTTGGAGGAGAGGACCAGAGACCAGACGCATCCCAGGAGTTAACCCAGCACAAGAGATAAAACGGCCCAAATCTGCTGCCCCTAACCGGATTATGGCTTGGACCAACTCCAAGAGACAGACAACTGGTGGTAGATGGAGAGGGATGGGGTGGGGTGAACAAGTAACTGACACATCTCAACCTCCGAGGGACTAGGGCTGTAATCTCAGCCAACCTAGAGTACCAGGCACCACTCAAGCACTTTTCCTCCATCCAGGACTGTCCACTGCTGCTGTAGGCTAAACCACTGTAACGGTTTTCTCTAAGCCGCCAGGCTAATCTTATCAGCGTAGCCTCGCTCTGTCCTCCTTAGAAATGGCCTGTTCTGACCCAAACAAAGGGTGATGTCATCTAATGCGGTAAAGATGGACTATAGTCAGGGTGGACTGTGAGGTACAGGTGTACAGTCCATTCAACATGTTGTACTATTTAGTGTTATGTGATATCGCTCGCTCAAACTGTTTTTAGAAAGACACATTCTGAATGCTTTGCCAGTTAACCAGCCAATGCCTGGACCTGTACCAACTCTACATTGATCTCTCACAGCTTTAAAATGTCAAATTAAATATGCCGCCTAATCCTAATAGCGTCCACACAAATCGGGTGTGTATCGGGTGTGTTTGATCTAATTTTTAGCCAAATTAGCTACTACTCAGGTACCAACAAAACTGAACTCAATGCGAGTCATCAGCTGTCTCATCACTAATCCAACAGCGCAATTTACATAAACCCGTAATCCCTATATAAAATCATATTCCCTGAGCCTTGTCTAACCTTCCCCGTGCTAATCGGCGGGCTCAAGCATCGAAGTCAGACGTGACGGCATCCCGGAAGATCTGTTAATGTGTTATGATTACAGACACAAACCCCAGACAGAGCAGACACAACAAACCGTCGTCAGCCTGTTTGTGACAGGGCAGAAATGTAAACAGGCTGCGATAATGTGGCAACAACTGCACAACAGCGAGGGAGAGAGGCAGCTGGGCTAATTCGGGTTAGCCTTATGCGGACTCCCTGAGATCAGACAGCTCAATCCTCTTACTGCTACGTATGCTGCTCCATTGTGTTGTTAGCTAAGAGGAGATATGCGCTAACACCTGTCACAGAGCCTCTAACAGGCTCTTAGGTGAACTGGGTGTGCGTTGTTTAAGCAGTCGTCGCTTCATCTATGAGTTCGGAAAGCCCTAAAGCGGCCTAGAAACTGCGGGACTGCTCTCTTCTGCAGGGGCCATTCTGTTACCAAGCCGAAGGAAATGGAGGAGGCATTACATAAGCCTATCCGAACTTTTTTCCCCTCTCCTCTCGCTCTCTTTTTTTATACCGTGCTCACAAGCTGCAAAGACAACCAAGTCTGGCCTCCAGATCTATATTTCATGAAGCCATTTCCTGTTTCCTCCTCTCCACAGTTTCATAACAGAAGGAAAACAGCTGTGCTCTCACGATCTAGGAGGAAAGAAATGGAGCGGGTGGAGGAAGAGGAGGGGGAGAGAGAGGCTGGAGAATGGGGACTTCTGCTCACTGCCAGCCATCTGTGCTCAGTCTCCAAATGTCTCCCCGGTACAGTACTATTCTCATGGAGTCGGGCAGAGTATGTGGAGATCATGTCATGAGAGATCCAACAGTTGAACTCACAGCAGTGAGGGAAACTTCTTAGAATGGGCTTTGAATTCATACCAAAGCACACATTACACAACAGATTTCCAAGGGAAAGAGAGTGTGTGCAGTGAACGACTAATTTCCAAGTGACTTCATCGGCATGGCAAGACAGCAGGGACAAGAGAAAAACATTGAAAGTTTCCTTGCGTCCTCTCTAGTTTGGGCCAGCTCGTATTGCAGGGTGTACAAACGACACTTAAAGGAAGCATCGGTAACAAATCTACAGCTGAGCATACAGCCACCGATGTTGGCGTTCATGACTGCGGGTTGCACTGGTAACTGGAGAAAAAAACAGAGATGGACATATCCAGTCACAATACCAGTGTTTCATCAAGCACAAGCCTAATCTAGTTAACCATCCATTCACCCACGTCACTGAGCGCACCAGACAACAATGGCATTCTGGGAACTTGAGAGGGGGACGCATCGCCCCCTCCTCCTGTGTTATCTGAGTTGTCCCATCAGAACGCCAGACAAAAGGCAAGGGCACAAGCCAGACACCCATGTGGGACGGAGACTTGCGAGATGACAGGTTTCACCCAGAAACACAATCATATGGGAAGACTGAACCACGTCTCACTGCTGCAGTAAATGCCCCTTTCTGGAACATTCCCTAGCAACATGCTATGAGTCACTTTATGAGAGGCTGTGGAAGGGGCAAAATAACGAAAAGAAGAAAGGCAGAAAGAGATGTCTGCAGAAGGTCGCTAGACAGAGGTACCGCTATTACAGTAAATATTTGCAAGCTACAACTGTGTGGGACTCATTCTATTCAGAAAAGACAGAAAGAGGCATCTAGGCATTGTGGAATTTTCTCTTTTTTGTTTTTTTTTTGTTTTGGGGAAACTGAGAGAAAGGGGAGGGTGAGCTTGTGAAGTCTTTCACCAGAGCAGCCTTTTTCTGGTGTGACAGACATTTTCCATTCACACACAAGGTGTATGAAAAAACACAAGAGTGCGAGAGAGACCGAGAGTATGTGGGAGACAGAGGAAAGGAAAGAGAGAAAAAGAGGACACTTCAAAACTCATAGTCTCATGGAACAAATGAGATCAGAGAACAACTTAAAGAGCCACCCAAAAAGACAAAGACGGACCAAATCTACGGACTTGGGGAACGCCGCATTCAGTCAGAGAATAAAAAAATAACGCTGCTATCTAACGCATGGCCTTTCACAGCGGCAGAGATAGCAGGATGTGCGACAGAGAACTAGGGCGCATTTAATCGTGCCAGTGGCAGGAGCTATTCGTCTGTGCCTCGCTGGCAAAGCGGCACTGTCACCTAAGCAGGGCGCAAGCCACTGACCTTGCTCTCTAATCTGAGATAAAGCGCTCGTATTAAAGAGACGCCCCATACGGGCGCCAGACACGTCTAGACTCCCCATGCCATAACACCCACTTTTCTTTAATTATTTAACCTGCCAGTAAGACTTTACAAGATAAGCTCTGCCTGGGCCCAGACGCCACCTGCTACAGAGTCCCCCTATTCCCAACCTACACCTCATCTTATCCCACCGGTGACACCGACTCACCACAAATATTGTTTTACACCCCTCTCCTTCTCTTCTTCCGTTTGACACCCCCTTCCCTTCCTCCTCCACCTCTCACTACCGTTCGCCCAGGCGGATTGAGTCATATCCCCTTGAAACAGGACCCAGCCCAGGGTTTAGTTCTTCATCAAATAGTGTTTGGTACATGATGTTCTTTCTGTAGTTCTGACGGCATGACAGAGCTCTTCAAGCACTCAACAACACGTGTGCCTACAACGGGTACATGCTGCGCGCAATATACATCATCTCCCGGAACTTTGATTCCTGGTACACGTATATTACTGTCGTTCTAGTAGACACACTTATAGTTAGGGCAAGCTATCATCCTCAGAATCAAATTTTTCACCCCCAATAAGTGTTATTCCTTGGTGAGGCTTTTCCACACTGGAAGTCTCAGTCCAGAGGGAAGGCTTGAGATCAGGCATTCGGGCACCCACACTGAGGCATGCTGGGATACTATGCACCCTGCATTAGACTAACTAATCTTTTTAAAGGGATGAAAAGAATTCAGTTTTACTTTTACCACCTATTATAAAATCGCAGATGATCCAGGGTCTGTTCCAAATCTCTGCAATGCAGGGTTTTTATTTGAATCTATGCACTGAAATATTTAAACTTTACTTTCCATAGTACAAAATTAGAACATTTATCATGAAAAAGAACAAGTAGGAAGGGAATCGATTGGATTGTGATAAGTGGGCATTCAATAACAGAATTAGGTCAGACCATGTTGTGGTTTATTACATTAATGCTAATCAGCATTACTGTTTGGCAACATTTTAGAAAAGCTAAATATGAAAAAGCCTAAATGATTATTAATAACTATAGCCCAGAACGAAAGACAATTAATGGCAGAGCAGTTTGATGAAACATTAACATTTGTTTTTGCATTAACATACACTGAAAACAATACCAGGAACCTGTATTCAAGAAAGGGTCCATTTTTATTTCATTTAGACTCTAAAATTGGTTTTAAACGCCGCAGTGGAGAGAATAAAAGCAGAAACAATGCAAAGATGCTTAACTGGCTGTGTATTCTGTACTGCACTGTATCAGTGAGCCAATCCCTCAATTTCTATCAAAAGATTAAATTACCATAGTTACCCACATTTAAAGAGTTCATTTTTCCTCCATTTTGTTTATCTGCTCTGCATGAACCAAACAACATAAATGATTGGAGAGCAAATGGCACAACTGACAACAGTGCAAATAGCTCTCAAACATGCATGTGTCACGCTGCCAAGCCCCAGACAAAGTCTATGGTTTCCCTGTGATCATTTCCATTATCTCTTTGGAAAAGTAAAGAAAAAAAACTAAGCCTCGATAGCTTCAGTCCTGGCAGAAGATTGTCTTCTAAACATAGTGCTGGGAGAATAACTGAGAACATGAAGTCAATAACATGATGATTATGACAGGGTTCAGCATGTGACTTCACTGACTGCTGTAATACGAGATGTGAAGGTAAGAGCCCATACTATCTGAACACTGACTCACTAGATTAACACACAAAAACAACCCCTCGGCCTCCATGCGCTCCCCGAGGAACATACTACATCCAGAGCATCATCTCCTACGCAGCTGACACTACCGAACACGCAGAGAGAATGAGTGGTTGACGAACGGGACCAAAAAAAAAAAAAAGGATGACAGAATGGGCTGTTCTTGTCTTAGAGGCTAATCGGTCAATAGTGTTCCACCAGTGCTAAAATATCCCACATGGTAACAACTACTATCTATATACAGTGTGCATCTCTGAAAGATATATTGATTTACATGTCAGCAAAAAAACACCTTAACATGAAAATGCTTAGATTTTATAATAGCACTGAGACACTTAGGATAACCTTGTACCATAAATACATAAAAAAACAAAGAAAAAAAAAGATTACAATAAGTGCATTAAACATGAATCAAATTAAAAATATTTAATTTAAAAATTAAGTAATAAACCATTTTAAAATAAGATTAATAAAAATAAAACTTACTACAAATAAATGTATATATATATATATATATATATATATATAGTGTATTTGTTTGCCTGCGTGTCATGTGACCATAAACCAACATCAGAGAACCTCGAACATGCAAAAGTGATACTTAGTCATTAAAATATTTCTTTTAATGATAATTCAAGTAGATAATTTAGGTGAAATATTATTTTTCTCAATAATGTATTGCAATTGCGGGAACAATTATGTAATAATGTAATCAATAAAAATAACTAGCCTGACTCAGAGTGTTTTAAAATGTAATTTAATCTAATTACAAGTACTTAATATCTAGAATCTGATTATGTAATCCAGATTATATGTAATGAGTTACTGCCCAGCTCTGGTTTAGGGTTTGCAATCACTTCACTGCACTCTTAAGCCATAGCTATATTGACAATACAGGATGTCCTCTCACGTGTGTTCATAAAGATAAATAATATTGACAGGTAAGAATAACACATTAATTGCCTGGTCGTTCACTTATGGCCCAGTGTGGCAATCGATATTCAGTTCTATAACTGCACTTTACAAGCCATTTGCTGAATAGTTTGTAAAAAGAATTGTGGGCCATGTTGGGATAAGGAAAATATTCTGCATATATCCAGGATTCAAAATTTATAATAAATAAATTAATCCTACCATGTATTCTGCATTATTTTTCATGAAAACGTTTTGGGTTTTTTTTGTCTTTGAAACAATGTAGCAGTGTTTTCAGGCACAGACCACTTGCATCATAAAACAGCCTCACTTTCTCAGCAAAACTGCCCCAGTCGTAACAATGTGAAGACAGACAGTGAATTTGTTATTCTTAATGTGAGAAATATTTTGAATGCATGTTATCACACGTCATGAAAGAAGAAACAATGTTAAATATTAATCTACATTTAGCAGTTGAGTTTTGGACCCTGTTTTTATATAACACAACTGAATAAATAAAATGTATATACTTGAATAATGCAAATGACATGGGCAATTTAAGTGCTAATTTTCCCAGACACGCCAACTGCTGACAGTCTTTATAAAATAACGCTCCCCCATTCTCTCAGTTTGGGGTCAGGTGCAGAAAGGGGTGACCGACATAAGATCCCTGACAGACTTTCAAATGAGGGTCAGGATACTTCCCTCCCCCAGTTTCAGCCATGAGAAACAAAACAACAAAGCTATAATGTAATTAGGGTTTAATGCTGCTATGTCTGTATATAATAAACTCTAGGTTGCCATGTAGGAAATAAAATACAGTTATACTGCAATGCAATATGCAATGTTTTTGTGTATGTGCAAAATAATTACACACCAATTACATTTTTAAAAAAGCTTTACTTAAAGCTTTTTATCTCTCTTAACAATTTGTGCATTGCTTAAAAAATATCCCTGTTTTTACATTAATAATTTAATGAAGGGATTTAAAAAACTAAATATATGCATTACTAAATACAGCAATTTATTACCATGCATTGTTATATGGGGAATATTTAACTAATCGTTTCCAATATATATAAAAAAAATCCACAAATCCAAGCATCATTGTATTTTGTGAAATATAAACCCTAATATATTTTAATTATTTCGTAATCCTTTATGTTTTAGCAGGTTCTGTTCAAGCACTTGGCAAAGCAGAACAGACTGTTTTTCTATTTAAATCAGGCAGCCTGCACTCCACGAGGACGAGCCCAATGAATGAGAAGCTAAGGGTTACGGCAGAGACCTTCTGACCTTTGAACCCTGAGAGCAGGGGGTAGGAGGGCTGCTGTCTGAGAGCAGGACCCAGTGCATGCATGCCTGATGAGAGGGGATGGGTGTGAGACACACAGTCTGATAACATCACGTCTGATCTGATTCTGTTGCGTCTGCCGTCTGCTCGGCTGTCTCTTTTGCCCCGAGCACCAATGCACCATTTTACAACAACAAAAAAAGGCAGTGGAAGGGAGGCCAGACGCTGTGTGTGTGTGTGTTATGCGGACCAATCGTTTACATTCCTGGGTAAAAAGCTAAACAGCGACGCTGCTTTAGATAGGTTTGCGCTCTGCCACGACTGTTCTGAAAACCACACGCAGGATTTTAAAGTAAAATGTCTATGTCTGCATTAAACACATGGTTTTCTTATACAAACTTCTTTTTCTTTTATGTTCTGTTTTTGAATTCGGACAATTAGGGCTATACCGCTAACCACAAACAAATTCTGAGCATGTGAATCTAAAATGTTTTGCATGTGCTTTAAATTAAGGAACTGCATTTAAACTTGTATTTAAACCGGAACTAAAATCTATTTTGGATCTGTATTTACAGTAAAAGCCAATAAATTCACTTATATTTGACCAACAACCAAGACGTGTGCTAGTTTTTTAAATCTAATTAAATTACAATGAAATAAACTTAAAATATACACTAGCTTTAAAAAGTTATGCATACCAAGGTTGCATTTATTTGGTTAAAAATACAGTAAAAATGGTCATGTAAGACATTACTCCAGGCTTCAGTGCCACATGATTATTTATTCTTTATTTATTTAGTATTATTACCAATGTTGAAAACAGTTGAATTGAGCGTTATGTGTGCATTTTTTTTCCAGGATTTATCAAATTAACAAAATTTATGCTTACTATTGTATTTTTAGTGATTTCTGAGAACACAGTTTAAAATAGGAAATTATTTGTCTAAATCACTCTCTTGATTTTATATTTGACATTGAGAATCTAGTAGCAGAAGATTGGGATATCATAAACTGCCTCTATATACACTATACATTTACTGATCACTATAACATGTTACCAACCATGGGACACAAAACTAAGGGGCAATTTTTCAAACCTGAGATTTACACCTCATCTGATAGTTTAATAAATACGCTTTTAATTTAAGTATGTATGTATTTGTTAGGATAGGATAATATTTAACTTAGATACAACAATCAGAAAAATTCATCTGTGGGTGCAAAAATAATATATAAAAAATTGTATGTTGTACATATTGAGAAAATCGCCTTTAAATTTGTCCAAATTAATTATAAAATAATATATTACTAATCAAAAATTACATTTTAATATTTTTAAGTATGAAATGTTAACTTAATAAACTTTATATACTAAAATTAATCATTTTAACCCATACAATGCATTTTTGGCTATTGCTAGAAATATACCCACGTTACTTAAGACTGGTTTTGTGGTCAAATATATATAAAAACACACCAAACAACTGCCACTGTGTAGTGCCTAAAGGAACCGACCTCCAAATAAAAAGGGCTGACATCAGACACAAGTCTGGTCCTCTGGTTACACAAAAGCCAAACACAGGCGAGAGACTTGCACTCTTAAACCCTATCCATTATCAGGACACCCCCAACAGACAGCATGAAAACATACATGGGTCTGTCCACATAAGGCCCGTTCAAAACACACTAAACCCCCAGCATGGCTACCAATCTCCTCTGAGCCAGACCCCGGGGCCCGCTGAGAGTCTCGGGGGACACAAAGGAGGGGACCATGGCCAATGTCAAGGCTGGCTGACTGTGAGGCTCAGCTGCTGCTGTCAGAGGGCAAAGCTCATCGCTGGCAGGAGCAGAGAGTGACACCTAGAGCTGCCCACTCTTTGCCTTTCAAAGACACCCAGAGTACAGTGGTGAAGCGACCCGACAACACTCGCATAAATAAAAAAACAGGCTGACTTTGAGGCTATCTAGAGAACAGCTAAACTAGTGATGTTAACTTAACTACACTGGAGAAAAATGACAGGTTTAGTCAATTTCACTGTAATAACTAACTAGGGTTTGGTCGATAGACGATGCCGATGGCCGATAGACATCACGATGCTGAGCCGGCATCACGATCCTCCGCCCCGCCGCAGCAGCAGCAACCAGCTCGCGAAAAACACACTTAATCTATGGCGGCAAATCTATGCCA
>JAUCMU010000039.1:3550635-3579301 GCA_032275025.1 Enteromius treurensis
GATTCATTCTGATATTTTATTAATATTATTATTATAATTAAAGTAAAAAAGTTTAATTGGTAAAGACAGTAAATCACAATTTGATGTTTTGCTGTGGTTTAACTGTGTGTTTACAAGAATAGTAAAACGACCATAAATAGTTTTACCAGGGTACTTATTCATTCATGGCATTTTTGCATTTTTAGAATTTTAAAAGTAAAAAACGGCTTGTCAGATTTAGCTAAGACAGCTTTGTATCCAAACTATAGCTTAAAACCCACACACACACATCGAGTGAAGCACTTCACATGAATAGGCAACAGTATTGATTAGGAGTGATTAGAGTAGCTGAAGTCAGCATTGACTAATGTAATCCTCATTAGTTCTCTCTCTCTAACTAGACTATCAGCTATGGTTATACCCCAAAATGAGCTACTAAAGAGTAGAAAGGATGAAAGGCCAGACACACAGGAATAAATCAGACAGGAACAAACCAATACAAATGCAGATTCTAGTCAGTTTGCATCAAGCCTGCCAACTTTGTTTGTGTGTGTGTTTTACCTGAGGATGGGAGATATTGATAGGCTGTAAAGTCATGGGCGGCGAGCGGGCCGTGCCCCGGGGAGATATGCTGTCTCTCACTGCCGCTGTGATGAAGTGTTTACATGAAGGGATCACCCTGAGGGGGCGGTATTCATTAACCAGACTTACAGACTCAGACTATTGACTTCTCGCACTAGACTGAACCTCTCTCTCTCTCTCTCTCTCTCTCTCTCTCACACACACACACACACACTTTTACCTTTAACACACTTTCCACAACTTCTTGTTTGAGTAGCTGCTCTTGAACTTGGACTTTTGTTATTGAGCTCTGTTTCCACTTAGTGCTCCACAGCAACTCATTTTATTCATTTACAGACTGTACAGACCAAACCTAAACTATAGCTCTGGGGAGTCTTTAATGCAAGAATGGAAGGAATAAAAAAGAGAAACAAGACTTTTTGCATGTTACGAGGAAAATATGAGGCGCTTGCTGGTAAACTATGCACGGTCAACCTGAAATGAAATTCACAACCCAGTTTACTACCACAGTCTTGTGTAAACCTGTGTATCCATCCATCGATCCATTCACCTGTTCATCCATTCATCTGTCCATCATCCATTTATTCATCCATCTCCTCATCAACCCACCCATCCATCCATCCGTCCATCCATCCATCTATTTATTCATCCATGTCTTCATCAATCCACCCATCCCTCTGTCCATTCATTTATTCATCCATCTCGTCATCAATCCATTCATCCATCTCTTCATCAATCCACCCATCCCTCTGTCCCTCCATCTCCTCATCAATTCAACCATCCATTTATCCACCTGTCCATCTATCCATCCATTTATTCATCCATCCCTTCATCAATCCATTCATTCATCCATCTCTTCATCAATTCATTCATCCTTCTATTTATACATCCATCTCTTAATCCATTCATCCCTCTGTCGATCCATTTATTCATCAATTCATCCATCTCCCTGTCCGTCAATTTATTCATCCATCTCTTTATCAATCTATTCATATCCATCTGTCAATTTGTCCATCCATTCATTCTGTCATTCATCCATGTGTTCATTCATTTATAGTTCCATTAATTCATCTGTTGATCCATCCATCCATCGAACCATGTATTCATCCATCCTTTAATCTATCCTTTCACCCAACAATCCATATGCCCATTCATCTACCGATCCCTTTATTAATTCATCCATATATTTTATCAATACATCTTTTTATCTATCCATCCGTCCATTCATCAGTCATTTACCCATGTATCATCCACCTATCCATCTATCTATCTGTCTGTCTATCTATCTATCTATTGATGACTTCATCCATCCATCCATTTTATCCTTTTGACCCATTAAATTCAAAAAGGTATTATCAGTTCTACTCTGAATGGTACACATCCTTGTCAACTTTGTAAGCGTCATGTGCATGTTTTGCATGTGCATGTTTTCCTTTGCTAATCCCAGAAAAAAAACCAAACACGAATGAGACAAAATATTACACAACTTCCTACAAGAGCAGTGAGGGAAAAACAGGGGGAAAACCACAGACCTAAACTCTTTAGTCACAAACAGACATGTAGGCTATATATAAAACATTTTAACATATCACACTGTAAAAAAATATATATATATATTCTTCCAGGACATTGTCCGTTAAGTTTGTTAAGACACAAACACAATGTAATGCATAATGCAAAATATGGCAAAACACCTGAGAAAAATCGATACAGCAAAATTCTTCATATTAATGCCGTGCACTGTGCCGTTTTTACAGACTTTTCTTAGACTGCAGTCTAAACATCTGCAGTTTTCTCCCACTTTTTCTCGTTCCTCACAGGACTGTCATGGTAAGTAAAACCACTCATAAAAAAGCCACACGCAATCCACCGGGGAACATACGCCCAGGTTTCTCCTTACTGACTGTCTCGCCTAGCTTTTAGCAAACTTTAGAGCTTCTGCTACATGATTGTGACCTCAAATCAGGACACATCTTTTTGACTGTCCTTTCTTCTGTGCTAAAGAGTAAGACAGGAGAAGAGAGAACAGAATTACCCCCTATAGAGACTTTTTATGCAGCACATTGTGATTATATATATATATATATATATATGGAAGTTTTATTTGTGCAAAAAAAAAAGTATTATACTAGCATGGCAAAACTGAAGTTGAGTCACTGATGTCACATGGACTGTTTTACCAATGTTTTTACTACGTTTTTGGATCTGGGATCATTTCAGTTGTATTGCTGTCTATGGAGGGACAGATGGCTCTCTGATATCATAAAAATATCTTAATTTGTGTACCAAAGATGAACAAAGGTCTAATGGGTTAAGAACAACATGAGGGTGAGTAATTAATGTCAGAACATTTTTGGGTGAACTAACCATTTAACAACAAATATCAAATCTTCCACCTTTGCAGCAGCTACAGAGATGCAAATACTGTCTGAATTACTACAAGAAATAATAGTAAATAAGCGTAACTCAAACATCATTTAGAAGACTGATCTCATCTGTATAAGTGCTGATGGGAGATGTCTGTTTTGTGGACGACAGACCACACCCAAAGATCAGCTGACAGCTGCAGGGACGTCTCCTTGCACAGAAAATACACTCGCTCTCTTCCTTCATCTCAGAAACATCAGCGAAGCAATGACTATGACGTTCCATGCGCTCTTTGTAAACTTTATTCAATCTATGAAAGTGTTCCGCTTCATTCGTCCTAAGTGAGATTAGATAACTTCCAAACAGTCACATGCTAAACCCAAAAGCGGAGGTTTCGAGGCAGACTCTAGACTTCAAACCGAGTATCTGCAGTCTGCCGTCCCTCCTGTTGCTGATGCGGTGTCTCTGGCTGTTTTGGGGATTGCTGCAGAGAGAGAGAGAGAGAGAGGGAGGTAGTGTGCACCATCGACACACTCACTTCCTTCACACTCTGCACACAACTGCCAGAGGGAGGGAGCAGAAAATATTTAAGGGCCGACTCCACCGGACTGACAAACAACAGGCAGACATCTTGAAAGCCAGCGACATGAAACATGTTATCATATTTTTTAGAACCTACATTTAAGAGACTGCAAATGCAAAAGAGATTTGATCTGATAATGCGCTTTTAGCTTCCCTTGTGGCTCGTATTGTCTTATATTTTAGGATTATTCTTTCTAAAGCACACAAATCCTCTTGCTCTCCGCAGGCTGTGTTGGTCAGCATATGAGTGTTTGTTTGCGCAGCAGACAGACAGAACACAGTGACACTGCTTTTCAGTTCACTCCAATTACACCCCACAGACAGACCCGATGCTTTAATTCTTTTTGTGTGTCCGTGCACCACACAGTCAGTCAGGATTTTTACACCTCCCAAAGTTCCCTATTGGATTATAAAGTTAAGACTGATCATGCATTATGGAAAATTGGCCACAGATGCTCTCCTTAGCTCACACAGGGCACATTCTTGTGTTCCATCTGCGCTGTTTTGCAATTGTAAGCCCACTTACACATGCAGTAGATGGATCACTGTGTTGTTTTTCAGCATCTTATGACATGAGCACCGCATTAAAGAGATAGTTCACCCCAAAATGAAAATGATCCTGTCTTTTACTCAACTTTGAAGCATCCTAGGTGTAAGTGTAACAGTCTCCTCTTGGCCTTTATCGAAATCCTCATAAATTTTGTTCTTTACATATTCTCAGTTTGTGCTTCTAATTCATGACTGGTGTTTTGTTTTGTTCTCTCTCCGTGCTCCTCACTAATCACGTAACACAAAGGGCCGGTTTCCCCGACAGGAAATAGATTAAGTCAGGACTAGACCGTTGCTAATTTAGGACATTTAAGAATTTTTAGAAACATGTCTTACAAAAATGCATTATATGTGAGCATTTTAAGACCAGACAATGGCAATGATGTATTTTAAGATATCTCAGTGTAAGCCTTTTCCAGTTTAGACAGCTCTTAACATTTATTTTAATCTAGGACTAGTCTTAAACCCTGTTCGAGAAACTGCCCCAATGTGTCTTACATCATCCACTGGGACTGCTTCTGGTTTCCACAGACAACAGACATGAGAGAAAAGTGCTTATTAGGTTTGAAATATGGATATTTATCAGACAAAAACACATGGATTTGCTACAGGAGGACTTTATTCACCCCCTGGAGCCGTTGTAAGGGACTTTTTTTACTACTAAGGGTTTTACTATGAATACGCGCATGTTATTTCACAGCAATCACCCATTTAAACCCATTCAAAGGCTTGGAGGGGGTCTGGACAATTTTTATTATTACTCCGATTGGATTCATCCGAAAGATGAAAGTCAGATACACCTAGGATGCCTCAAAGGTGAATAAAAGACAGGATAATTTTTGGGTGAACTATCCCTTTAAGACATAGAGTTATACAAAAAGCAGAGCAACTAAAGACACAGCAGTTTGTAAAAGGGAGTTAATGTGTGTTAAAACAGTTCTAACTCTATATTGCCCTTGTGAAAAAATACCCTGTATCATATTTTTAAAGAAATACTATTTTAAAATAATATACTTAAGTGAAAACCGCATATAATGTCTTAGACAATTGATTGCAATTAAATGTTTGAATTATACTGAATGGAATTAGCTGAACTTCAAAGAGCCAGGATCTTTACATGTAGTTTGATAATTACTTCTATATTGATTTTGAAATATGGTTAAATTGTATTCCTGATTGTACAAAAATACTAAAAATAAAATAAGCTTGAATGTAATTTCAGTAACACTTTATTTTACGGTTACATGATTAATGGATGTGATTAATCGTTTGACCGAACTAGAAATTATACATTTGTAAGCAATATCAAATCTATTTATTTTAAATGTAATATTAAATTACTCAATAAAGTTAAAAAAAAGTACTTCACATGCACTTTATTATTTTAGTTACAATAATAATCTTTAAATAAAGCACAACAAAAGAGTATTTAAACATTATTTAAAATGTTTAAAATTGTAATTTTTAAATTATTAAAGGATACACTCTTGAAAAAGTCTATTTAAGTGTGTTACATTGTTGTTTTATATTATTAATATTATCAAGTAAAGGTTTTTTATTTGAAATATACTTTAACGATTTGAAGTACACTACAACTGCACATTCAGTTCAATTAACAGCCTTTTTTTTTCACAAGGTTATGATTATATGATTTGCATTGTAATCCATTGTAAACACATTGCTTGGCAACTATTTAGTAAATGACCTAATGATAACCATATGAACATATATTCTAGAAACTCTATAAATCTTAACAGATCCTTCAGTAATTGCTATTAAACAGAAATCAGGTGTTATAATAAATGTGTTCAGAAGTGAAGCCAGAGACAAGATCAAACCAGACACAAGCTGTATCCTATTCACCTGCTTTGACTACATTTTTAACTATACTTTCTTCTGATGGGGATGTACATACTTTTGAGTCTGCCAACAATACCAATGCATATTATAATTTATAAAATTGTGACATTAGTTAAATGACACAACATTGCCAGCCTTGAAGTCGTGATGTAATGGAATTAGCAACAGATCTTTTCTTTGGCATAGGTTTGATATTTCCTGTGTACAATGAACTGGAACATAGCCACTCTCCAAAGCCCTGTGACAGTGACTTCTGACCCCAAACACACATCACCGCTGGAATCCGACCGCAGATAAACTGGCAGAGTGTAACGAGCATGTCAATATCAAACACATAGTTCTGTGGGAAGGTCACGTTGGGCAGGAAAAGCAGCCGGACAAATTGAGTCACTGAAAATTTTCCACCTCAGCAGCCGTCGGCACCTTTTACCCTCTCTCTCGCAGGCACACATTTATCTCTGTCCCAAGTCCTCCATCAGTCAATAATTAGCATTTGCACACATTTTTGTGGATTGTATGCACTCACTGACTGTCTGTCTGTTTTTATTTGATGGTGGAAACTTGTCATATGACACCAACACTACAGTTCAAAAGTTTGGAATAATTAAGATTAAGATTTGACAGAAGTCTCTTTTACTCATCAAGACTGCATTTATTTATTCAAAAAAATTTAATATTATAAAGTATTATTGTAATTAATATTTAACTGCTTTGTATTTTAATGTGTTAAAATGCTATTTATTCCTGTGATCAAAGCTGGATTTTCAGCATCCTGGCTCCAGTCTTCAGAGTCACATGATCCTTCAGGAATCATTCTAATATGCTGGTCCAATTCTATTATTGTTTGTTATTGGTGCTCATTTAATAATAATGGATCTTATTATTATCAATGTTGAAAACAGTACTTGCTAACATTTTTGTAACATTATACATTTTATTGTAACTGTAACCTTTACTGTTACGTTCAATTTAATGCATCATTGTAGAATGTTTCTTTTTTAATCTTACTTACTTACTTTTTGAGCAGCAAATCAGCATATTCGAATGATTTATGAAGGATCTTGTGACACTGAAGACTGGATTAATGATGTTGAAAATCACAGAAATAAATTACATTTTCCAAAAAAAAATGTTTTAAATTGTTATAATATTTAACAATAATACAGTTACTGTATTTGTGTTTAAATAAATACAACCTTTGTGAGCTGAAAATACTGTTTCCAAAAACTTTCTAACATTTATTCCAAATGTTTGTGGAATAATAGTTCACTGAAAAATAATGAAAATAATTTAGAAAACAATTATATAAAAATAAATATATTAAAAACCTACAAAAATACTAATAATATATTTTATACATATATATTATATATATGTGTGTGACCCTGGACAAGGGACAAAATTTTGACTCATACAATGTATTTATGGCTATTACTACAAACATACCCAAGCGACTTAAGACTGGTTTTTTGGTCCAGGGTCACATATATTATATATATTTACAGTGCCCTCCACAAATATCGGCACCCTTGGTAAATCTGAGCAAAGATGGCTGTAAAAATAAATCTGTATTGTTTATCCTTTTGATCTTTCGTTCAAAAAATGCACAACATTCTATTGGTTAACAACCATTTTGTATCGTCTGTTACCTTGTGGTTCTTCAGTGAATATTGAGAGTCACCTCCTTCACCTGTCTGTCTTATGAACGTATTATAACAAACATTCATTTTCAGCCTGAAAATGCTTTCATTTTCTCCACTCACAGTGAGTGTGTGTTTTGTCTGTGTGTGTGTGTTGTGGGGGTGGGGTGGGGTAGTGTGAAGACCCCTCTCGTACAGGGCCCCCTCTGACTCACCCAGACACCAAACGTCTAGACCATATTCATGATCCATCTGTCTGAAAGAACGCTACGCTACCGCCGTGGCCATTAGAATTGAAATCATTTTTGCTTCCCCCCTCCCATCTCTCGTTTTGCCTCCTCTGCATCTCTCTCGCTCGCTGTCTCTTTCTCGACACGGAAATCAGCACTCCTCAGCCTCTGAAAATTCAATCACGGCGCACACAGGTGTCTCTAAAATAGCAGCCAGCCGCAGACGCTTTCATTAACATGCGGCCCAGACTGCTAAATATTTTAAGTGCAGGAGTTGGACTTGTTCCATCGGTAAAGAGTGGCCCTTGTTCAGCAGACAGCAGGGAAAAAAATAGAAAAAAGCATGTTAAATAAAGCACACGAAACCGAGCAATCCTAACGTGGGGAGCGTGCGTTAAGAGATGGCTGCTGGGGAAAGAGAAAGAGGGAGGAAATGGACACGGCCAATAAAAGCTGAGCTGTAAAAAGAAATGTTAGTAGAAAACTTGGTAAAACAAATGAAAGAAACACTTTAATTGTCCAAGTGCGTATGAAATGAAGTAAGATGATTAAAGGAACAGTTCACCCAAAAGTAACAATTTGCTGTAAATGTACTGTAGATTGTAGATGTAGAGTTTTTTCTTCACTGGAACATATTAGGATAAATTTAGCATTACATCATTTGCTGAGCAAGTGATGTTTCGTTACATTTTTCCAAATCTGTTCCTATCATCTGTTCCTATACATCTTTTTATTAGACTCGACGACTTTTTAAAGAGTGTAGTGAGAGTAGTGCGCTTAAAGTGAGGCGGAGCAAAAAGTATAGCCAAAAAAAGAAAAAAGTATAGCCTTCAACAAAAACCAGTCCAACACTGATGTCGACGGAGTTAAACACAAAGAAAATAACTGAACTTTTAGATGGAAAAAAGAAAATGGTAAACACAGACAGCTCAGTAAAATCGAAAATGGTCACATTTGCTGAAATTGCACTTGCAACAAATTAATATCTTTTTACAAGGACACTAAAATAATTTTGTATTGTTACAAAATATTTCAAACAAATCAATTTCTATACAAAGAATATTGAAAATTCTGTTTAAAGGCAGGGCAAGCGATTTTTCATAAATACTTTAGAAAACTGAGTAGAGGCCAAGTACCCAAACAAACTTGTAGCCAATCAGCTGTAATGGGCATGTCGACAAATGATGTGGAGGAGAGCGCGTTCAGTGAACAGCCGAGAGAACATAATAAAAAAATAAACTAAAGAGGAAAATGTTTGCAGAGCGATAAGGCAAGAAGTAGAACCTGTGTAAATATCGTATCAGATTTCCAGCACTGGAGAAAAGTCAAGGAGCCTGCGATCGGATGCCAAGGTTGCTTTGGTTCTTCTCTGTGTCTATATACACCAGCTTTTCTGCCTACACTGGAAACGATAACGCAACCATTATAAATCATTTGAAATTTGGGTGAGCAGGTCATAAATTGAACGCAGCAACAGTTTTCTGTTTAAGATTTGCCGCGCCACTCTTGTCCGGTGTAGACAGCATCACTGATTATAATGATTCTATAGTCATTTGTTGCATCCCGTGTAGACCATAGACATGTCTTTCAGTGATTATGGTGAATGATGAATATTATTTATTTATTTTTTTTACATATATTAGAATGATATCTGAAGGATCATGTGACCGTGAAGGCTGGAGTAATAATGTTGAACATTCATAAATAACATTTTTAAAAATATTTAAATATGAAACTACTGTATTTAAAAAATGCAGTCTTGAGCATACATACTTATTTCAAAAGCTTATGTAAACCCAAAATTTTATACAAGAATTTTTGATTTTTAAAACAATGCAATGAAGCAAGTGAATCACTCAATCATATTAATCAAACGATATTTGTTGTTAAACATAGTTACGTTTAAAAATCCTTGCAACATAATGTTATTTTATAACAATTAATTAAATCAGACAATGATGTTTAGTAGACTCTTGCTAGACTGTTGACATGCTTAGAGGAGGCAGTGTGTGTGTTCTAGCACATTTTAACCTCTGACTTGTTAACATTTAGTTTGTGGTTTGGTAATGTTGGTTATTTGAAATGCTCTTCTGCTAGTATCGCAACCTTTTGCTTATATTTGAAAAAATCTGCACACATAGTAAGCATTACATACTTTGATTTATACTTGGAGATCCTCAAGCAAACTGTGGAATACATTTAATTAAACCAGAATAAAACTTGACACATGAATCCATTATCTAAACAATTGTTAGTTACAGCAATGATAAACATTTCTAAATCTTAAATATGACTGGATAAGCCAGTTTCATTATAAAACAGCTAACCTACATCAACATAAATTCACTTTTAATGCACAAAGTCAACATATCTGCAATATCATCTACAGTTATGCTAATGGACCGTATTCCTCAGCAGAAGAATTGCTCTCAGTCTTGAGCTCAGTATGTTTGTAGCATAAATGTGGTAAGATAACTGAACCACACGGCATTTTGTAGCATAATGCTGAACAAAATATCAATAAAATAGGATGGATCAGCAAAGACAACAGCACAGAACACACAGCAAAGAGATCTGGGTGACACCACAAACCTAACTACATTTTTAGGCAGCGAAACAGCTGTTTTCAAAATAGAGCAGCTTTTCCAGTAACAAGCCATTTTTTCCAACAAGTGTTATGTTGCTGTTTTTATGTCACATTTTTAATGCAGGCCCAGCCTTGCAACCAATTGTGATGTTAAACAAACACTCCAATATACTGTTGCTCTCAAATACATGAGTCTGATTCATTTTAGTCAGTTGGTTCAGTGAAATTGTTAAAGGAATAGTTCACCCAAAAATTTAAATCACGCCATTTACTCACCCCAAAGCCATCCTAGGTGTATATGACTTTCTTCTTTTAGATGAACACAAAGTTTAAAAAAAAACTGATCCTGGCTCGTCCAAACTTGGTAATACTGGTGAATAGCAGCCATTATTTTGAAGCTCTGTAAATCAGATATATCCACAAGTACTGTAACGTAACTTAACCTCTACGCCTCCGCGGGGTTATCACACGTCTGGTTATTTTTCGTGAGAGCTCCAAGTTCCGGCTACTTGGCTGACTTCTGAGGCGACATATGATACAGCGTACGTCATACGTCGAGTAAACGTTAGTTTTACTATGATTTCCCTTTTCTTTCAAAATTGCAAGTTATTATCTCTCAAAATGTTTTGATTTACTTTTATTTTTTTATTCAGTGACAGAAACGAGCTTCTTCCATATTAAGCTCTTATTCTTATAATTGATCTACACGTGATCAGAAAGTTGTATAAATAAGCTTTCCGTTGATGTATGATTTGTTAGGATAAAACCATTTGAAAATCTGGAATCAGAGGGTGCAAAAAATGAAGAAAATTCCCTTTAAAGTTGTCCAAATATAGTTATCAATGCTTAGCAATGCATATTACTAATCAAAAGTCAAGTTTTAATATATTTACAGTTGGGAATTTACAAAACATCTTAAATGGAAAATGATCTTCTCTTAATATTCTAATGATTTTGGGCTTAAAATTAAAATAAATAATTTTGACCCATATTTAAATGCTGCAAAAACAGCACATAAAAGCATATCTCAAATTTGTGGGGCATTTTTGATCCATGTAATTTCCAACCCTGTTTGGACTTAATATACTGGTTCAAAGAAAGAAACACTTATACACCTAATCTTTTTTTTATAAATATTAAAATATACTGTGTTCACTAACACTGCCACATGAATACTGATCTTTTTAAGTGAAGCACATAATCTAATAACTATTGAATTCAAAGACACTAAATCACCTAAACCCCTTCTACGTGTACCGCAAGATTTATGCTTATTCCTAACGGTAGCTTGACTGTGGCCAAGTAGTTTTCTACAGCAGCTTCCCCAGCACTGATGCAATATCACCTGTCAGAGATGCAGATGTGGCGTTGAGACAGAGGTGGGCGGATGGACTTACACTGGATGGTGTCTGGAGGTGGAGGTACAGCAGCAGGACAGTGTTCCTCATCACTGTTGTCTCCACATTCATTCAGATGATTGCAAATCAGCGAGAGAAGTTTCAGACATCTGCCATTGGTGCAGTGGAACTTGCACTCTGCAGAAAGACAAAGAGAGAAATGCGTCTTCAAGGGTGGATGGTTGGGATTGTTATGACACAATGCGGCACTATTATACAACTGAAGGCATCACATACCAGACAGACTGAATAATTAAGCATATGCAGGTTGATGCAATGCACCACTTGCAGGAAAATAACAATTACAACTTGGCTTTGGGTGGAGTGCTGAGATGAACAGATATTTCAAAACTTTATAGAGCATGTGAAACATTTCTACCCAGTTACTCTAAGACTAGTCTAAACCTCAGACGGTACGCCCATGGACCGTTCACGGGCCGTCTGATGGATGTTGCACACAGAAATGGCAACAGCTGGCTAAAACCGCAAGCTCCAATCTGATTGGCTGGCTTCCAAACAATTTATGTTATTCAGAGCACCCAGGTTTTTAATCACTTCTTCGGCTTGCTGATGTGGTATCGTCTATTACAGATCAATGTTTCCAAAACATCCTGTAAACAAACTGCGGTTGGTTGCTGCACATGTCATCTAGACGGTCTCTTCCTGTCTAAGTGGGCGGTTCTTAGTCAAATAAACAGTACAGTAGACCAGACTTTTTGCTGAAATTCAGACTATGTGACTCTGTAAAGATTCGAAATCATAAACACATTGTTAATGTAAGCACAATATGTTGGAGAATATGTGCTAATATGGTTTCTATAAGAGACAACTGATAATTATTTTTGCTGACAGTTAATTATGAAAAATACCCTAGTGTCTGTTTTTAATAAATATAATCATATTCAAATATATCTGTAGCTAATTCAAAAATATCTTGTGCACTTTATTACAAGTATTACTTGTTGAACAGACAAGTGTTATTTTAGTATTATTTATATAATTATAACATTATAGTATTTAGTCATATGAATTAGCTTTAATCTTTTATATCTTTATTTTAATAAAAAATTTTCGTCATTTTGATATACACTATTGCCATTTTTTTTTTATTTTAATTTATCAATTTTAAACTCATGAAACTTATTAAACTCAACGTATACTCTTTTATGCTAATACAAATAATTACTTTTTGATGACAGAAATGAAATCAACATAAATATTGTAAATAATGTAAAATAATGATGGATAAATCTGAATGTAAATATTAAAAAAACAAAAAAGTCTTGATGGCTTGTGTGCTATCACATGCTTTATGTGTTAAACCAGCATTATTTTAGTATTGTTTAGATAATTATAGTATTTAAAAAAAAGGAATTAACCTATATTTTCTATTTTAATTTTACTTTAAATTTTAGTCTTTCTGATATATGCCATTACCATTGCATTTATTTATGTTTATTATTATACATTTATATAAATGTATTTTACTTATTATTTCATTTCTATTTTATTATTAGTTTTCTTTTGCAATTATCTTAATTTCTTTTATTGGTATTGGTGGAAGTTGTCTATGTGAAATCATTTCTGTAGTTTTAAATAAGATGGGAGTATCTGTTATAATATTTGGTAACACTCTACAATAAGGTTCATTAGTTAACATGAACTAAAAATAGTTTTAAGTTTAATTAGCATTAAGACTAACACAGGCTCAAATTTAAGCCCTCATTAACTAGAAATCCGGGTACTTGCTGTTTATTTTATTGTATTTATTTTTTAAAAGTCTTAGAATCTGTATCGGTGTTGTTGAATGGAATAGAGACGCTCTGCAAAATATCTTTTGTGAACTCACATGAGTTTGGAACGACATGAGGGTGAGTAAAAGATGGGTTTTGGAATGCATTGACACCACTTAAAAGATAAAATGTATGATTAAATAAAGACAAAAATGTTCTTTCATTGTAAAACCCGTCTTCATTATTCCCTTCTATTAAATAACAAAAGAGCTCTGTTAGTCAGGTGCACTTAAAAGATCCCGAGGAAGGGAACATATGAGGCAGTTGTTCGGCAGGCTGCTATGAATAAAAGAGGTCAGGGATGTTGTGATGTGAGTTTTACGGGTCTCTAATCTACCCAGACTCACGATGCATGACCTGACGCCGCACTCGATGACATAACATCTACCATTAAACATTGACTTCAGAGCCATTACAGCGAGCTTGTATCAGGCAGTTCTCCAGCCGCTGTCTCGTCTGTGGCGTTAATCGTAGATTTGATCACCAGCAGGGGAAATGAGACACCATGTTTGAGATGCCAGTTTCTACACAACACCCAAACAAACTTAAACACACTTGTGCATCTGCTTGAGGACAGACAACTCTCTATCTGTTTCGAGCAGACAGCCAGGCATGTCACTCAGTTTCAGGATGATCTCGAAATGTAGAGCAAGATCTGAGCTGAAGATTGCTGATTGTGACCATTTCTGGATAAACTGTGTTTTATTGCTTTCAAATCTTTGCACAACATTTTTTATGCATTATATATATATATATGAATAGAACTGCATTTTCTTCCATTTCTGAATATTCTCTAGGTATTTTAATTGTGTGAACGGAGATAAGACTCGCCATTGCTTTTTGTTTTGTTTTTTCTTTAGATTTATCTGCACCAAAAATAAAAATAAAAACAGCTTTACATTTTGGTAAAAGTGGACAGACTTTATGCCACCACTTGAACATATTTTATATATACATTTTTCCCACTTCAGTCACCTACCTAAAAACATGTTTTTCACAATATTCCTTATTGTTTCAAAGCAGCTTTACAGAAAATCATATTAATATTTACGTTGTCTCTGTATCTTAATGGCTTATTGTTGCATTTTGATTCATATTGGGGAGCAATATAGTTTACATTATGCGATGATAGAAGCCAAGCTGTTCATATATAAATAACCCTTCATAAATATAGTGCAAGTACACCATAAAAATGACTATCAATTTCTAAGTGAAATTGGTTTTTGAAGTATAATTTCTTTCAAGTCATGCATATGACTTTGGACATCATTATATATACAACTTTATATAAACAGCTTGGCAATAATATAGTAACATTTTTAACAGAATAAAAAAAAAAAAATCAGGTAGTATCGTGAAAAGCGATAAATAGTGACTGCCTTTACGAGTGAGTCACTGAATCATTCAATCAAACGATTCATTTAACAACGCAGATTGATTTTTAATTTAAGTGAATCATTGAATAGTTCACTCAACCAATTTATTCAAAAATACTGATTCACTTAAGAAACAAGACAACTGTGTCTTTGGGAGTGAGTGAATAATTAAATAGTTCACTAGAGCAGTTTGATTGAAAAACCACTCAAGGAACAAACAATCACGGTCTATGAATGATTCATTTAAAACACAAATTAATTCAAGGAACAAAATGTTCCTTAATCACTGAATCCTTTACTTAGCTGTGTGCCATTTTAAACACTTGAAGCTTTTTAAAGCCGGGTGGGTTCTGATTGGCTGTCAATTCATTTACCATTCATCAGCTGAAAAAAAAAAAATTTCTTACAGTAATTCCAACGATAACTTTTCTCTGGGTTGTTACAGTTCTAGTTATTAACTCTGCTACTCTATTAAGTTCACAATGATTTTTAAAACTATAACCATATCTACATTCCTGGTATTAACAGGTTTCAGACCCTGGTTTAGGTCATTAGTCAGTGTGTCTGATGCAGCAGTGTTATTGTTCTGCACTCTTCCCTGTCTGCTCAGCCAAACTGATGCTCTCTGACCACTCTCCGTGTCATCGCCTGCCATTCTCATGACTCATTCGGCCCTGATAAGACCTCAAACCACCCTGCATGTCTGGGTTCTCCTCCCTAGTCCGGCTGTTGATGTCACCTGCCCCGCGCTCCCCTGAAGCAGTGAGACAGGGCCATCTGTGAGCAGCCGGTCAGGCAGTGGAAATCATGGGATGGATGGGTCTGAGAGAAGCCTCAGTGACTAAATTTAACCCACACCTGGGATTTGGAGTCCTCCGGCAAGTTCGGGCCAAGTGTGTCAGCTGTTCACGACTGTGGTTTGTGGTCTTTTTTGTCTTAATTTTCCACTTGACATACTAAAACGGCATTCATAACGCGGTTTATTTCCATAATGTGACCAGAAAGTCAAACAGGATTTTCAACAGGAAAAAAATGGATTCCTTAACATTAAGGAACACTGTTCACTATTAACTAATTGCTTATTAACATGCATATTAATAGCACATTAGCTGTTTATTAATATATATAAAGCACATATTACAGTCTCGTTCTGCAAAGACATATTCTAGATCTCCAGTACCTAATCATCACTACTGCAACAACTACCTTACTATGAGGGGAAACCAATCGAAAAAGTCATATACACCCAGGATGCCTTGAGGGAATAAAACATGAGATAATTTGAAGTTTTTGGTGAACTAACCCTTTAATTAATGACTAAGGGTGTGTTCACACTTGGTTTGGTTTAAACAAACTCTGGTGCTGCTATCCAAACCTCAAGCAGACCAAGATCCCCCTTTTCAGAATACACTTCCAAATGCAATCTGGTGTTGTTTGATTAAAAAATGAATGCAACATAGCCCAAAGACATAAAAACAAACCAAACACATTACGATGCGGTCACAAGATGCATCCTTAAAACAGACAGAAGCATCCTTGGTTCTACTAAATGCGGGAACTATATGGTAGTCAGAATTGCGGTCTCCTTGCAGCAGATGCATGTACAGTGGACAAATTCCTGATGCTGTTTTGACTTTGTTAGCTGGTAAAAAATACCTCCATATGTACCCACAAAACAAGTACATTCATCCCAGCATGCAGCATTGTTCTGGATGTTCAGAAAGTTTATCAAATATCCATCATAAAAGCTGTCCAGTCAGGTTGTGACCATATCCTTGTGCCTTTTGTATTCTGTCTTTAGGTTTAGTGTTAAAAATCAGTGTCAACATTAAGTGAACAGGAACAAAATGTGTAATTTCTTCTATTGGTCCAGACCAATAGCCCAAAAGGCCTTATAATGTCAGTTGTGAAATAGGCATTTCTCTCTGATTACATTGCAACTTTCATTTCAGAGAATGTGGTTACATTTGGATGAAGATAAACGTGCATTACTAAAATTATTTATTCTTAATGAATGAGACTGCACTTCAGTTTAAGGAATATTTAACTGACTGTTAACTACAACTTCTTCCTCAATACACTCCTTATTTGCTGCTTATTAATAGTATAGTTGTTAAGTTTAGGTATAGGGCAGGATTTAAAGTATAGTATTAAACAATATGCTACTGATATGCATGCTACTATTTCAACTAATCAACTATTTATAGGTCAGAATTGGTCACTAAGCTGTGTTACCTTTAATAACTATTATTTGCATGTTTATTAATAACATCCATTTTAATTACATGGCCACTTCAATAATTCAGTATGTCTGGTCACTGTTAGCAATAGCATCACTAAATGGAAAACAATGACTGTTTGCAAACAGGTTTCTTCAAATGGCGGCTAGTCCCGCCCGCGAATCCCATCATTGGTTGAGACAAAGTTGCTATGTAAAGCTGGGTAAGATCCCTAAACACGCAAAGCAATGTTTTGATAGCGCCAAAAATCTGCGGCGTTTACAAATCAACCTTTGAACGGCTTACGGGTAGTTGCCTGTGCATGTTAAGCTGGCACAGAAGAAAGTGGAAAGAAAGCACACACACACCACCTTCAAAAACTGCGTATCAGTTTATTAACCACAATCAGTGCGTATTTCGCTTCTTAAAATGGATTGACACTTTTCCGTCTGGTTTTGGATAACACGTCTTGTCGCATTACACAAGTCTAGTGTACTTCTCCGCTGGATTTCTCCTCCAAGGCTGCGAAATGAGTTTTGTTCTTAATACCTTTAATCTTATTTGGACCTCGTCTCCCACACATCACGCTATATCTTTTGTCACTTTCAACACCCTCCCTGTCTTTCTCCCTCAGTCTGTGTCTGTCGCCGCCTCCAGGTCTTGGCTCCTTTATTAAGAAAAGAAAATAAGAGCGAGGAAGCCTGCGAAATTTTCTGCGCCAAATTCCCCAGCACATTGAGGGGGAGCGCTGTGTGTGTCGTGGTGAGAAGCGAATGACCTCCGCCGGCTGAGCTCGGATAATTAAGTGTGCATGCATAGCAGAACCGAGTCAAAAAGTGCGAGACGGAGCAGCCGTCGCAATATGTTCTCACTTTATTAACATTTCTGAGTAAAATGTAAAACAGACAAGAGCTAGACGCTGTACTACATATAGCTGGTGTGAGTCTTTTTTTAAAGTTGAAAACTATTAAGCTAAATCTGAAATGCTTGTAACTTAAAGAGACTGATTTAAAAGGAACATTTTAGACTGCAACTTTGAAACAGATTGTCCAAAACCTAAAACAGGCACAGCTAACCAGAGTTTGACTTTGCGGGTATCAATTGTTTTTTTTTTCTCTCCCCCATATTGATTGTTTAGTGCTGCCGTCTTCCCCGGCATTCAGCCCACTTCAAACTCCCCCAACCTATCCGAACCTCCCCTACGCAAACCTGTGTGCTGTGGGCTCACAAAATGACGGGAATCGATTTGGAAGCTGTCCACACTCAAAAACGCCTCTGCCATGAAACACCAACACAATTCCTACTCCACGAAGACTATAGTATATGTGTGTGTGTGTGTGTGTGTGTGTGTGTGTGTGTGTGAAGTGTGCGAGCAAGCACAAGCATCAAAACTGAGTAGCTTGGCTCTCTGTTGCTAGGCAAAATCATGAGCAAATGAACTCAAATCATATCAACACAAAAACAGTGGCAGCATACATCTCTTTGATTGGGATAAAATGAGCTCAAATTGATATTAAATGTAAAGCGACATGATATTACGTGATATTTGGGTTGTTATTTATTGCATTTGGCTAATTACATTGACTAGGCTTTAGGATTGTCTCTATGAAATGTTTCAAAGCAATAAAACTTAAATTCAACAGGTCACAGTAAAAAAGAATTGGTTTTATTATGCCGTCCCAACCCCTTTGCATGGAACAGAAAAGAAGATATTTTGAATAATGTTCAAGCTGCTCTTTTCAATACAACAAAATTGAGAAAAACTAAATCCACGAAACTGGCAAAATCTTCGGAACCTTCCCAATTATATTTGTTAAAATATGGCATGTTAAGTGTCTTAATGTGCCATGTTCGAATTTAGCGTAAAGACCACTACACGAGTCACATCCTTTATGGTGCATTTTGAAGCAACCTTTTCTTGTGATCCACAAAAGTATTGGAACTTTTGTGCTAAATTTCAAACCCACATTAAAGTGTTTATTTGGTTACGCTAGTTGAAACATTTGATTCTGTTGTGATTTCTTTGACTGACAGGTTGCCTGGGCCCATGGGCCGGCGCTCTTTCCCCTCAGCTGGAGAGCCCATCACATGCTTTTGAACAGAATGTTCTGGTTTTTCATTTCTCTCCATGATGAATAAAATAGCAGAACATTGTGACCCCGGCTCAGCTTGGGGGCCATCCAGTTGTTAAAACAATATCCTCTACCTCAGGTCTCTCAGGAATTTTTGGATGTATGTGTCCAAATTCCAGTCCAAGTTCAAATTCCACATCTGATATTAAAAGCTGGATACTGGAGTATTTTCAGTGTCAGCACTTGGCCGGCCCCGAACAAAGGCAGAAGTTTCACTTTCTGAAAAGAGTCTCTTTTTTGATTTTTTGTGAAACAAAACCCTACCACCATGATAGGGACTCCTTGCATTTGAAAAGTCATGTATTCTCAAAAACATATAGGTGAACTAAACAACTTTTTGTTGATAAGTAACATAACGTTATTGATTTGACTTTAAACTAACACCCGTGGGACGTTGTGTGCCTTTTTTTAAAGGGGTACAAGTGGCAGTCCAGCCTTACTCCTTTCCACAACCTAATTTCTTTAATGCGCCATGAAAAAAGTCTTAAACGTTTTTAGTAACAAGCTGGTTTTTAGACAATGTTGGTCAAATTATTTATGGAAGGTGTGACTCACTGGCCCATCAAAAGGACCTGGGCCCACTTACTTACTGTTACTACTGTATGTCAACTCATGATACTCTCAAAAATACACTGCAAAGCGAAGAAGACACTAACAACGTGCCGCCAGACAAGACAAAGCAGATTACTTTTGCTATTAAACAGCTTTCACATTTTTGCAACTTTAAAATTTTTTAACAATAAATAGCATTTTGTGGCTCGTAAATCTAATTTACCTTGACAGATCGCTGTAGTGCCTCAATTCAAGCAGCACGTGAACCCATCATCTCTTCCTCTCTACTACTTATATCACAAAATAAACATAAATGAACATCAGGAGGTATCTTGTTTCAACGACGAAAACACAGTTTTTTAAGTTCAAGTCCACCAGCGTTAATCTACTCTCCTGTCTGGTTTGTTTGTCTGATAAAATGGCAGATTTTGCGTAATGATTGGTAACTCCTGGCAAAGGGTGAACTAGACTGAGCAAATCTTTACACATAAATGGCTAAGCAGCAGTACAACAGTAAATGTATTTTCCAACCTAATTATTGCTGCTGATAATAATGAATAGATAATAATAACGTAATAACAATGTAATAAGACACTTAGGTTACTGCTATTATTATTATTCAAATCATTGTTGTTGTTAAAGTATTAATTTGCATTAATTTTAGCGTAATTAAACCTTAACTTAGAGTTAAGGAGATACTTCCATTACTTAGGGCACCTATCAAAGGGGAAAGGTGATTCTTACCTGTGTTATTATTTGTGGCTGGGTAGTCAGCTGCCTGCATACTGCCCTTGCAGTAATGCTTTCGATTGCAGCTTTAACCAATCCGGTAGAAAGAGTGTTGCTGTGTGACCTCCATTTTGGATCCTCCGGTTCAGCTGGCGTGTGGCAATTACTCTATAAACCCTCTGGGTCAGGAAGTGCTGGATTTGCTAAATGACCAGTTAAAAAACTCACTGTGGTCAAGATGCTTGCTAAACAAGGGATCCTATCCTCCAAGCCATGGATATGCATCCATGGCCAACTGTGCAAAGTTTCACTCTAGAGCTTGGAAGTGTTCGACGTGTCTGCTAGAACTGTCTTTCTTTCCACTTTTCAGGCTTGGCGTGTGAGTGACACAGATGCCCATAGGCACCATCCTAGCCAATGTGCCAGGGGTGTCATCCTTCTTCAGGAGTGCTGGAGTTTCATCTTAGGAGAAACTGTGAGCAAAAGAGAAAGGGAGAAAACTGGTTAACACGATTATATTTGAACAAGTGATTCCCGTTCCCTTTGGCTGGTTCATTTCGGAAGAGAGCCATATGGAAGGCTGCACTGGAGAAACAACCTTCTTTATTTGTTCAGATGCAAAAACACAGCAGGGTGGCACTTTGAAGTCTGGAGATAAATATAACTGGGGGTGGCGTGCACACCTCCGAAAGTAAAATCATCTCCACTTCAAACACAACGGGGAGAGGAGAAGCCTGCTCAACAAGAAAAGGCAAACGAAACATTGTTAGCAAAAAGTACAAATGCGTAGAAAAAAGACAAAGCGAATAATATGGGTGTGTGTAGGGCAGTTCTGAACATGATAGTCTGGGTTTGCTGGCTCTTATCCATCAATGCCACATTTGGCAGTCCTTAGGAACTAGAGACTCTATAGTCATCTATTGTAGAGGTCTGCATGGACATTACATTGACCCTAAAGTCAGGAATAGGGTCTAGGAATATTTTCAAAAAGCTATTTTATGTTTTCTGGGTTATTTAAATAAGTTGGATTCTCATGCTAAACATGGCCAAAGTTTAAAAAAAAAAACACACACACACATGACAGAGTATTGCTGTGCCAAATACACTCTTGGGTTGGTACAGTACAAGCTTCGGAAAGTGTGTTTGTTTGTTCCTATCATTTCGGTGATGAATGTTTAATAGGCCCAGTTTGATGCTGGATTTGCACATTGTTTGAAACTGAAAGATGGAGCGGTCCCACTGATAAAAAAAATCCTGGTCATCATTCAGAACTGCAGACAGTACTATAAGTAAAACAGCATTAAATTTCTGTATTTGGCTGGCAATCGGAATGCAAATGCTTTTGACTCTTCAGCTTCGCCCATGGCATGCTACAGAATCATAAAGCTTCATCTTTCTTTTATAAATATGATAAAACTAAATAGTCTTTGGAGATATGAAGGATGCAACACTATTCCATAGGTACTTAAGGTTAACATGAGATTGAGGGTGTTATGCCCCCTTTGACGACTAGATGGTTTAAGGTTCACTCCACCCCGACTGGACATGTTTGTGCATTTATACATTCAGAAACTGTTTAGATTGAGCACAATAGAATGGAAGTGGAAGTATTTTTTAAACCTGACATACAGTAATGGACAAAGACATCCATCTGAATGCGGAGGGCTGTGGTAATAATAAAATCAATGTGAAAAGGCTGAAACACTGTTTAACACTGTCTTCCAATAGTCCAACTTTTACAAATGCATCTCAAGACCTCTGCATCCTGGTCCATTCAGTTGCGCACAGTCCAAATGGGTTTAAACTGAATGCTCATTAAGAAACATGTCTACTTGCTGTCTGGTGAACAGGACCCTCAAGGCTGCGAAATTTTACAAAGCTCAGGGTTGAGCAAACCAGCTGGTTTTCAAAATATTTAGGTGAACAGGAGACAGACTACTAATTTGTGTATGCAGATTGGCACAGACATTGCGTTTAACGGTCTAATTCGAACAACAGTGGAGTTGATTTATACCGATAAGGATGTGGAGGAAGAAGTTTTTCTTTTTGTCCCTAGGACAGAGTTTGTTCATTGTTTGACTGACAGCTCCGATATCAGCCAGCACGCACAAGCCAAGACGCTCCCTCGCTCCTCTCCTTCTTCTTGAGGACAGTTCCTCCTTGTGTCAGCATTCTATGCGACGGATATCTCTCTCTGGAGATCGGCCAGTGTGCCGCGGCACGCTATGACGAACTGAAAATGGAAGATAGGGCCTCAGAGAAACAACTGCAGAGAAAATACAGTACTGTGAAAGACTGATCTGCATTATTTCTGCAACTTACTGTTTCAAGTGATACTTTCTGAAACTTTTTTTTTGGAGGCTGACACCATCCAGAAATCCTTGTACAGAAACACTAGATATGTCATTTTGGAGCACACAAATCATTCATATCAGTACATCTGACCACAGATCTGTTCTACAGGCCATGTCTTGTTCCTCGAAACTAAGCCAAGAATGCACATCTGAAGCTGAGGCTATCCAATAGATATATAAAGGCATTTTAGTCTTGACTGAATGATAAACAAAAGGTTCTGCGAGATAGGAATCTTTAGGCTCAGCTTTAACATAATACACTGACTAATCCTTGCATTCTCCCATCAATGGCTGCCCATACATTCCCATTATGACACAACCACATGGCAAGGCTTTCCTTTGAGACGAGAAACGCCATAGGGCATGTTGCTCTTCTGACATTGATTAACGATCTAACAACTTCCCACCATGCCAGATAAAGGCAGTTTGGCTGAGGGGCAACACACCAGTGCACACACACAAACACGTATACAGTGGAGGTGAAACCTCCACCCACAGACTATCGTCGTTCCACTTACAGCCACGGTTTGGAGAACGTTTCAACTGAGCATATGACAAATAAAACTTCCTCTTTGAGGAATGATGTATTCTAGACCTGAACAAGCAGGAACCCTTTAGGGGGAAGAGATGGATGATGGATGTTTGACAGTAGTAGGAGACCAGGCTATAGCACCACTGGGATAATGTGGCTTAATATTTAAAGATCTAGGCTGATAACACAAATATTGTAGGTTAAAATGCCCCAAGGGTTGATTCAAGAATTACTACCCTTATGCAGTTCTTTCCCATGATGCTACAGGTGTATTTTAAATCACCTTGGATAAAACTAAAAGGCAAATTAGTCAATTAGACATTAGCATTGAAGGTCAGACACTTTCATGTAATTCTTGCAGTTACTGAGACCGAAAGTACAGACCTGAGCAAAGGGTTGACATAAGAGAATTTATGGAGGTTAAATACAGGTCAAGTGCCGGTATTCTGGATGCACTCAGGGGGACTTTAGGAAGACGCAAGTAGGCCAGCAAGAAGTGAGTTGTATTAGCCGAGCCATGAAATAACTACTGCCTGGATGAGGTGCTTAATAAAGCAGTGGCCAAGAAAGGCTAAATTGCAGACCATAAAGCATTGTGAAAGGCCAGTTGTTGTAGTTTGGTCAGCAAAATCTAGGGTCAGTCCAACTCTTTTCAAGAAACTGGGAAAGAAGACTGTAACTGACCTTTTTATTAAGTTGAATGAGGTTCTTTACTCAAAAGAAGACTTCAAATTAAACGAATCAGCAAGCAGCTTGATATGTCAAAAAGGCATGACAAGTTCAACTATAAGGTGTAGAGACAGATAAAAAGAAATGAGATGTGCTGAGAATAAGCAACATACTGTATGATGAGCAATGAATGCATTACGGCTCTGAGTGCAAATGAGAAAGCTATGGGGCCAAGTACCGAACCCTGTGGTACACCAATGCTGAAGATACAACTGTTGTTTGGTTAGCCCATCTTCCATGACATTTCAGATTTGGCTAGTACATATGTATTGTTTTTTTGGTATTGGCTTAAAGTACTATGCAGGTATGGCCATGGAAGATGGCCCAATTTTACAACCACTGCTGCCTGAATACGCACACTACACAACCTATAAAACACAAGTTATCCTAGACACTAATCTAAACCCTCCTTTGCTACATTTTTATGTTATTACATAGACATACGAGTACTTCCCTAGCAGCATACTGCACACACCTCAGCTGGGAGCTGATGAAGAACATAAATTGAGAGCAAGGAGCCTAACTGTGTTTACTAGATTAAACTCTGTTCTTTCTTGTGTCTGAAGAGAGTGAAATCAGACGAGTTCCCACTACTGCATTGCCTGTGTGCTGTTGCTATGGCCTTTCACTGTCACTAGGCAGGAATGAACCTGCAGGAATTTACAGAAACTTATTTGCCTACAAATTATCTTTCAGTTTCAGTTTCACGATGTCCCCCTATGACCCAAGACGACTGAGAATCTCTAACCCCAATTCCCGACCCTAATCTTAATCTTAGATTTGTCTCTGGCAACATTTAGGATAACCTCCTCACTCACAGTCTTAACACTTTATGTAACCAGCTGTCTTATGTAACCACACATACTCAACAGCCAGTAAGCGAATTATAAAATTAATTTCAGAAAAGTCAACTTTTTAAAAGCTAGATATCTGGACAAAATTTATTGAGGTCCTGCAACCTAAATTGCCTTCTGCAACCACACCAAAAAAAATTGGCTTTTTATTTTTTAAATAAAACACTTTTCATGTTGAAAATGAACCCTCTAAATAACTTGTAGCCTAACTTTTTTTGGTTATACACAATTCTGAACACTCCTAAATCATCCTTTGTGTAATATAAAGCAAAAAAAAAAGTTTAATATTTGCTTTCATCGCCTTAACTATAGTCTGTAAGTAGGTGAGGCAAACCACCCCAACTCGCACTTGATTTAACAGCCTTTAAGTAACTCTCATCAGCATCAAAAAATAATAGAGACTGTTATGAGCACTCATGCTGTTCAGCCAATATTTGGCATAGTTCCTGCTTTTGGCGTAGGAGTGCCCACGTAATAACCCAGCAAGAATGTTTGATGAATCATTTATCTTACGTAAGGTCCCAAAACCCATCATCGTCTCTCTATCTGCTCTCCCATGAAGGATTTCCTTCTCACTTCCCCTTCATTTTGTTGTTCTTTATTATAAGGAGCTGTGAATCAGCCGGATGTGCCAACCTCAGATTTCATCCTCTCAGGCATATTCTGCCACCCAAACCAGTGCTCAAACACACACTGATACAAACACAAACCTGCAGATAACCAGCAGGACCTATTTATAGAGCATCCACCTACTCTCAGACTATCCTTTTTAACATTTATCTTTTTTTATCACTTGGCCATCCAGAACTGGACAGATACTCATACACACCTGTTGTCCTCAGCGACCACTGATTCATTACAATCCTGCCATGCACCCAGTGTGACACAAGCCTTTTGCCTTCTCCATTAGATGAGTCACAGCTCAATTAAACCTCCCCTGCCAGACAGACACACACACAATTGAAGCAGGCTGAGCGCTCAGGAGGGTGGCACTGGCTATACCAGGCCTCAGGCAAACATCTCCTTCAGACTTTTGACTATCGCCATAAAGTCGGGTCCACTTTGCAGCTTTTACTGGCTGACAACTGCCCAAACAGGCATGATGCAACAAAGCGGCAAACAATAAATACAAATCCAAGGCTAGACGGAGTGAGTGTTTCTCTCACACTTGCAATTAAAAATAGATGCATGTGAACTGTAAAACATATGTAGCAGCACGTGTGTGAATAAAAAGCTCTTGGATGTCCTTCAAAGGAAAAAAAGCGTTATTTATTCATAAAGTCATAAAAACTCTTGAATATCTCTGAAATAGTATTAAAAAACATCTTAGCAGTGATGGGCAGTAGCGTCGCATCATATTAAAAAAATGGCGGAAAGTGGAGACGCGGCTCATTTTAAGTGTAAGCACCTCAGGAAGAAAACGTTGTTTATTGTGATTAAATTACACTTGTTTAACACAATCTAAATAAACTGATGAATTATTGAAAGTTTAAATTGTCGCACTGTTGTGACGATGCGTGACACGTGACAACAACAATATGGCGGATGTAGTATGTCCGAGTTCCATTCATACAACCCACATTCATACTATGTAGAACGTACTATTTTAACGGCCGGGTAGTACGTTCGGTTTTAAATGTAGTACCTACTTAAGCAGTATGCAATTTTGGACGCAGCGAGTGACTCACACGTGAAAAAATTAAGACCTAATGAGTAGCAATACAAGTGCATGTATTTACGAAAGATTTGACACAGCTTCTCTCTGTAGTGTATTGGTTCACAATACAAGTGATGCACATTACTGTGGACTGCCCTTGGGTTGTAAACCTACATACAGGCATATACAGAACATTCAGGGACGTCTACCTTTTAGATGCCGTTGATTAGACTTATTTGAACACTTAATCCCATCTTGTTTGGTACTGGTATTTTTATTATTATTCTTTATTAATCTTTTCATATGTACTCAACTGCACTTAAACTGTGAATTTATTCGCTGGAGTTCAGAAGAATGTATGGTTATTGCTAATCATCTTATGCACATCACAAGGTTGCACATCTTTTATTTGGCTCCATACAATATGTTATATTTCAGCTGTCAAGATGAAAGTGTTCAGATCACAAAGAGTCAAGTCTCGTTGAAAGTCTTGTAGAAAGATGGAAATCTTAAGCACTTGCCCAGTATGCCCCTTCAAAATAAAAGCAAGTGTTTATGGTATTATAGGCATGCTTAGGCAGTTTTTAATCCTGTTTCTTGTCTTCTGGAGCATTTTTCTGCTTTTCTTAGTTTATAGCTCACCTCAAACCCTGCAAAAAAAAAAAATCATCTGAACTGGAAGATGTATTGATTGACTGATCTGGTGATGTTTTCCAGCATTAAGCCATCCATACACATGGTGTCTTCGCAGATTCTCCCCGCATCAGTCAAAAGCAGAGTTTTCAGAGGAAATGTTTGCAGATAACGCTGTGGTCGGGTCCAGTCCCGCCCTGGGAAATGAGCACACTAACAGCGCTGTGTCGGACGGTCCCGGCTGGGTGTTCTGGGTGAGACTGTGTTTGTTGACCAGTTCAGGAATGGAAAAGCTGACTTCCTGTGCTTCTGCTGCCAGTGTGAGACTTCCTGCAGGTGTTCAAACACACACTGATGTGCCACGAATCTCCTCCCGAACACTGCTACCTTTTCAGAGGTGCACTTACTTCTTCTGCAACACAGGCACTTTTACACCTCTCCCTGAAAACTGATCTGGGAATGGCTTCTTTTAGATGTCAGAGAGGAAGAGACTTTACTCTAAAATGCACTTGAAAACAAGCTTTATCATTATTGCCTCTTGACATTTCAAGCCAAAGTTTCATGCGATAAAAGGAGGGACTATTTTATAGTGACCAGTGGCGAGCTGGTCAAACTCCAAAAAGGTCAAACAGCACCAAATATGAACCAAATAGTATCTGCAGTCCACATGACTCATGTGTGGTATATTTTAAGTCTTCTGAAGTCACATGATGCTCAGAGTGAATATCTTCATAATAATAATAATAATAAACACTGGTTCATGAATGCAACACCCTTTTGAGATTTGGATGTGATTGTGAGCTAGAACAGAGGAGGGTAAGATTCTAGTCTAGTCTTCCATTTATAACTGTCCTATGGCTTTAAAAACAACAAAGAAAGACATTTTCCTGACTGTGCTTTTAAGTACACTTTAAAAACTGCACTCTGTAAAGATGCCAAAATTAATTAGGTTTCAATGTTTTTTGTTGTGCTTTATAAGTACAGTTATTTTGATGCTGACTAACAAACTAAAGCACATGTAAAGTATTTAATTATTATCTCTCGTCTAGTGTCTTATTCGATATAACAGTTAAAATGAATATGTTTTAAGTAAGCGATAATGTTATCCCTTCGCTTTGCGTCGGGTCCTGATCACACTGTCGGGGCTTATTTCTGCGGTAACTACCGGCTGCCTGTATATTATCCCGCTTATTACACGGCTACTTGCCACATAAGAAAAAAAAAAAACTGAATGTGAAAATGAATTTGAAACATTGTATTGGCATATTTGTTTTAAATTAACATTTTCATCCTTCCGCGAAACGATATAGTACCATGTGACTAACATTCAACC